>CM042995.1:31676022-32185963 GCA_023678885.1 Pogostemon cablin
CATGATTGAATTAGAAATAGGGAGAGGAGTAAAACCAAAAAAGATGAAGGCTGTGGAAGGAGTGTTTCTTTGATGTTCATCACCAAGTATTCCTTACCCTCCAAGAATTAAGTCTTATTGTAACTTTTCAAATTAATAAATGACGAGGTTTTACGTTCGTCCTGATTCAAAAAAAAAAAAAAAACTTGCTCAAAGGTCTACAATGAGTTGGTCCGTGTGGAATTTACACTCTATGAATGACAGAAAAATATAGGGCCCAAATTTGTGCAGTCAGGCCATCATTGCGTTAAATATCTATACATAGCCATTGGCCTAAGCCCCAGACTCCAAATTCCACTCCTACTCCATCTCGTGTTCTAAGGGATGGAATGAGTGACACATCACCCATTTTTAAATTCCATCCCTACTCCATGCTTGTGGTGGATTGGAATCAAATTAAAGATGGTCATTTCACACTTAGCAAGCCATAATTTAGGTCTCCGACTTTAAGGGCCTTGTTGAAAAAGTCAGGCACAAGCACTCACCTATCAACCCAAATCCCCTATTCCATTTTGGTATTCCATTTCCCTATTCCATAACTTATTTCCAATTAAAATACTATACCCTAGTTAATGACCATTAAACCCTTGTGGCATGTGGTGAAAATTTGGGCATTGATTACGACACGTGGCGAGAATCTAATATATGAAATAGTAGATGAAACAAACCCATATAGCACAAGACTTGTAAGAATTAAGTGTTGATGGTTATTGCAGTGCCTTAAAAGGGACACCTGTACCATTGACTCATCTCATCATTAATCAACCATCCAACACGCTCTGAATTAAACTTTAACACTAGAATCCTAACTAATCCAATACTTGAACTGATATAGGATGGGTTAGTATCCTCCTGCCCTAATAAAACTTAACGCTTTCAATTCATGTGAAATATTATAAATAGTCTCACAGAAATATTTTAAGTATTTATTAAGATGTCCATTCACAAACACACGGTTCTACAATGAACTCATAATAATTATTGCTTGCTTTCGTTATTCTTCAACGGTAATTTCAATGCTGGGAGATGCAGCAGCATCATGATGGAGCAATGATATAACATCAGTTGAATGTGTGCTCAAACTTTGATCCATATCCATTGCAAATTGAGATGATTGAGCGGGACGCTCCGGAATTTGCACTTGTTCAATATCCTCTTCCAACATTTTCACCACTTGATTCATTGAAGGTCGATCATTGGGTCTCATCTGAATGCACCACAATGCAACTATTGTCATCTTACGACCTATTTTCCTTGAACCTTCCTCGTCTTCAACGATTTCTTCAATAGATTTTCCACATTCAATCTCCTTGCCTTGCTCAAGACATCCATATATCCAATCCGGGAAATACTGACTAGAACTTTGGTTGTTTCCCTTCAAGTCCCTTTTTATGCCCACCATTTCTATCAACAACATTCCAAAGCTATAGACGTCAACTTTATAAGAGACTTCACCAAAACCTCTGTTGATGAGTTCAGGAGCAACATAGCCTATGGTTCCTCTAGCTGCAGTCATGGTAACTGCATGTTTATCCGTAGAGCAGAGTTTTGCCAGACCAAAATCTGAGATTTTTGGTATAAAATTGTCATCAAGGAGTATATTATGAGGCTTGATGTCAAAATGCAAGATCTGAACATCACATCCTCTGTGCAAGTACTCAATTCCTCGAGCCACTCCAACTGCAATCTTGTACTTCATCTCCCAGTTCAAGCAATTGGTCTTGCCTTCACTAAAGATGTACTTATCAAGGGATCCATTAGGCATGAAGTCGTATACAAGGGCGCGCTTGGCTCTTTCAGCACAATATCCAACTAGTTTGACAACATTAACATGATGGATCCTTCCAATGGTTGCAATTTCATTCATGAAGTCTTGGTCGTTCGCCCTTAGCTTTCCGAGTAGTTTAACTGCCACATGGTGGCCGCTCCAAAGTCTTCCTTTGTAGACCATACCGTATCCTCCTTGGCCTAATTTCTCTTGGAAACATCTAGTCATCCCCTTTATATCAGAATAGGAGTACCTGACTGGCATGAGTTTGTTGTCACTTTGTAGAAAATCTTCTATTGCATCGTACATGGACAGATGCCTCCTTCGAAACTTGCGAATCATAAAACCCACAGCGAAAGGAAATAGTATGAATTTCTTTATTGCACAGAAGATCCCTGAAGAAAATATATAGTAAATAGAAAAGGTGTGCTCTGTAAGTAGATGACAACTTGGAAATATTAATATTAAGAGTGCCGCACCTGCATAAATCAGCAGACCCAGTAAAGAACCAACAGGAAGTACTTGACAAGATGAGAAGTAAAGTTAGTGGTTTCTCCTCCCTGCTTTAATTTATACACACAACACAACAGAGTGTAAGAATTCTTACTGTCTTCAGCGGGGGCGAGGAACCATCGCCAGTGCACGGTAGGAAGGAAATGATATTCGTCAACAAAGAAGGCGTACCCAAAGGTAAACATTACTGCAATTGGAATGTTTACCATCCCTAATAACAGGGCAACTGCATGGAATGTTGTTGATAATATTAGAATTTTTGTTTTGTAGCTTGAGAATAAGTTTTAAAGGAAAAACTAAATTTGGACCAGCAATTGTTATTATGATCAGATTGAAGACAATGTTGATACAAGTGAATTATATGTATGATGAGGAGCGCACCTATAATGGCCAAAGTATTTATGAGCGTTGTAGTCCATGGCCATGATTCATCATTACAAATGGGTTTATGGTCTTTGCCAACATCACAAAGATCACTTCGTGCGCACTTGAAACAGGGATAGTTGAACCAAGAGAGCTCAAAACCGTAGAGCAGAGAGTGATGGATTTCTGAAAGGGATACACTAGTATTCTTGAATTTCCAGGATGTCATGACGATGAGATCAATGCTGCAGGCGTATGGTACATCAGAGGCATTCATGTGGCCGGGCTTTATGTATGTAGCTTTGGTGGTGCAATTAAAGGGTAATTGTGTGAAAAGGGAAGAGTTGTCCAACGGACGGGGGCAGCTCATCAAATTAATTGGCAAAGCTGCCCCGTAACTGTAAGGGTAACGTGATTTCCTCTGGAGGATGTAACTGTAAGGGTAATCAGAAGAGGTGAATTCGAATTGGTATGCAGAATAGGTGGGGAAAGAGCAGGTGTTTTTGTTGTCCAGAGTATCATCAACCAGCCTGATGGTGAAGTTGTTGTAGTTGATCGCCTCCACTCTGTATTTGAGGTAGTAGTTGAGATACAGAGTGACATTGTTTTGGCATTCTAACTCGTAGTCGGGAAGACCGCAGTGGTGTGGATCATGACTGAGATGAAAAGGGTAGCTAATATTGCCAATAATGCCACATGAGGAAGCGCTGCAATTCATGTCAGCTGCAAATGCAATTGAGGAAATTTGGAGTAGAATTATGAAGAAATTAGTTTCAGCTTTCAGGAGGAGTGTACTACTGATCCTCATCATTCAAACATGATACAGCTGAGAGTGTGCACTAATACTAATCAATAAATTAGGCTATTATTAAAAAGAAAAGAGTACAAAGGGTGGAACATGAAAAAAGATGTTTGTTCAATGAAGTAAACAATAGCTTAGCCAAACAAGTGGTTTTAAAAGAATCAAACAGGTGGCCCTCAACCAATTTCATTTTGTCTTCTTTTTAATTCTATGGCGGCAATAAGTTGCATCTGATCAATAGGCTGAGAGTGTGCACTAATACTAATCAATCAATATACTCTTCTTTGTCTGAAAACTGAAAAGGAAACTCAACCGTATCCATTCACTCACAATTAATACTGCATTATTTATGCACCAAACAACACGCTCTTCTACTTTCTCTCTAATTTCACTATAAATAAACTATGACTCTTAATTATTTACTCATCTCATTAAACTAGTATTTTACTGCTAATTAAGATTTTTTTATTACTATTATTATTTTTTTGTCTTTTCACTTTTAAAGGGGATTATTTTCCGTAAATTTAATCAGTTCCTTAAATGTTTATTAAAAACATGCAGAAATTTTCAAAAACAAAAAATCAAATCAAATTCTAAAATTTAAGGGTTCCATTACTTATAAGTACAATTTATGTACCTATATTACTACTAGGTACAATATTGAAATTAAACCCATCAAATACCACTTTTAACCCTATTTTAAGCTTAATTGTATTCAAAAAATAATTTACCCATTAATTTTTCCATAAAAATAGGAAATACGTTGGAGACTGTCGTGTTCAAATTTCAATCATGAATCTTCACGCTCAAACTGTTTTTAATTTATTTCACTATTGAATACCCCCACCACTCTATCTATTAACAATAGGAAAAAAAATCGAGAAACATGCACCCATATTTCTCCCCACTAACTCCACAACCACCTCAAGAATGATTTCATTTACGTGAATTTTGTGTGTCATGTGCAGAATATGTATTCAATTTGAATAGAGTACTAGTGTCCAGACCAATCTAAATACCATGTGAGATATGTGTATTCAATTATATCAGGGATTGAATACTAATTCTTTTGTCTTCAGAAACATTTTGAATACTAAGTACAATTTTTAAGTATTACACTGAATACTCATTCTGAATACCTTGTACGATTTGTGTATTCAACTTATTTCTTCTTCGGTATCAAGATTTAAAACTGCAAAATGATTCGTAAAATTATTTAAGTTCAATGATGTGTTGTGTGAAAAATATACAATTTAAGTTTTCTGAATACTATTCTTACATTTTTCTGAATACCGTATGATATTGGACTCTGTTATGTATGAGTAGTGTTTTGCAGATACCAATTTTTTAATTTTAATGTATGTGTTCTGTAACTATATGATTTAGGTTTTTTTTCTGAATACTATGCTAACAATTTTCTGAATATCAATGTTTGCTTACTTTCTAATATTTCTGAATAAGGTAAATAAAATTCATAAAATTATCCCATAATTCATTCCCTAAAAATCGGTGAAGGTTTACTGCAATTCTAAAATAATAATCGTGGTTGCTTACTTTCTAATATTTATGAATAAGGTAAATAAAATCCACAAAATTATCCCATAATTCACTCCCTAAAAATCGGTGAAGGTCTACCACAATTCCAAAATAATAATCGTATTACTTGATTTATTAAAATAAGCATTAATTGTGTTCTTAAGTTTTTGTGTTCAATATTTTGGTAACCGGGATATTATTTAATTTTCAAAGTTGGATGTTCAAATATATTGGTATTCAATATTGAAGTTTGCAATAATATTGGTGTTCAATATGAATGTCTTACGTGAGTAAAATTTTCATTTGTGTACAGAAATCGATGTTCAAAATATTTGTGTTCAGAAAATAATAGCCAACTTCATCGTATTTTTTGTGAGAAAAGCTTATGAACTAACCAATTTCATTAACCGCTGGATGAGTTTTACGTCTGCAAATCCATTACAGTCAACGATGTCGCTGTAAGAATGAAAAAACATTGAACTTTATAAAAGATGTGGCAAAGCTGCTGAACAATCAGACTGAGATGGAAGGCTTATGTTTCAATTAAAAGTTAATTGCATATCTAAACACTGAATTTGACAATAAATTAGAACTCAGACAATAACAAATCCCTAATTTAATAAATAAGCCCTTAAAAAATAAAACCTAACCTCACGATTAACAATGAACATAGGGCAATGTCTGTAGATCATATCTCTACATAACAAGATTGATATAAGATAACGAAAACTATTCATATACGAAATGAGATCGTATCAAAACCACATGAGAAGGGAGTGGAACGAATATCGAGTGAAACTACCACGACTTATAGGAACAATGCCTCTGTGTCAATAAGTGAGTGAACTCGGTTGCGCCAAACTCAGTAGAAGAAAAGCGAGGCCACAATGGGAGTTGTAGTTCTATAATTTTCTTCCATGATTACGTCAGTCATCGATCACAAGTAATTAGGATGTGATGAGAGAGGGCACTACGCTGGGAGAATAACAAGCACCCGGGAAACACTCTCCCTTTCTGACCGAAAGAATGATGTCGGAAAACCTATGGAATACTAAGAATTTTTTCTAAGGAGAAACTAGAGAGAAGAAGATTGTTTGGTGTTCAGGATACTGTTACAGCAATTGAGATTAGATTTCTTATATAGTTGTATAGGGATATATTGGGTATCTCAACTTAATCTATTGTATCTATTAGTAATATTTTTATCCTAATGTATCTAATAGTAATATAATTGTATAATTTGTAGTGGGTAGTAATAAATCCAAAATTTAAAAGCAAGAATTTTTATTTTTACTTCACAACTTTTTATATTTATATTTATATTTATATTTAGTTATTTAAAATAACATTTCAACCCAATTAGACGTATAAAAAAGTGTAAATTAATGTGTAGTGGTTAGTTGTATTAGAGGTGGTACGTGGGGCCATGAGAATAAATTAATTGTTTTTGTGTGGGTACTATGTATTAAAAAGGAAATGTGACAATTTTAATGGGACAAACTAAAAAGGAAAGTGTGTCAACTTTTATGGGATAGAGGGAGTATTTTTTTGGAAATGTAAAGTGTAAACATGTTTAGATGAAGTGTTATTTTTTTAATTAAAATAAAATTTGAAATTATTGTTATATTGATATAATGTTTTCATTGTTCAGCGGTATTGAGTTGCCGTGAGATTCATGAAGAAGATAATTGTAGGACTGTGGGGGTGTAAATTGAAGATAATTTTTGACAAACAATATCACTAAAAATATATTTTTTACTAATATACTCCCTCCCAAAGATATTGACACACTTTCCTTTTGATATTGTCCCACATAAATTGACATATTTCTTTTTTAAGGATATGAGACCCACACAAAAATTATTTATTTATTTACATGGGTCCAAACAAACATCACACTCACCACTACACATTAAATATTATTTCTCTCACTTCACTTTACATTAATTTATTATACTTCTTAATCTCAGTGTTCAAAAAAAAATGTGTCAATTTCTCCGGGACGGAGGGAGTAATATTATTTTGGTAAAAACCCTACTTTCATTTTTAATTTGATTCTTTGGATTAAAATAAAATGTTAATAAAGTGATGATTGATAATTTTTTATAACGAATTAAAATAAATTGACTTGACAAAAAAAAATATACTTTAACTTTAAACAAGCAAAATAAAAATTTACTCCTTCCATCTCATCCTAATAGTTACATATTTTTTAGCATCTCATAATAATGGTTACATTTTCTTTTTTGGTATATGAGACCCACACAAATTAATTACTTCTCTCCATGGGCTCACACATCACACTAATTTATCTATCCATTTTACATTAATATATAATTTCTCTCAGCTCAATACACATTAAAATACTTTATTCATTAATTTTCGTGTAAAAGGCAAACGTAGTATGGGACGGGGAAGTAAACCTTTAACGCGGGTGGAGGAGTATTTATTTGTGGTTTCATATAATTTTCAATGTGATAGGATTCGGTCTTGTTGGAATTTAATGCTAAGTTCAAAAAGTCAAGAATAAGAAAACTTGTACTCCCTCCGTCCCAAAGATATTGACACACTTTCCTTTTTGGGTTGTCCCATATAAATTGACATATTTCCTTTTTAAGGATATGGGACCCATACAAAAACAATTTATTTATTTACATGGACCCACACACACATCACACTCACCACTAATACAACTACCCACTACACATTAAATATTATTTCTCTCACTTCACTTTACATTAAATTATTATACTCCTTAATCTCCGTGCCCAAAAAAAATGTGTCAATTGTTTTGGGACGGAGGGAGTATGAATTTATGGGTTGAACAACAAGTCAAAATAGGTGAAAACAATTACGTGGAATTGACACTCTATAAATGAAAAATAAATAGGGGCACAAATTTGTGCATCCCATCTTTGCATTAAATATCGACAGATAGCTATGACCCACCCTGGGCCCTCAACTTAAATACCAGCCCAACAGCGTTGTTCAGATTCAGAAAGAAGTTTTTTTTTTTTTTCAGCAATTTTAAAATCAAGAAAAAGAGCATTGAATCTAAGTCCATTCCTAATGTTGCATTCTTTCAACCATCAACAATAATGTCTATACTAGGAGCAGCATCATGGCACAACAAGGATGCATTATAATCAGTTGAGCCTTGATCCTCGTAGATGGTCGATTTGGAATTCGTAGCTGCTCCACTTTGCCTTCCAACATTTCCACCACTTCATTCATCGAAGGCCGATCATCTGGACTCATACGAATGCACCACAATGCAACTATTGTCCAATTTTTCTGGTACCATCAATTTCATCTTCATTAATTTTTCCTAACTCAAAGTCCTTGTCTTGATCAAAGCAACCAAATATCCAATCTGGAAAATATTGACTGGAATGATCATTGTCCCCTTTTAAGTCCCTCTTTAAGCCCACCATCTGGATTAACAACATTCCAAAACTATATACGTCAGCTTTGTAAGAAACTCTGCCGAAGCCTCTATTGATGAGTTCAGGAGCTATATAGCCTATAGTTCCTCTGGCTGCAGTGAATGACATTCCACTTCTCTCTGTGGAGCAAGATTTTGCCAGACCAAAATCCGAAATTTTTGGTACAAACTTATCATCAACAAGTATATTGTGAGGCTTGATGTCAAAATGCAGGATTTGAATGTTGCAGCCTCGGTGCAAATACTCAAGCCCTTTGGCCACTCCGAAAGCGATTTCATACTTCGTCTCTGATGAGAGTGAAAATAAGCGTGTTTTAATATCCAATTTAACACCTTTTTGATTGATATTGTAGTCTTATATGATCACAAATATCGTATATTTGATATATGTGAGAATTATGTGCACTTGAGGTGTTTTATTGTGTTTTAGGTGAAAAAAGGATGAAAAAGTGCAAAGTTGGAGAAAATGTGCAATTTGTGCAAGAATGCTGAAAACGCACATCTAACTTTCATAATTATTCTGTATTGTTGTGGAGCTCTAAACTATTGGTGTGAAATATGGTTGGAAAGCCACTGAAGAGAAGGTCGTTTTGGCGTAAAGAACACCATCATTGAAGTCCGAACGAGGAAGTTATGAGCAAAGTGGTGACGCCGCGCGAGCTGTGCCGAACAGAACTGATGTGCTACTTTACATGGCTTGTTACAGATTCAATTCTTGGAGTTTTGGTGATATCTTTATATTCAGAGAAATCCAAGGAAAAGAGAATCGCGTGAGCGCAAAAATCACTCAAATTGGAGGTCGGACGAGGAAGTTATGCTCAAAATTGTGAAGTCGCGCAGCTGTTGGCGAGAATTTCCGAATTTGTGCGTGTTTTTACACCACTCAGTGTGTGTCGCGAATTTTGCATCACATTGCATGTATTTTCGTGTTTTCCAAGAAAAAGTTCATCCAAGGTCCATAAGGAGAGCTCACAAGTATAAAAGGGGATGTGGATCACATCATATTTGAAAAAGAGAGGAACACAATACAAGAGAGGAGAAGAGAGGCCACAACCATACAACACCCCACAAGGGGGGATCACCCCCCATCCATCATCCACTTCCTTTCCTCCATCCATCCATCACTTTGAAGATTCGTTTGTGGAATCAAGAGGAGAACCAAGAGGAGGATTCAAGATGGAGAAGGGCATGAAGACGCCATATCAAGGGTTTATTCGTTTCCTAATTTATCTTGTATTTTCCGAACATCCGGGTAAGATCTATCCAACACCCATGATTGTTCTTCGAAACATCATGGGCTAGAGCCTTTTTGGTAGATCTAGGAGTTTTGATGGTTTTATGAATTAATTGATCTTCTATGTGTAAACTCCGTACAACACTACTTGTGGATTTATTTTATATATGATTGAGCTTTATTAATCCATATTCACGGTCGTTTTGTGCATCTTCAATTGGTATGTAGAGTCTGAATATATATCTTGGTTGTAGATTGAGTGCGTTCACCGCTGAATAGGATTCCATGTTATGATTCTAAGTGAGGGGACTCCGAAGCTTCATTAGAACTATCATATTTGAATACTTATTAATTGAATTGAATTCGGATTATTAAGTAGGATAAAGAGGATAACTTCATAGTACCTATAAAGGGAGATCATATCGGGTTAGAGTACCAATCCTAGGGGAAATAATTGATACTGATAGTACCTAAAAAGGGGGGTGAAATTATATCTCTTGCTCCGAGATTATTCACACGTGTTACACGCATATTTACTTGTGTCTATAGAGTAGATTTGTATGGCTTAGTGATGCGTCCATATTCCACAAGGCAGAGTCGGACATCAACACATAAAAGGGAGATTAATGAGTGAAACTGGATTATCCTAGAGCTACCTATTCTCCTACTTGATCCACCTACGTATTCTTCGAGTGATATTTATTTTATTTGTTATTTTAATTACTTGTTTATTAGTTTAATAATTCTAAACCTCAACGTTATTGCCATAATCGTCTTAATTAATTTAGATAATAATTAAATTGATAATACGCCGTCCTTTGGGTTCGATATTCACTTGGTCGCTTGCTAAGCTGCAATTGATATCCTTAATACTTGGGGATTAATTTTGCGTGCAAAGAAAACGCGCATCAAGTTCTTGGCGCCGTTGCCGGGGACGGCTGTTATTATTGATTTTATTATTTCTAGTTTGATTAAGATATTTTTTTTTCTTTCTTTTATTTGTGATTATTTATTTCTATCTAACCTTGAATTTTTCTGAGGTACTTGTGCACTAGGGAAAGGAAAAGAAGGAAAAGAAAGAATAACACACTGAGCTAAACATGGCCGGAGCAAAGCAGAATCCAGATAATGTTGCCATACGTGAAATTTTCACGAACTATGGAATTGGTAACATGGGGTTGATAGGATCAAGGGGGGAAGATGATGATTTTGAGATACATCCCGCTCTTATTAACATGGTAGAGAAGAATCCCTTTTCTGGAGATTGGTTTGAAGATCCATATCAACATCTCCGAAGATTTCTTGGTTATGCAAACACTCAAAAAGGAGCTGGAGCTCATGATAATGCTAGGCAGATCGCCTTATTCAAGTTCTCTTTGATTGATGGAGCAGAAGCTTGGTATGACACTCTTGATGCAGCCGATTGCACTACATGAGACCAACTGCAGCAGAAGTTCTTGGAGAGATACATGCCACCCTCAAGGATCTTAATAATGAGGCAAGAGATCACCCAATTTGTTATGAATCAGGGTGAGAAATTTTATGAGGCGTGGGATAGGCTTAAAGACATGCTCAGGAGGTGCCCACGGCATGGAATGTCTAAGGCTGAGTACATAAGCATCTTCTACTATGGATTGGATTGTGAGTCGCGTGTTTTTATTAATGCATCATCAGGAGGAGCGATGTTATCTAAGACAGCACTTGAAGCTGAAAAATTATTTGAAGACATCTCTATGAATTCACGTGACTGGCCTGCAGAGAGAGATGGAGGATCATATGTACTTGGTAACGTGGTGCAGGTTGAATATCAAGTGGTGAAGCCGAATAGGGATGATGAGATCGTCTCTAGTCTAGCTAACATCAACAAGCTACTAGAGTCCCAGCAGAGGCAGATCACAGAGTTGACACAAAGGGGGCCTAGTATGAAGCAGCAAGAAGTGAAGAGTGTTGAAGATACCTTCCATCGATACATGGCTGAGAATGATGCAAGGATTGATTGTCTTGAGGATACCATGAATGTTGAGCATGTAGATTTATCTAAGCAGTTGAAGGAGCTTACCTTGATTATGGCGCAGATGAACGTAAATGTGAATCAATTGACACAAACATTGGAGAATAATGACATCACATTGAGGTATGAAACACAGTACGAAGGATCGATGGAGCCGGAATCGAAATCTGAAGCAAAAGGAGCCCGATTCGACCAGGATCAAGAGGGTTCGACCAAATCTGTTGGTCGAACCAAGGTCGAACTAACCTGTTCGCAACCCTCTGTTTTGATGGAAGTGAGGTTCGACCACGACTCCCCTGGTTTGACCAAATCACCAGGTCGAACCCAGGTCGAACCACACATCCTGGAGCACCCTGTTTTGTCACAGCAACGGTTCGACCACGACGGACATGGTTTGACCAGTCCATCTGGTCGAACCCTGGTCGAACCGAAGGGCAAAAATAGTACAGTAGGCCGGTTCGACCAAGGGAGAAGCGGTTCGACCTGTCCTGATGGTCGAATCCATGTCGAACTCCAAGTTCAAAGTGAGAGCAGCATGCCAGGCGACTGGTTCGACCAAAGCATTGATGGTTCGACCAATCACCCAGTCGAACCCACGTCGAACCCCAATTACAGAAAGAGAGCAGCCTTCCAGACGATTGGTTCGACCATTACACACCTAGTTCGACCAGCACCAATGGTCGAACTGAGGTCGAACCTATTCGTTCTGCACCGTTTTCCGCACCAAATATTCCCTATGATGTTGATGCTACTCCCATACCATCCCAAGGACAGAATACTGAGCTTACAATGGAAAAGAAGTGGGAAAGAGCAAAGAGGTTGAGATCCGAGAAGCTTAGACTGCAGAAGGATAATGAAGATGTGGTTTTCTCTCTTGATCATGCAATGAAGATGCCCATGGAGACTCAATCATGCAAGAGCATTGATATGGTTTCTAACTTGTTTAATCTTTATTTTTCTAAGACAGGTGATTCTGAATTTAAGTGGAAGATTGACAAGGGGGTGTCTAGACAGCTATGGGAGAAAGGAAATTTCAATGATCATATACTTGTGACCAAGAAAGGTGAGGTGTTGAGTGTAGACAAGAAGAGGGAAAGAAAGTATTTGAAGGTGAGGATGCGAGAAGACCGTCCTCTACTGTCGTGACTCTATGACGTTAAACATGAGCGCCGGTTGGGGGCTTGCCCTTCCGTTTTATTGCTTTATTTCTTTCGTGTGAGTAAGAAATTTTTATATTTAAGGTGCTTATTATTCGGCAATTACATCTTTGCAAACTTAGTTTCAACTTACGTTTTTACTAAGTTTGGGGGGGTGTGATGTTATTACCTCATTAAAGCACTAAGAATATAATCTTTTCTTTGTAATATTTGCTAGGGGAGTTGATTTTTTGCGGTATATTGAAACTTTAATTGGTTTTGATGTGTCAATTTTTTGCAATTTGCCTAGTGTTCAGTGGTGTTTCTAGTGTGTGGAGTCGATTACATAGTCAATTAATTCTTTTTTATAGTTCTCCTATTTTATTATTAATGAATCCTGTGATGATGAGTTTATTTGAGCTTTGATAGAAAAGGTAACTAGGTGGCAAGACGAGTTCTACATTGAGGCGTTGACTCGAGGAGCTCGTGCATACATGGAAGAAAAATCAGGTGCCCTCGTTCCCTTATTTTAATTTTTATATGTGCTTTTAATTCATGGAGTGAATGATTGTGTTTTTGGTGGTGATCCATATGAGCTTATATTTGAAATTCATATGCTCTTGAAATTGATGAATGAAGAGTACTTGAGTTATATTGTGATATGAAGTTCTATGTGTACTTGTGGGATATTGCTTACCATGAAAAGTGTTCTGTTACTTGTTAAAAAACCCATGTGAGATTTTGAGCCTCGTTGATCATGTACATAATCACATGATATTTCTTTCTGGTGAGTATCATTCTTGTGCGTGTATTCTAGAACTTGCCTTGAGTCTCCTTGAATATTCAAGATTAGTCTAGCGGATTATGGAAATGATATTAGGACATCTTTGATATTTAACCCATATTTTCCAATACTTTACCTGAATTCATTATATCCCTAGTCAGCCCATTTGAGCCTTTTTTAAATCCATTCTTTTGATAGCCAATAAAGCTTAATTGAAGAGAGTGATGATTTGAGGGATGATTGAGTCACTTATCCATATACTTCTCACCTATTCCAAAGAGCCTACATTACAACCTAATAAAAGACCTTTTTGATCTATGATTTACTAGCTACAAGTAAAAGGAGAGTTGAGACAATAGGCAAGCTTATGGTTACGCATTCACTTGAATTGAATTTGAGCGTAAACACTTTAACCCATAAGTGTACATATTTTACACTTGAGTGAGAGATCATATATATACTTCCCGTGAGAACATGTTGATGGAGCATTTGAATTGGTGGTGATTGTCTTAACTTGTATGCTACGAATTGATTATTACATGTAATAAGAGTTGCATGACCTAAGTTGAGGACAATTGTATTTTGAAGAGGGGTATTTGTCATAGTCCTTGTTTCCCTGCTAATTTTCTTACTCTCTCTCTCTTTATTTTTATTTTGTTGCCTCGGGACGAGCAACGGGCAAGTTTGGGGGTTTGATGAGAGTGAAAATAAGCGTGTTTTAATATCCAATTTAACACATTTTTGATTGATATTGTAGTCTTATATGATCACAAATGTCGTATATTTGATATATGTGAGAATTATGTTCACTTGAGGTATTTTATTGTGTTTTAGGTGGAAAAAGGATGAAAAAGTGCAAAGTTGGAGAAAATGTGCAATTTGTGCAAGAATGCTGAAAACGCACATCTAACTTTCATAATTATTCTGTATTTTTGTGGAGCTCTAAACTATTAGTGTGATATACGGTTGGAAAGCCACTGAAGAGAGGGTCGTTTTGGCGTAAATAACACCATCATTGAAGTCCGAACGAGGAAGTTATGAGCAAAGTGGTGACGCCGCGCGAGCTGTGCCGAACAGAACTGATGCGCTACTTTACATGGCTTGTTACAAATTCAATTCTTAGAGTTTTGGTGATATCTTTATATTCAGAGAAAGCCAAGGAAGAGAGGATCACGTGAACGCAAAAATCACTCAAATTGGAGGTCGGACGAGGAAGTTATGCTCAAAATTGTGAAGTCGCGCAGCTGTTGGCGAGAATTTCCGAATTTGTGCGTGTTTTTACACCACTCAGTGTGTGTCGCGAATTTTGCATCACATTGCATGTATTTTCATGTTTTCCAAGAAAAAGCTCATCCAAGGTCCATAAGGAGAGCTCACAAGTATAAAAGGGGATGTGGATCACATCATAATTGAAAAAGAGAGGAACACAATACAAGAGAGGAGAAGAGAGGTCACAACCATACAACACCCCCACAAGGGGGATCACCCCCATCCATCATCCACTTCCTTTCCTCCATCCATCCATCACTTTGAAGATTCGTTTGTGGAATCAAGAGGAGAACCAAGAGGAGGATTCAAGATGGAGAAGGGCATGAAGACGCCATATCAAGGGTTTATTCATTTCCTAATTTATCTTGTATTTTCCGGACATCCGGGTAAGATCTATCCAACACCCATGATTGTTCTTCGAAACATCATGGGCTAGAGCCTTTTTGGTAGATCTAGGAGTTTTGATGGTTTTATGAATTAATTGATCTTCTATGTGTAAACTCCGTACAACACTACTTGTGGATTTATTTTATATATGATTGAGCTTTATTAATCCATATTCACGGTCGTTTTGTGCATCTTCAATTGGTATGTAAAGTCTGAATATATATCTTGGTTGTAGATTGAGTGCGTTCACCGCTGAACAGGATTCCATGTTATGATTCTAAGTGAGGGGACTCCGAAGCTTCATTAGAACTATCATATTTGAATACTTATTAATTGAATTGAATTCGAATTATTAAGTAGGATAAAGAGGATAACTTCATAGTACCTATAAAGGGAGATCATATCGGGTTAGAGTACCAATCCTAGGGGGAAATAATTGATACTGATAGTACCTAAAAAGGGGGGTGAAATTATATCTCTTGCTCCGAGGTTATTCACACGTGTTACACGCATATTTACTTGTGTCTATAGAGTAGATTTGTATGGCTTAGTGATGCGTCCATATTCCACAAGGCAGAGTCGGACATCAACACATAAAAGGGAGATTAATGAGTGAAACTGGATTATCCTAGAGCTACCTATTCTCCTACTTGATCCACCTACGTATTCTTCGAGTGATATTTATTTTATTTGTTATTTTAATTACTTGTTTATTAGTTTAATAATTCTAAACCTCAACGTTATTGCCATAATCGTCTTAATTAATTTAGATAATAATTAAATTGATAATACGCCGTCCTTTGGGTTCGATATTCACTTGGTCGCTTGCTAAGCTGCAATTGATATCCTTAATACTTTGGGATTAATTTTGCGTGCAAATAAAACGCGCATCAGTCTCCCAGTCCAAGGTATCCTGACCTTTGTCTCGACCAATGATGTACTTTTCAAGAGAACTATTAGGCATGAAATCATAAATAAGAGCACGTTTGGATCTTTCTGCGCAATATCCAACAAGTTTGACAACATTAACGTGATGGATCCTTCCGAGGGTTCCAATTTCAGACATGAAGTCGTGATCCTTTGCTCCGGAGTTTTCAAGTAGCTTTACGGCCACATGATGGCCACTTCGGAGCTTTCCTTTGTAAACCGAACCATATCCTCCTTGGCCTAGCTTTTCTCGAAAACCCCCTGTCATTTTCTTTATATTCGAATAGGAATATCTGATAGGCAAGAGTTTGTTGTCACTTTGCAGGAAGTCTTCTATTGCATTGAACACCGACAAGTGCCCTGTTCGAAATTTGTAGATAATAAGTCCAATAAAGAGAGGAAATAAAATGAAGAACCTTAATGCTGCCAAGCCGAGCTCTGATAAAAAAAACAAATAGAATATCCAGATTAACAAAGTTTTCATTTAATTATCCAGATTGTTACATAGAATATCACAGATCAAATTTATACTTGGTTCAACAAAAATAAGAGTGTAAGAACGCACCTATATAGACAAGAAAACTCCCAAGTATGGCTTCAACTGCAAAGTAGGTAACATAAAACAAGGGGAGATATAATACTAAGAGTGAATCCAAGGAAAATGAGAGTAAGAATTGCTTACAGTTATCCTGGTTGAAAGACCATTTCCATCCAGCAAGATAAGAAATTACTAAAAAACTGATGAATCCAAAGATGATCTGAGCTGGAATGTTTAGTCCAACACATAAGAAAACTGCACCAAGTGACGTTGTTAACAAAAGTTATTCGTAGAAGAATTGAACTAAGTAGAATGAACATGAATTCGATACCTATGAATACGAGGAGCAAAGACAAAATGTTTTTACACTGCAGTTGCTGCAGGGATATCTGAACCATGAGAGCTCAAATCCATAGAGCAGAGCTTCGTGAATTTCCACAAGCGACACATTCTTCAGTTGCTCAACTTCCCAAGATGTCATCACGATCGCCTCTACTCTGCACGTGTCTATCACTTCTGAGGCATTCATGTGCCCTACTTTTACGTAAGCACGCGTGTTGCTAGATGAATTTGAGGCACAAGAATCATCTCCAGTTAACAAGGAAGAGCTGTTCGACGGACAGCTCATGAAATTGATTGGCACAGCTACCTCGTAAGAATTTGAATAAGGACTCAGAGCTCCCTTCATTCCGACACCATAAGGATATCCATCACTGAAGTTGTGTGCATATGCAGAATACTTGGGGAAAGAGCACGTGTCGTTGGTTATCGATCCATCTACCAGCCTGATGGTGAAGTTGTCGTAGTTTATTGCTTTTACAAGGTATTTCTGGTACGTTGTTTTCGCATGACAATTCATATTTGGTAACACCACATTCTTTTGGATCATTTTTGAGTCGGAAAGGGAAGCTAATATTGCCTACTATGCCACACGCAGAAGGGCTACAATTCATGCAATGACATGTTTGATTAAGGAAAATGAGTTAAATGAAGAGTCTGAGGAGGAGATTTCGAGTACTGATGATCATGATGATTCTTGCTTGGTGGACTGCAATCAAAGACACTTAATTAAAAGCCATAAATTAAGTAGATAGATTGTCTTCTCTGACTCTAAGGGCCTCATTAAAAAAGTCAGGCACAAGTAGTGACTTATAACTAGACTTGTAAGAATTAAGTATTGATGGTTATTGCAGTAGCTTATTACATTCAACTATATGATCTACAAGTCAAATTAGGTGTGAACGATTATTGCAAGTTAGCAATCTACTTAACAGCATTCGAATAACTGATATAACATTATACTATTATTACTATATAGGATGAATGCTAGAATTTAACTATATGTTCTAAAATTTTCAAAGCTAGTAAGGTGTCATAAATCTACATTCCCCTGGATTGCAATTCACTCTTCCTCTTCCACTTCTCTCTTTTACAATAAACTCAAAACTCTAGTTGCAAACTTTGTGAATCTTGAACAATAATTTCAAATCAGGGAGCTTGATCCCTAATGATGGAGCAAGGATACAGACTCAGTTGAACATGTGCTCAAACCTTGCTCCACATCAAATATAACTTGAGGTAACTGAGTGGAACGTTCTGGAATTCGTAGGCGTTCAACATCGCCTTCAAGCATTTCCACCACTTCATTCATTGAAGGACGATCGTCTGGTCTCATCTGAATGCACCACAATGCAACAATCGTCAACTTACGACCAATTTTCTTTGTGCCATCATTGTCATCTCCATATTTCTCAATTTCAATGTCCTTGCCTTGATCAAAGCAGCCATATATCCAATCTGGAAAATATTGAGTAGAAATTCCATCTTCCCCTCTCAAGTCTCCCTTTAACCCCAACATCTCGATCAACAACATCCCAAAGCTATAGACATCAGCTTTGTAAGAGACTCCACCAAAACCCCTGTTGATGAGTTCAGGAGCAACATAACCTATGGTTCCTCTGACAGCAGTCATAGTCACTGTTTTTTTATCCGTCGAGCAAAGTTTTGCGAGCCCAAAATCTGAGATTTTTGGGATGTATTTATCATCAAGAAGTATATTGTGAGGTTTAATGTCAAAATGCAGGATTTGAACGTCACATCCTCGATGCAAATATGAAATCCCTCGAGCCACCCCAAGTGCAATCTTGTACTTGGTCTCCCAGTCCAAGGAATTCGCATTGTCTCGACTGAAGATGTACTTTTCAAGTGAACCATTAGACATGAAATCGTATACAAGAGCATGCTTGGATCTTTCTGCACAATATCCAACTAGTCTGACCACATTAACATGATGGATCCTTCCAATGGTTGCAATTTCATTCATGAAGTCTTGACCATTTGCTCCGGGCTTTGTCAGTAGCTTTATAGCAACATCATGGCAACTTCGAAGTTTTCCTTTGTAAACCGAACCATAGCCTCCTTGGCCTAGTTTATCTCGGAAACCTTTTGTCATCTTTTTTATATCTGAATAGGAATACCTAATCGGCATGAGTTTGTTGTCACTTTGTAGGTAGCGTTCTATTGCATCGAACACGGACAAATGCTTTGTTCGAAACTTGTAGATCAAAAACCCCACAAAGCAAGGAAACAAAATGATGGACCTTATTACTGCCAAATTAAGAATATATGATAAGGAATGGTTTTTTGTGAAAACATTTTTCTTTTGCTCAAAATATTAAGTGCTGCATATATTAAAAGCGCACCTATATACATTTCAAGAACCTGTAGATTAATTTCCCACGCAACTGCAACAAGTACACCACATAAATTAAGATGATGCATGGGAATATAGCAGAGAAAACAGGGGATTTTATCAGGTGGAATAAGAATTCTTACACGATGGATGCCATTCCCATCTATATGTGTTGACACGCCACTCCTGTCCAGCAAGAATTGGCAGTCCTACCAAAAAGGTGAATCCAAGGATGATCTTTACTGGAATGGTTACCCCTAAGAATACTATACCTGTACTAAATGTTAGCTTAAATAGGATAAATAATTGTTAAAAAGTGTAACATATATACTGATATAATGAAGAGGTAGCTAGCTAGCGCACCTAGTATGAGCACAAAAATGACGTCGTAAAGCGTTACTGGTATTCGTACGCAAACAACTTCGGTTGTATGTTTCAAATGAGCACAAAGGGTATATGATGGTCCGTTACACTTGCTACAGGGATCCATGTACCAGGAGAGTTCAAATCCGTAGAGCAGAGAGTGGTGGATTTCGGAAAGCGAAACATTCTTGAAATCTGTAAAATTCCAGGATGTCATCACTATGAGATCCACACTGCACATGTAGGGCACATCAGAGGAATTCATGTGGCCCACTTTAAAGTATGTTGGTCTGGAATTAGGACAGTGATGGGTTTGGGTTAAGAAGGAAGTTTTGTTCAAGGGATGGGAGCAGGTGATGACATGAATTGGTAAAGGATAAACAAGATTCCAGGTGGCATAACGAGCAGTGAAGTTGTATGGATATGCAGAATGGTTGGGGAAAGAGCAGGCGCTATTGGCTTGTAGAGAATCATCAACCAACCTGATGGTGGTGTTGTCGTAGTTGATTGCTTTCACTCTGTATTTCTGGGAGTGGAGATACAATATAGTGGTGCCATTGTTTTCGCATTCTAATTCATGTTTGAGATCACCACATTCTTTGGGGTCGTCTTTGAGTCGGAATGGAAAGCTGATGTTGCGAATTACGCCACACTGAGAAGGACTACAATTCATCTTTTGGTTTATGGCATCACATCTTTGAATTGGGAAGATGAGTAAAATTAAGAGAGTGATGCATTTGAGCAGGAGATTATCACTGATGATCTTCATACTCGTGGTGATTTTTTCCCCAATTGATTGGCCTGGAAATATCTCACTTTGAAGATCTGTCAATTCTTGTCCGAATGGAACATGTCAAAATAGCTAAGGACATGGGAGTGTCATTGACTTACAAAGAAGACTCCATAGTTTATTTATGCATACATCTAGATAATTTCACTGCTGTGCTTTAAATTCTGACAAAAAAAATTAATGACTATATGGGCACCTGGATCCCCACTGTGACAATAAAATTGGAGTATATTCCTAAACATTTAGGTCAGAGTAGTAGTCAACAATGACGATAAAATTGGAGTAAAATATTAAAATAATCTTTACTAAAAATGGGACTTTTACTGTAACTTGAAAAATTGGCATACAGAATTTTTCATACAACTCAAAATAATTAATGTAATTTAAACATAATCATCATGCATGAATGAGAAAGTTAAAATCATATTTTTAGTGTTCAACAAACACTGGTGGAAGCAGCATGATGGGGCAGCAAGGACGTAGAATCAGTTGAATTTTTCCAGGTTTGATCCTCATCGTCTGTTTCAAGTTGGAGTGATAGAGATGAACGACTGGGGATGTGGAGCTGCTCCACCCGACCTTCCAACATTTGCAACACTTGATTCATGGAAGGCCGATCATCTGTATGCACCACAATGCCACTATCGTCATCTTCTTCCCAATTTCCCTACCACCATCATCTTCATTGTTTTCTGCATCAATTTTTCCAAATTCAATATCCTTACCTTGATCAAAGCAACTATATATCCAATCTGGAAAATACTGGCTAGAATGTTCATTCTTCCCTTTCAAGTCTCTCTTTAAGTCCACCATCTCAATCAACAGCATCCCAAAACTATACACATCAGCTTTGTGAGAAATTCCACCAAAACCCCTGTTCACAAGTTCAGGAGCAACATAGCCTATGGTCCCTCTGGCCGCAGTGAGTGTCACCGTATTCTTGTCGGAGGTGCAGAGTTTTGCTAGCCCAAAGTCGGAGACTTTTGGTACAAACTTATCATCAAGAAGTATATTGTGAGGCTTAATGTCAAAATGCAGGATTTGAACGTCACAACCTCTGTGCAAATACTCAATCCCTCTAGCCACTCCCACTGCAATCTCATACTTGGTCTCCCAATCCAATGAATTGATGTTGTCTCGATTGAAGATGTATTTTTCAAGAGAACCATTAGGCATGAAATCATATACAAGAGCACGTTTGGATCTTTCTGCACAATATCCAACTAGTCTGACCACATTAACATGATGGATCCTTCCGATGGTCGCAATTTCATTCATGAAGTCTTGGCCTTTAGCTCTGGAATTTTCAAGTAGCTTAACAGCAACAAAATGGCCACTTCGGAGCTTTCCTTTGTAAACACAACCATACCCTCCTTGCCCTAATTTATCTCGAAAACCTCCTGTCATTTTCTTTATTTCCGAATAGGAGTATCTGATTGGCATGAGCTTATTGTCACTTCGAAGAAAGTCTTCTATTGCATTGAATACCGACAAATGCCTTGTCCGAAACTTGTAAATAATTAGCCAAATAAAGAAAGGAAACAAAATGAGGAACCTCAATGCTGCCAAACATACTCCTTTAAAAAAAAATAAAAATTGAGGATCAATATGTAAGGTGACTCTTAAGATTATAACAAAAATAAAACCGTTGGTAACTTTGAGATATAAATTTTAAATAGATGAGACAGAAAAATAAAAGATGCAAAGAGCGCACCTATAAGGTATATACTATACTGGAGCCCCGTCTCAACTGCAATTACACCGCATTTATTTTAGTGGAATGTGTTCAACATATGAGCACATCAGTAACTCAACATTTTTGTGTTACATATGTGACAAAAAAGTAAGAAACTGAACCCCTGATTTTTAAGTTCAAATTTTCTTTTCTTCCGGTGTGTACTAATAACTCTTGAACATTCGGACTGCAAATTGAATGTCATATATATATATATACAGACTGTTTTCTAGCTTTCTTGGTTTAGGCTGAGAGTAAGTATTGCTTACAGCTATCTCGGTTGAACAGCCATTCCCATCCAACAAAGTGATATGTAATGAGTATAAAACAGGTGAATCCAAAGATGATCTGTCCAGGAATGTTTACTCCTAGAAGCAAAAGAAGTGCACCAAGTGTTGCAATCAGAATTATGCATCAAATAAGTAAAATAAGTATGGTAAATAGCTAGGAGCACACCTATGAATATGAGCAGCAAAGTAAGCAAGATATTCATTGTGTTAAGTATTTCCCCACAAGTGAATGTTAGATCTGCATTGAGATTACAATAAGACATTTTTCGGCACTTGGTGCAGGGATAGCTGAACCAAGAGAGCTCAAAACCATAGAGCAGAGAGTGGTGGATTTCTGAAAGCGAAACATTCTTCAAATCCGTAAAATTCCAGGATGTCAGGAGAATGAGGTCAAGCGTGCAGGTGTATGGTACATCGGAGGCATTCATGTGCCCCACCTTTATGTAGGCCGTGTTGGAGGAATTGGAGTCACAAGGTAGTTCTGTGAAGAGGGAAGAGTTGTTCAAAGGATAGGGGCAGCTCATCAAATTAATTGGCAAAACTGGCTCATCAAAGTCATGATGAATGAGGTAATTGTAATATCCATCCCTCCAGGCTGTGTAGGGATAATTAGTACTGAAATTGTATTCATATGCAGAGTATTTGGGGAAAGAGCAGGTGTTACTATTGTCCATGGAAGCATGAACCAGTCTGATGGTGAAGTTGTTGTAGTTGATTGCCTTCACTACGTATCTGTGGGAGTTGAGATACACCCAAGTGACATTGTTTTGGCATTCCAACTCATAGTCGGGATTTCCACAGTGTTTAGGATCGTGCTTGAGTCGAAAGGGGAAGCTGATATTGCGGATGACTCCACAGCCGGAAGGGCTGCATCTGCCGGGATTCTTTATGTGGTTTAACGCATAACATCTTTCAAAGAAAAGGAGCAAAATGGAGAGACATAGACAGCCTCTGAAGAGGAGATTGTGAATGATCATTTCTGGTGGATTGGAAATTCTCAAGGAATTAGTAATTGGAAATACAGTTTGCATTCACTGTCTAATAAGTCAAACATAAGGAGGTGGTGTGCACTGCTAGAACAAACTTCAAACAAGACTTGCTTCCTTATAATATAGTACTAGTAAATAATTCATTTATTTATAATTGATATCAGCTTGTCTTTAACAATACAAAATAGTTTAATTCACGGATAGCTCTAGTCTGAATATCGCCTCCAGATTAGAGAAGACTTGATCATTCATTACTTGTATTTAAATAATTTTTTCATTGTCCCTCTGTTACTAATTTGACCATGTGCTACAAGTGTGATAAAGTTAAGAATTTGATGATTAATGTGTTGGGCTTGTTCAACACAGTTGGGCCAAGTGATTAAGCCCAATTAATATGGTAGGCATCACACTTTGAATCAACTCCCCTCATCAAGACAAGTTACAGATTTTGTGGAGGTTGACAAACAAAAATTCTTTCAGAAGCCAGAGTATTCCTTCAGCAAGATCAGAAAATAAGAAATCAGCAAGTGAAAACTCTTCCAACTGCAATGACAGCTGAGCAATGGAGTTTCAATTTTTTAACAATGACATGGGATAACCTTTACAACTTACAAGGACAATCAACAGTGAACTTTCAGCCAAATATATGGATATAAAGACTTGAGAAGACAGTAACAATATTCTAGAAAGTCTATATGGTTGACATTTCAAGGACATTTTTAGATGATATGGTTTTCTTTAGATTGATGTATTTTCTAATTTTTAAAGTTGTTTTTATCTCCATAGTAATCTTTGGAATTAGAATAGCCCTTTGTACTCCAACTGAATGCATTGTGACTTTTGTTGATTAAAAAAAAACTAGCATTCCTCACTTCTCGTGCGTAAACTTAATGAATTTATCATAACCACGAGGTTTAAGGTCTGGAATGATACAAGACCAAAACTATAAGGTTTGGCATCTTAAGAAGTCAAAAATGACTTGGACAATGAGGTCTAAGATTAGATCAATATAAGATCAAAACCACGAGGTGCAATGGCATGATCTCATATTGCTGAAATGGACTAAGACTATGACATATGATGAAACGGTTGTTTTTTGAGAAATAGCAAGACATGGGGTGTAATTTGAGAAATGAAACGGGGGGCTGCAATCTATTGTTTTTGTTTGTATCAAATCCAAGTGATCCACTGCCTTTGCTGCTCAGCCTGGGAAGGTGGCCCATTTCTTGAAACGAAAGAGTATAAGTTGAAGCGGGCCTCGCCTTGTAATTTAATTGAGGTGGCCCATTTCTGATGGCAGCTTCTTCAGTCGGCAGCGTGGCCCAAAATTGTGAAACAGGTGGACCAACAGCTGCTCTTGATTCAACAGATTTTTTTTATTATTTATTTTAAATCAAGTCATGTCAAAAAAAAAAAAAAAAGTCATTATTTTTGTCTAAATCATTTTGACTTTTGAGCAAATTTTTTGTAATTTCTAACAAATAAAAAAAAATCATAAAATTAAAAAATTATTCATTATAAATCATTTTTATTGTGCTAAAGCTAAACCAATCTATAATGGTAGAAAATGATACTCCGCAATTTAACCCCAATAAGATGTTTTATTCATTGAAAGAGAAGGTTTTCTATTTTATGAATTATATCAATACACACGCATTCCCATGCATACCCTAATATTTGATGAGCAAATATTGTGATGCTACTATCACTTTTCAACTATATATTATGAATTTTAAAATATTTTAATTAAATGATTATTATTTTTTAACTATTAAATATTATTTTATTAAAAAATTTTGCATTTCTTACTCATCTCGACCATTCCGTGAAACATTGTCACATAAAATTTTTCTTATTTTAACATGCTAAAAGTTAGTGTATTTTAAAATTCATTGCTAAGACAATTTCACAAATTTCACATAAATAAATATATATATATATATATATATATATATTAGAAATAGAAATTATTTTGTAAATAAGTATTTCCTTCGTCCCAACATTAAGTTCATTTTTATTATTCTACTTTTAAGAAAAAAATATTTTTTATTAATTTTATTCATTTTTAAAGGTAATAAATTAATATATAAAGTATGTTGTTTGTATTAAAAAGATATGTTAATTTTAAAATTTTGAATAGGAGGATTTTTTTTTAAAGAGGTAAATTTGATTGTTAAATAGAGGGAAAAATAACTCTTCTATATAACATAAAAATTAAGAAAAAGTGGGACGGGAGAGTATTATTTTATCAAATCAAATGTGTTCATTAGATATTTTAAATGTGAACTCAAGTATTTACAATTTTACATGTTTGAAAAAAGTATAGGAAATAAGTTAATTAAGCTCGCCATTATAACGTACCACCCACCACCGCAAGACTAATTCGGGCAACGCCACGTAGTCAACGGCGAATTGGGGTGGACCAAGAAATTGAAATTTCATTATCATATTTGGATTTTCATATGGAAAAATGCCAAAAAGACAAAAATATTAAAAGAGTTAATATATTGAAAATTTTAATGGTAAAGGACCGAAATTTTCAGTATGATAAAGTAATTTTTTAAAAAATAAAAATCCTTAATTTAGTATATACCGCATCAAAACATCAAAATACTCATTATTTTTTTTATTTTTAATTAGATCATTTTATTGAATTATTTTAATTTTATATAATAATTTTAGTATGAATTCTTAAATATCTATAAAAATATTATTTTGATATAATATGTTATTTATTTATATTGTACAGTATATATAATTTCGTATACTTAAATTTTCAATATAATAATGTCATGATTTTTTCATACTATCAATTTCGACACATCATGCTGTATAAGTTGTATTTTTGTCTGGTACTATATGCCACCATGATGGCCACGACTTAGGGTTGATATTTGTTGAGTGTTGGCTACGTTTTCTTTAAAATTCAATGCCTTTGATATCATTATCAACATAAGAAAAATGGCTTTTAAAAAATAAAAGGAAAAATGAAAATACTACTTCCTCAAGTATCAAGGAGATTGGCGCCACACTTATTTTACGTACGTTTGTATTCTCAATCATTCCAGTAAACTTACTTTTCCGTAATGTCACTTAATTTCTACTTGCTCTATGAAAGATCACTCTGGCTGTTATATTATTGTGCTATGGCTTCTTTTTTTTTTTTTTCCTCTCAATTATTTTTCTATTATATTTTAAGTAATGAGGACTGAGGAGAGAAAACTTTCGAATTTTTACACTTGATATAGGTTTGGCTCTCTTTCTAGGTGACGCTCGTTCAATAATTTTAAACGAACATCAAAATGTAACAGCTATAAAATATTAATACAAATTAAATAGAGGAATGATGTACATAAAAATAATAGGTAATTAAACATGATGAACAAGAGTAATCTCAGAGGTGGAGGGCATTGAATTAGAACTGGTGACATCCTCTTGATTAACAGCTTCAACCTGAGGTGATTCAGATGGTCTATTTGGAATTTCCAAGTCCTCCACTTGGCCTTCCAACATATCCACCACTTTATTCATGGAAGGACGATCACCTGGATTCATCTGTATGCACCACAACGCCACAATTGTCATCTTCTTAGCTATTTTCCTACTGCTTTCATTGTCGTTGCCATCGTCACTGCTTATGCCAGTTTCGATGTCCTTTCCTTGCTCAAATGAGTCGTATATCCAACTCGGAAAATACTTGCTAGAAGTTTGATCCTTCCTCCTCAGATCCCTCTTCAACCCTGCCATTTCTATGAGAAGCATTCCAAAACTATAGACATCAGCTTTGTGTGAAACTTCACCGAAGCCCCTGTTTATGAGTTCAGGAGCAACATAGCCTACTGTTCCTCTTAGTGTAGTCATGGACACAGTGTCTTTCTCTCTGGAGCTAAATTTTGCCAGTCCAAAATCGGATATCTTTGGAATAAACTTATCATCAAGAAGTATGTTGTGAGGCTTGATGTCGAAATGCAGGATTTGGATGTCACAGCCTTTGTGCAAATAATGGAGCCACTCCAAGTGCAATCTCATGCCTCATCTCCCAAGTCAAGGAACTCAATTTTTCTTGATTAAAAATGTACTTGTCCAGGGAGCCATTAGGCATGAAATCATAGACGAGGGCACGTTTGGATCCGACCGCACAATAGCCAACAAGCTTGACGATATTCACATGATGAATCCTCCCAATGGTTGAGATTTCATTAGTGAAGTCTTGGTCATTTTCTCTTGGCTTTTCAAGTAGTTTAACAGCCACATGATGCCCACTCTGAAGCTTTCCTTTGTAAACTGATCCGTATCCTCCTTGCCCCAGTTTTTCTTGGAAACCTCTAGTTATCTTTTTGATGCCAGAGTAAGAGTACCTGATTGGCTTAAGTTTGTTGTCACTTTGTAGGAACCTTTCTATTGCGTCAAACATGGACAAATGCCTTCTACGAAAGTTGTAGAAAAAGAAACCCACAAGACAGGGACATATAAGAATCCTTACTGCTAAGATGAGCAATACTGAAAAAAAAATAATACTCGTATATAAATAAATAAATAAATAAAGATAGATGAGTGTTTCTAAATTTGTAATAAGAAGACACACCTGTCAAGGCCAGAATTGTTAACACTAGGAGTGAAACTGCAAGTACAGCAACACATATACAGTAAGTTGAGAGGATCAATATGCTTAATATATACTCCTATAACATTTTATCTGCACAATCTTGCTTTCTACCCACAAAACAAGACAAAGGAGTGTGATTTCTTACTATTTACATGGCTGAAAGTCCAATTCCATCTAAAGAAGTATAGGAATCCAAGAAAAGCCCAGGTGAGTACTATGATGATCTTTGCTGGAATGCTTACCCCAACACAAACACAAGCTGCATGAAATTATCATTAGAATTGCAGAAATAAACAGCAAGTAATCGTGCTTTTACTAAATTTACCTAGTATTGCAAGTATGATGAGGAACACGGATACGAGTACGATAAAAGCAAGGGTGAATAACGTATCAATGAAGCAAAAGACGGTATGGTCTTCATTAACTAAACAACCTGATGTACTTTTACACTTGCCACAGCCATATTTCAACCAAGAGAGTTCAAATCCGTAGAGCAGAGAATGGTGGATTTCTGAAAGCGATAGGTTGTTGAGATTATGAAATTTCCAGGATGTCATGACTATGAGCTCGGTTTTGCACATGTAAGGAACATCTGAGATGTTCATGTGGCCCACCTTCACATAAGCATGTTTGCCGTGGAGTGTGGCGGCACATGGAGTGGGTAATTCTGTGAAGATGGAAGTGTTGTTCAATGGATGTGGGCAGGTCAGGAAATTGATAGGCGAAGCTACCACTGAAGGCTGGCCATAAGGATAACCATTAGCACTAGTGAAGTTGTATGCATATAAAGAAATCTTAGGGAAAGAACAGGTGGTATTGTTGATTGAAACATCAACCAGTCTGATGGTGGTGTTGTGGTAGTTGATAGCTCTCACTCTGTATTTTTGGGAGTTGAGATATAAAATAGTGGTGACATTGTTTTCACAGGACAATTCATAGGTGGGATCGCCACAGTTGGGGGGGTCGTGTTTGAGTCGGAAAGGGAAGCTGATGTTGCGGATTATGCCACAGGAAGAAGGGCTGCAGATGTTGCTCGCATAGGATGCCTCAGGGACTATAATTATCAAGAGACAGAAGAAGAGTTTCAGCATCATTAATTGAGAGAGAAAGGATCAGAATCAGATGGATCGATCAAGAAGCAACAACAACTTCACTATTTCAACACAAACATAAAACAAAACGAGAAGAATGCACCAATATTTTATGGAGTCAACGTCTATTTTGTTCCCAGAAATTTCCAATCAGAATACACTACAATTCCTGGTCCTGGAGTTAATATCAAATTTTGTTGCTTTTTTATTTTAATCATCTATTTTTTTTTATTAAGTTAATTTTCATCCAACTTTTTCATTTTGATTTCAATTCTTTTTCATCTGAAATTTGCAAATCTTAATTTTTTATTTTTTTTCACTTTTAGCCCTGTTTATCTTTTTAAAATGTCTCAAGTTGATAGATAATGTTAAAATTGAAAAAAATAAAAACTAACAGGATTACAAAAAAGGGGAGGGTGTGACATATATTAAAAATATATAAATTTTTTGAGGACATGATTCAAATGGTTTATATATTATCCTAATTACAACGTATGATGAAAGCATAATATTTAGTTAGAAAGTGAAGAAGTAAAAATCTATTTCCACAAATCTTCAAACAAAGTGGGCAAAGAATCGTACCATTTTACAATTTGCATATCCAGAACAAAGTGGATGGTACACATGCAAAACAAAATGTGGCCCTTTTCTTCATGTTAAGGTTACACTCACCACAATCCCAAACAATTTAATCTTCAACAGATATGTGTACAGTTGGAGCAGAATCTTGAAGGGAGAAGGATGTAGATTGGGTGGAATATGTAGTCCAACTTTGATCCTCATAATTTACTGAAACTTGGGCTGATTGTATCACCCGACTAGGAATTCGGAGGCGCTCTACTTGGCTTTCCAGCATTTCCACCACTTTATTCATCGAAGGCCGATCACATGGACTCATTTGTATGCACCATAATGCCACCATTGTCATCTTCTTTGCAATTTTCCTACAACTATCCTCTTCTTCGTTGTCATTGTTTACAATGCTGGATTCTCCGATTTCAATGTCCAAATCCTTTCCTTTCTCAAAGCAGTCATATATCCAACAGGGGAAGTACTGGCTAGAACAATCATCATTCCCTTTCCAGTCTCTCTTTAAGCCTATCATTTCTATGAGTAGCATTCCAAAACTGTACACATCAGCTTTGTAAGAAACCTCACCAATACATCTATTGATGAGTTCTGGAGCAACATATCCTATTGTTCCTCTAGCTGCAGTCAAACTCACATTATTCTTCTCCGTAGAGTAAAATTTTGCCAGCCCAAAATCAGAGATTTTAGGGGTGAATTTGTCGTCAAGAAGTATATTATGAGGCTTGATGTCAAAATGCAAGATTTGGATATCACACCCCCTGTGCAAATACTCGATCCCACGAGCCACTCCGATTGCAATCTCATACTTCATTTTCCAACTCAAGGACTTCATTTTTTCTTTACTATAGAGATACTTATCAAGGGAGCTGTTGGGCATGAAATCAAATACAAGTGCATGCTTTGATTTTTCAGCACAATATCCAACTAGTCTCACAACATTTACATGATGGATCCTTCCAATGGTCGCTATCTCATTCATGAAGTCTTGACCATTTGCTCTGGACTTCCCGAGTAGTTTCACAGCTACATCATCGCCACTTCGAAGCTTACCTTTGTAAACAGAACCATAACCACCTTCACCAAGTTTTTCACGAAAACCTCTTGTCATCTTTTTTATGTCTGAATACGAATATCTAATCGGCACCAATTTATTGTCCCCTCGTAGATACTCTTCTATTCCATCATACCTGGACAAACGCCCCCTTCTAAACTTGTAAATTAATACCCACACCACAAAAGGAGACACAATGATAAACCTTATTGCAAAGGTGACCCCTGCAAAAGTAAATTAAAGAAAAAAATCTTGAATGTCTACCATTACTTATGAAAAAAAGAATACATAAACAATTAAATACTCACCAATAACGAGTGCAGGGTGCAACAAAATCCCTACAACCACACACATACTTTTTCATTCACAAATAAATGGAAGTAAATAATAACACAGAGGAGTGTAAGATTTCTTACAGTCAAATGTGGTGTAAAGACTATGCTTGTTAGCAATGATTATAATTCCCAACACAGTGATGAATCCAATGATGATCTTTGCTGGAGGGCTTACCCCAGGAAACAAAATAGCTGGGAATATATTATGCTTGGCTATATTAGAACCAAACTCACTGGGACTTTTACATTGTATATCAAAGATTTTATAAAATTATGGAGTTAGGCACCTGCTATGATCACAAGAATGAGCATAGGCCATCTTAGATATCCTGAAAAGCAATTAGGTGTAGACATGGTTACTCGGTTTTGGTTGTTTCATGAACAGAAAAGAAAAGCAGATATTGTGTAAGAAATCTTACTGTAAAATTTCGTCGAGTAATAGCGTCTGATTTCGGCTGCATTTTCCAGAAGATAAAAGCAATAAATAGAGATTCAGAAGAATATTATATTATGTAGTCCGGCATTCTTACCCAACTTGTTACGAAGCCTGTTGCGGAAGGTATCTTGAAAGCAACCATAAGAATTGGCTTTACGAACACAGAGAGAAGCTCCACATTTGCTACATTGAACAGGGAGCCAGAAGAGTTCCAATCCGTAGAGCAGAGCGTCGTGGATTTGCGAGAGTGTTATGTTGCTCAGATCTTGGAAATAAAACAAGCCGGATGCCAGAACTGTGACATCTATTCTGCAGTGATCTCCGATGAATTCGGGAAAACTTATACCAGAACCCCAGATGTAAGTATGGTGAGAGTGAGAGGCGTTGGAGCAATGAGTGGGGAATTCTGAGAAGAGTAGAGTTTTATTCAAGCGATATGGGCGCCTCATTATACTTATTGGGCGTGAATGCCTGGATCGACTGTAGAATTTAGGATCGGAGGAGAAATTCCATATCCATGGATCGTAAGGATGGGCATCGGAGATTTGGTACAAGGAAACAGTGGGTAAAGAGCAGATGTTGTTGGTGTGAATATCAGCATCTGAGAATCTGATGGTGGAGTTTTGGTAGTTGATTGCTTTGACATGATACTTGTGGGAGTTGAGATAGGAAATGAGGGTGGTGTTGTTTTGGCATTCCAACTCATAGAGGGGGTTGCCACACTGCTGCGGATCATCCTTGAGTCGGAAGGGGAAGCTGATATTGCGAATGTCGCCGCAGGATGAAGGGGGGCACCTGCATTCACATGGTTGAAGGGTAATGAGGAGCTGTACAACCATGAAAAATGAGACAAGCTGATTTGCAGTGATCATCATTCTTCCCTTGCCTTGGATTCCAAATGCAACTGCCAATTGGAATTTGGAAACACAATTTTTAATAGTGCTAGTGCTAGTGCTACCACCAATAATTAAACTTCAATTCTGAATTCTTATTTAAGCTTTCACACCTAGTGTTTCACATATTTCAAATATTCTTTTATCAATTTTATGATTTTAAACAATATCTTATACGCTTTTCTGTAAAACAAATAGTAATAAATTATTTAAGAAATTATAATTTAGGGTGTAGAGTTTATTAGGATGACAAGTGAAGGAGTACCATAAGTTTGACTAAAGAAATTCATACTTAATTATAATAAAATGTGGTGTGCAGGTCAAAGTAATTACGCGTGCAATTCAATTAAAACTCCATGTCAAATTATTCTATGGAAGGTTTTTTTTGTCCTTTTCTTATTCGTCTTTTTTATGGATTATATGCGATTCTACTTTAGATTTTAGAGTTTAGAGTTTCGCTTTAATTTTAAGAATAATATAATAGTAATTAATTAAAAGAAAAAATAATACTGTTTAGATGTGTTAATGGTATATACTCCTTGTACTCTATGATTAGAGTTAGAAATTTAGGGTGATTACGTGCACGTGCCAAATAATACTTTGTGCTGCTTCTTATCTCAATTTAGTTGATTAAACAACTCATTCGATAATAATACATATTTTACCAAATTAGCTTTCATTTTATAGGTGTTATATATATAATAATGGCAGTCGTAGCCACTAGTTTATAAGAAATTGTGATTTGTCTAAAATACTTCATGATATATTTGAAATATGTTTTGTGGCCATCCTAAATCTAGGAAATATTATAATATTGAAATATGGTGTAAGCATGGTGCAAGTATGGTGTATCTACCTACTCCACCGTTTCTCCCTTTTGGATGTGTATGTAAATTATCTAATGTGATGAATGAAGTGTAGCTCTCTGCAGATTTAATCTCCTATGCATATATCTAAATTCTAATATGGTATCAAGAGCCCATTGATCTTAAGGGCTATGTGGGAGATTGAGAGAAAACCAACAAGGCTTTTCCCTAAATAAACCTCAAAATCAACCATCAAATTTCTTATGGCTTCCAAAAGTTTTTCAACTCTATCACCACCTGTTTTCAATGGTGAAAACTACCCACCTTGGGCTGTGAAGATGAAGGCATATCTAAGGGCTTTTGACTTGTGGGATGCTGTAGATTTTGGTAGAGATCCTCCTCCTTTGAGAGAGAATCCAACCATTGCTCAAATCCATCAACATAGTGAAGATAGTGCAAAGAAGTACAAGGCTTTGTCAGTCATTCATTCTTCAGTTTCTGATGCAATATTCACAAGAATTATGAATTGTGAAACAGCAAAGCAAGTTTGGGATCAGTTGAAGGAAGAGTTCCAAGGAAGTGAAAGAACAAGGCAAATATAAGTGTTAAATTTGTGGAGGGAGTTTGAAATTTTGAGGATGTCTGAAAGTGAGACTGTTCAAGAGTATTCTGATAGGTTGATGAAGGTTGTAAACAAACTGAGATTGCTTGGAGAGGAGTTACCTGATAAAAGGATTGTAAGCAAAGTCCTTTGTCAGCGTACCTGAAAGGTTTGAACAAAAAATTTCTTCCCTTGAAGACTCAAAGGACTTGTCTACATTAACACTTAATGAAGTTGTTAATGCTTTTCAACCAATTGAGCAAAGGAAGACTTTGAGGCAGGATGAGCAAACGGAATGAGCACTCCTTGCAAAGCAAATGGAAAATCTCTCAAATAGTAGCAGTGGGAGTGGGAAAAAGCAATCTGGGGACAAGAAGGGCAAAAACAAATAAAAGAAACTCTTGTGAATGCAACGGAAGAACCTCTTCTATTCACCCCCGTTCACTTTCTATCGATTGAGTTTGTGATCACACACCTCTATCGATTGAGTTTGTGATCACACACACACACTTGATGAATGAATTGAAGAACAACAAAGCAAGTATAGTGGTTCGGCTTCAAAAGCCTACGTCCACTCTCAAAAGTGATTGAATCTTATTGATGAACTTAACAACACGTGGAGAGGAATTGAACTTCTAAAAACTTATGAATGAACCTTAATTTCTATCTTCAGGTTTATATGTGTGATTGACGGATGATCTGCAACTTGATGCAGCTGTATGCTTTACACGTGAGTTGGTTAGATAGAATCCTAACAAACTAATTCCTTCCAACTGCATGCATTCTTCAACTGATCACCATCATCACCCTTCATACAAACTTGATCTCTAGGGTTCCTCTTATGCCAACTCCTTAATCCTCTTCAAGTTGACTCAACCAATCTCATTCTTCCATGTGTTATAATACTGATTCCACACCACAAGCTTACATGCAAGACTCTATATTCTCAACAATTCTCGACCTTATAGATCTTGTATCAACCTCAGAAAGACTCAAACACTCTACCCTGTTGTGTTAAGGGTACAGCCACCCCTTCTCTTTTACTTATTGCATACTGAACAAGTTCTTACACAACCCAAACTTCTGAGTTGGTAGAGCCTTGGTCAATGCATCAGCTGGATTGTCTGTAGTGTTGATTTTCTTCACTACAATAGCCCCCTTCTCGATTTCATCCCTTATGAAATAAAGTCTTACATCAATATGCTTGGTTCTCTCATGATACCCTTGATGTTTGGATAGATGAAGTGCACTTTTATTATCACAAAATACTTCAAAAACTTATTACTGAATCCCAAATTCCTTTAAGATTCCTGTCATCCAAATACCCTCTTCGACAGCTTTTGTGAGTGCTACATATTCAGCCTCTATGGTTGATAATGCTACCACATGTTGATGTGTAGCTCTCCAATTAATAGCAGTACCAAATATGTTAAACACATAACCTGTCAATGACTTTCTTGTATCAAGATTTGCAGCATAGTCTGCATCAACATATCCCACAATAACTTGATCCCAATATGTCCTTCTCTGAAATTTTAAACATATTGATGCAGTTCCTTTAATGTACATCAATGCTCATTTCACTGATTCCTAATGCATTAATCCTAGTTTACTCATGAACCTACTGATCAGGCTCATCACATATGCTAAGTCTGGCCTACAACACCCCATTGAATACATCAAACTTCTAACTGTACTTGCATATGGTATTCTGTCCATTATTGCCCTTTTTTCATCTGTCTTTGGACTATCTTGTAATGACTGTATCAATCCTTGTTTTGTAGGCACTAAAACTGACTTACACTGATCCATATTATACCTCTTCAAAACTTTGATCAAGTATGATTCTTGATTCAAGCTTAAAGTACCTGTAAATCTATCTCTCTTGATCTGCATACCTATTATAGTACTAGCTTCTCCAAGATGCTTCATTTCAAATTCCTTTCTCAGTATTTTCTTTACTGCATTTATCCCTGTAATATTACCACATGCAATCAGAATATCATCTACATATAACAATAAGTAGGTGAAATTCCCTTCTTCTTTCTTTATATAAACACAATTGTCATGCAAGCTCCTTTCAAAACCATTTGATGTTATATATTCTCAAACCTCAAGTACTACTGCCTAGGACTTTGTTTAAGTACATACAGAGACTTGACTAACTTGCAAGCCTTTTTTCTGATCTGTCAACATCCACACCTTTAGTTACTTGCATGTATATGTTTTCTTCAAGACTCCCATGTAGAAACGCAGTAGTTACATCCATCTGATGCAACTCAATATCAAACTGAGATAATATAGCAAGCAAGATCTTAATGGAACAATGCTTCACAACTAGTGAGAAGATCTCATTATGATCAACACCCTCCTCCTTCTGTGAAAAACCTCTTGCAACTAACCTTGCCTTGTACCTAACTCCACCTTCTTTACTTGTTACTGGTTTTCTTTTGTAAAGCCACTTACATCCAACAAGCTTCTGATCTGTTGGCTTCTCAACAAGTATCCAAGTATTGTTCTTCTTCAAAGATAGTAACTCTTCTTCCATAGCAATTATCCACTTATCACTATCAGCACCAGAAATTATTTTTGAATATGACCTTGGCTCATACATCTCAATATCTGTTGCTACAAACAGTGCATAGGATACAACATCAGCCTCCATATATCTGACAGGAGCTCTTATCTGCCTCATTAATCTATCTCTTACTAGTTGATAGCTGCTCAAAGTCCTTCTTTCAGCTGATGTTTGACCCTCTTCTGGTGTTGGTATGTTCTGATTCCTTACTTGTTGTCTTTTACCTGTTTCAAGCTCCACCTTAAGCTCAACATGATCTGTATCAGAAACTATACCAGATGCCCTCTCAATTAAAGACATCTTCTTTTTATTGAAACTTATATCTCTACTAATAAGAAACTTATTAGCTTCATAACACCACAGATTATAACATTTTGTCTTTTTTGGATATCCAACAAGCACACACTTTATGGCCCTTGGATCCAACTTATACTGTTTCTGATATGCATAGGCCTATAACCCTGAGATGATGATTAGAGCTATTTTCACCTAGATTTTAGTGTCTTTTTATATGTGTTTTCGTATTATTTTATCCGTATTTTATATGTTATTTGGTTGTATTTTGTATTTTTATTGAAATGTGTGTGAATGAGCTTAAACTTAAGATTTTCACTTTTTATTGGATGCTAAACATGATAAGGAAGATGTAGGAAAAAGCGGATCTCAATTTGGAGTTGAAACGAGGGAGAACGAGCCAATGAGTATTTCATCTTTAAATGAAAGCAAGTATTTTATCCTATTTATTGATGATTACGCAAGCTTTTGTTAGGTGTATTTCTTGAAGATGAAGTCTGAAGCATTTTCTGTGTTTTTAACCTTCAAAAACTTGGTTGAAAACAAACACGATGCAAGATAAAGATACTCACAACCGACAACAGAGCTGAGTATACTTCAAACAAATTCAAGGAATCTTGTGAAAATGAAGGCATTCATCATCAATTTACTGTACCATATACTCCACAACAAAATGGGGTGAGTGAAAGGAAGAACAGGTCAGTAATGAAAATGTTAAGATGTTTGTTGTTTGAAAAAGATTTGCCAAAGAAACTATGAACAGAGGCAGTAAATACATCGGTGTATTTGCTGAATTTATTACCAACGAAAGCTTTGAATGGTCATACTCCATATGAAAGTTGGCATGGAGTAATACCTTCAGTGGAGCATCTCAAAGTATTTGGATGTGTTTGCTATGCACTAATTCCATATATCAAAAAAGATAATGTCACATCCTGATTTTTTCTTAATTAAAAATTTATTTTATTTAAAAGAATTGAGCGAAAGTTTAAAGGAATTAAATATTTAAGAAAACTTAAATTTTCATGAAATAATAATTCAACAGTGAAATATTGAAATAAATGTTTAAACTTAAATATAAAAATTAAATTTATTGGTGCTAGGCATCCTCCAATCCCACCACGCCAGCTCCTACATCTGAAAAGGGGAGAGATAAGGGGTGAGCAAAACCACAGCTCAGTGAGAAATCACTACTTATCTAATCAAATATCACACGTAGACAATAATTAAGTCGCGTAATTAAATTGATTATATTAAATTGTCTACTTAATACCTCAACTGCATATTTTATATGATACTTTCCTCATTCATCTCTTCTTTTATAAATATGTTCCTCTTCTCCTTTATTAAGGTCCGGAAGACCTCCTCCTTCATTAGGTTTATGAGACCTCCTCCTTTATAAGGGTCCAGAAGACCTAGATACATAAGACTTCCTCCTTTAAGGTCCATAAGACATATTTTCTTCTTAAGCCTCATAAGTAATTTTTAATATCATATTAATTAGCATCACATAAACTCAAAATATCACATATAATATTCAATAAAAATAAGTAAGAAATTCCTCTCCTCAATAATATATAATACGGATAATTTGTGATATGAATGTAGTTGATCCTCTAATTCACAAATTTTTCAGTGAAGGGAGAAAGTTTGACTACAAGTTTTTGAGAAATATGAGAGCGATAATTGGAAAACAATGCAGGGTTGATGTCATCTGAAAGAAATATGAGATATCCGGTCTCACAAATGAGGTTGAGGTTTTTATATGGATGGAACGCCAGATTAAGAGGGTAAGAGATGCATAGATAAAGAGGTTGAGGATTTTACGTAGCTAACAAAGTGATAAAATCCTAAATTCTAGGATTTAGGAGATATAACATACCCAATACCAATTAAAATATTTAAAATAAATACTATTAATTATCAAGAATATAAGTTATACATCACCTTTCTATCTCAAAAGATATATATAATTCTCTAACTTAGTTTCAAAATTAATTGTACGTGAAATTATATTAATTTTATCGTAAGACTAGCGTTCTTTTAAAATATTCAAAATTTCATAAAAGTAAATGATACAAATTGTACACAAATTGCAAATAAAGTTATATTTATATATTTATTATAAAATATATTGATATAAATATTTTATAAATAATAAAAATTATATATATATATATATATATATATATATATATTTGAAAAATTAGAGTTATTACAGATAAACTTGATCACAAGTCTGAAACATGCATATTCTTGGGATATAGCAGCAATGTGAAAGGTTATAGAATCTTGAATCTAATTTCAGAAAAAATGCAGGTTTGCAGAAATGTGAAATTTGATGAATTTTCCAAGTGGGATTGGAAAAAGAAGAAAGTTGATGCTTTAAAAAAGAAGTATTTCCAGAAAATTCTTCTCATGAAGAAGAAATACTTGATGAATAGATGAATGATAATTATGATGATTTTCCAGGTAGAGGAACAAGGACACTTGAGGATATCTATGAGAGATGCAATGTGGCTTCACTTGAACCAAAAAATTATGATGAGGCTACAAGTGAAGTAGATTGGGTGGCTGCAATGCAGGAGGAGATAATCATGATTGAGAAAAATGAAACTTGAAAATTGGTAGAAAGACCTCAAAACAAAAATGTGATAGGTGTTAAGTGGGTTTATAGAACCAAACTCAATCCTGATGGTTCTATAAACAAACTTAAAGTCAGGTTAGTTGTGAAAGGATATGCACAGCAACATGGAGTTGATTTTTTTGACACGTTTGCACCGGTGGCAAGACATGATACAATCAAACTCCTAGTTGTACTTGCTGCAAAACTGATTGGTCATATATAGTCGGGATGATCAATTAAAGAATTCATTGAACCACAGGGAGGAAGGTACTAGAATTTAAGCGATCTCAAGTTTATCGTGATTTTATAAGAACGATCGAAAAGGAGGATAGATAAGCATGCAAATAAATGCACTTAAACTAATGAAAATAAGATAAAAAGAATGCAAGAAAATAGGTTCCAAATGATGCAAGGATGAGATTAACAACAATCATGGCATAGATAATTAAGTAATTATGCAATTAATTCTAATCTCTCATGGATATGGCATAGAAACGATCACTAATTCCACCTAAACTCTCTCTCGAGATGGATAGGATGTAGGCCCTTAACAAGGCTCCCAAAAGCTCATAAGATCGAGACCAAAGTGAACACCTCCCACTAGGTACTAATTACTCTACGAATTCCCTAATTAGGTACTAAATCATAGGCAATATTCCCTTTAAGGTACTATGAATTCACTAATGACTTGGTTCTCCTCAACTAATCAATCAATCTCTCGATTAAGCTAATCAAATGTTCTATCAAAGGGTTCTAAATCTAGAAGGATATCTCTATCTCATTCTAAATTAATGCATATGAAGTGTATGATGAAATGATTCAATGAACTATCCTAAACACATAATTGATTTCTCAATCTAATCACATGCCCATGACAATTAATCACACATATCATCATATAAATCAAGCAATGAACAATCAATGATAGAAATAACACAAAGCACATTCAAGATTAAAATCAAATTGCATAAAAACTAAATTATCTAACACCAATCATGGAGTTAATCTCACAAATGAGATTAGTCTCTCATAGTCATAAGAAATTCAACATAGATATTAAAATCCTTACAAACCATGATCAATCTATAAAGAAATGCACAAAAGTTAGAATTAGATTCCCCCTTTGAAGTGCTTCAATGGAGATCTCCTTCTTCTTCTTGTGATCTCACTCTCCCTTACTTCCTTGATCACTTGGATGGTGGATTTGATGGAGGTGATCAAGTGTAGATGGATGGAATCAAGGATGGGTGAATGGGATGAAGGGTAGATGGAATGGAGAGGAAAAGTGTGTGAAAAATGGTGTGAATTAGGTGTGGATCTGATCCCTTCTATGGAATATCCAATCTTATATCACACTTCTAGTTTTGAGCTCCACAAGAGTACAGAAAAATTACACAAGTTGGACGTGCGTTTTTCAGCATTTTGCTTAATTTGACTCATTCTCCCTTGTTTCAACTCTGAATTAAGCTCCGTTTTTTTCCAAATCTTCCTTATCGCGTCTAGAATCCATTTTTACTTGAAAATTATATGTTTAAGCTCATTCACACATATTTCCATAAAAACACAAAATACAATCAAATAATACATAAATATGGATAAAATAATACGAAAACACACATAAAAAGACACTAAAATCTAGGTGAAAATATCACTCATCAAAAACTTGGATGGAAAGTGTTTCATTTTGATGTTAAGTCAGCATTCTTGAATGGCATACTCAATGAAGACATCTATATTGAGCAACCGGAAGGGTTTCAGGTTTTGGGCAAAGAGGATATGGTGTATCATCTCAAGAAAGCTTTGTATGGTCTTAAGCAAGCTCCTAATGCTTGTTACAGCAAAATCAATGGTTATCTTCTACAACAAGATTTTCAAAGAAGTGAAAGTTATCATACTCTCTATGTCAAGAAGGTTGGATTTAAAGTGGATCTTTTTATGTCTGTACGTTGATGATTTGCTAGTCACTTGTGGTGATCTTAGCTTCTTGAAGAAATTCAAGACTGATTGGAGAATGAGTTTGAGATGCCAGACTTTGGTGAAATGAAATATTTTTTGGGATTGGAGGTTGAGCAAAATGATCATGGAATCTTCATTTCTCAAAGAAAATATACCTTAGAAGTTTTGAAAAGGTTCAAGATGGAGAAAGCAAAATTAGTTCCTACGCCTTTAGTAGTGAATGAAAAATTGTCAAGAGATGATGGTGGAACAAAGGCTAATGCATCAGTTTTTAGAAGCTTGATTAGGAGTCTATTGTACTTAAGTGCAACTAGACCGGATATAATATTTGCTACAAGTCTCTTGCCAAGGTTTATGCATTCTCCAAGTCAGATTCACCTTGGTGCTGCCAAAAGAGTGTTGAGATACATCAAAGGATCACTTGACTTTGGTGTATATTATTTGAAGAGAGAAAGTGAAAGTTTGGTTAGTTATTCAGATAGTGATTGGGCTGGAAGTGTTGAGGACTTTAAAAGTACATCAGGTTATGTGTTTTCTTTTAGGAGTGGAGTTTTTTCATGGAACTCCAAGAAACAAGATGTGGTTGCACAATCTTTAGCTGAAGCTGAATATATTTCAGCAGCAAACCAAGCCATTTGGTTAAGGAAACTATTGAGGGACTTGGGGCAAATTCAACCTGATGCTACTACTCTATGGGTGGATAACAAATCAGCTATTGCTATTTCAAAGAATCCAGTGCAGCATGGAAGGACGAAGCACATAAATGTCAAGTATCACTCAATTAAAGAAGCTGAAAAAAATGGAGAAGTAAAGATGGTTCACTGCAGCTCTGAGATTCAGTTTGATGATATCATGACAAAGGCACTTCCTAAAGCCAAATTTGAGTTTTTGAGATCAAAGCTTGGAGTATCTAAGAAAAATCTCGAGGAGGAGTGCTAGAAATTGAGTTTTGTTTAAGATACTTCATGATATATTATGTTAGTCAAAGTTTGAAATATTTTTTGTGGTCATCCTAAGTCTAGGAAATATTATAATATTGAAGTATGGTGTAAGCATGGTGCAAGTATGGTGTATCTACCTACTCCACATTTTCTCCCTTTTGGATGTGTATGTAAATTATCTAATGTGATAAATAAAGTGTAGCTCTTTGCATATTTCATCTCTTATGCATATATCTAAATTCTAACATAGTTAATGGTGATTAAGGAAGGAAGAATATTAATAAAGTAGAGTTGACTACGTAACTAAAATACAAGTCATATCCTTTGAAATTTCAACGCGATGGAGCAGTCAGCGTGTTAGTAGTTTGTTTTCCAACACTCTAAATTAAAAAAGACATTCTACTACACATAACAGCATGTGGTTTTAGAAATGTAACATGCGGCTACTTTCTTTACATACAAGCCAACAGTTCCAAATTATATTTAATCTTGGGCGGTTATTTGGGTGCATACATCAATATTTTGATGAAGCAATGATGTAGAATCAGTTGAATAAGTAGACAAGTTTTGATCATCATAATTTACTGCAACTTGAGCTGATTGAATTGGCCGATCAGGAATACAGAGGCGCTCCACTCGACTTTCCAGTATCTGCACCACTTGTTTCATCGATGGTCGATCACTAGGACTCATCTGTATGCACCATAATGCCGCTATTGTCATCTTCTTACCAATTTTCTCATCATCGTTGGATACTCCAATCTCAATCTCCATGTTTTTGCCTTCCTCAAACCAATCATATATCCAACATGGAAAATATTTGCTACTAGTTTGATTGTTCCCTTTCAAGTCTCTCTTTAAGCCTACCATTTCGATGAGGAGCATGCCAAAACTATAGACATCTGCTTTGTATGAGACCATACCAATACCTCTGTTGATGAGCTCGGGAGCAACATAGCCTATCGTCCCTCTTGCTGCAGTCAAAGTCACCATGTCTTTTTCTGTTGAGCAATATTTTGCTATTCCAAAATCAGAAATTTTTGGGGTGAACTTATCATCAAGAAGTATATTGTGAGGTTTAATGTCAAAATGTAGAATCTGGATGTCACACCCTCGGTGCAAATACTCTATCCCTTGAGCCACTCCAATTGCAATTTCAAGCTTCATGTTCCAACTCAAGGACTTCATCTTTTCTGGACAGTAGATGTACTTATCAAGAGAACTATTCAGCGTGCACGCTTTGATCTTTCTGCACAATATCCAACTAGTTTGACAACATTCACATGATGGATCCTTCCGATTGTTGTGATTTCATTCATGAAGTCCTGACCATTCCCTCCGGGTTTCACAGCCACATCATGACCACTTCGAAGTTTTCCTTTGTAAACAGAACCATAACCTCCTTGACCTAGTTTTTCACGAAAGCCTCTAGTCATCTTTTTTATGTCCAAATAAGAGTACCTGATCGGCACTAATTTGTTGTCACTTTGTAGAAAGCTTTCTATTGCATGAAACATCGATGTATGTCTTCTTCTAAACCTAAAGATGAATATCCACATCACAAAAGGAACTATAATGATGAACCTTGCAGCAAAGATGAGCCCTGCAAAGAAGTTCCTAGCTTTATACTTATTTGAAAAAGTATTCTTATCTTATCAATGCAAATTAAATACTCACCAATGAAGAGTCCTGGATGCAGGGAAATCCCTGCAATTACATCAGATGTTGAAATTCAGAGTAAGCACACCAACTTATTTCTTTACTCTTTTCTTTTCATTCACAAAGGAAATGGGACTAATACAATTGGAATATTCATCTTTGTTGGAAAGCTCACCCCTGCAAAGAAAACAATTGGAATATTCTTTTTGTTGGAAAGCTCACCCCTGCAAAGAAAACAATTGGAATATTCTTGACTAAATTAGAACAAATTCTAAAAACTTGATGGTTCCATGTATAACAAAACAGAGTGTTCTTAAGCCTACATCTTGTGGTTTACTATCTTCACCTATATTATTAAACTAAAACAAGGTACCTGCGACAAGCACAATAATAGTTGTTGTGTTCATTAATAAAAACACGGTGATGTTCCGCAGAAGCTACAGATACCAGGGAGCCAAAGGAGTTCAAATCCATACCGCAGAACTTCGTGGATTTCTGAAAGCGATACGTTCTTGAAACCCTTGAATTTCCAGGACGTTAAGACTATGAGATCTACACTGCACATGCTAGGAAGCTCTGAAGCATTCATGTGCCCGACTTTTGTATAAGCCTGCCCTGTGTTCGACGACTTGCCACAATGAGTTGCTAATTTTGTGTAGAATGAACAAGTCTTCAAGGGATGTGAGCAGCTCATGAACTTAATAGGCAAAGCTACCTCGGGAAACTCTGAATGCTACTGGACGCTGTAAGTCTATGGAATCATCAGCCAGTCTGATGGTGAAGTTGTCGTAATTGATTGCTTTCACTCTGTATCTGTGGGAGTTGTTGGTATTGTTTTCGCATTCTAGTTGATGAATGGGATTGCCGCAGTGTTTTGGATCATCCTTGAGTCGGCTGATGTTGCGAATGGCACCGCAGGATGAAGGGGTGCAGTAATGTGTAATCGCATGTTTCAAGGATTGTGAGGAGTTGCAGAATGATGAGAGATAAAGATGAGAGAAGAAGATTCTCAGTATTCATCATTTGGATTCAAGAATGAACTCTACACAAATTGGAATTTAATAGGGAAAGACTTTTGCATTGTTGGTGGACCAGATCGAGTGAACTGTAATCTACAAATATTTAGTTAATTATATTTCTGTTCTTCCTTCATAAATCATATTCACATTATGCTGTTTAATAGGATTGTTACAATGACACGACTTTCAAAAGGGTGGGATCATTATCTTCTATTCCCACTTATTTCTTAACATATATACACGTATTGAAAAATCAAGTTAAAAAATGGATTAAAATTGTACTCCATAATCTTCCAAGCTTTTCTTCTCATGTCGCCCATGTTATTTCATCTGTTTTTGTCTTCTCAACAACAACTCTAATGGTGATCCCCAGTACTGCAAGTAAAACTTAAAAAAAAAAAAAAAAAAAATGATGCAATGATTATCTCTTCCTTTAAAATTTTCAGTTTAATTATAAAATCATAAATAAAGATCTCACCTATGGAGATGAGAAGCTGCCCCAGAAAAAATAGATCTGCAAGAGCACCACCTCATACATTATGACTTATGAGATATATATATATATTCTAGAAATACAGAGTGTTTGTGGAAGAATTCTCACAGCTAAGAAGGAAGGAAGACTGCAGCCATTTCCTTCTAGTAAGGAAGCAAAATCCGAGAAAGGAAATGGTGAATCCAATGAAGGTCTTGGCTGGAATGCTCAGAAACCCTATAAATAATAAAACTGCATGGGATAATGTTCATTAGAACATTCTAGAAAGCGTCATCAGACAACAGAAAATCAGAGGATATTTTAGTTTACCTAGAATTGCAAGCATGATGAGAATGGTAATTAAGATTAAGTGCATACAGGATGAAGACAAATGAAGGATGCAAAATGCTGTTTGTTTGTGATGGTTTTCTAAGGGAAACAAACACATAGTTTTCATTATTTAAAGGCAATATCAATTACATAGGTGAAGTCTTTTCCATTCCATTTCCAACAGGGCATAAAAGTCAGACGAATAGACCACCATTAGCAGACTTGATAGAGATGACTTGACAATTCATGCACCATAAACACACTGTAACTTCGGGGAAATGCAATTTAATTGAGAATATAACTGACAAGTAGTTTCACTAGACTAAAAATATTTTATTAATTATATTTCTGTTCCTTCATAAATCATATTCACACTTTGCTGTTTGATATGATTGTTACAATTACACGACTCCCAAAAGGGTGTGATCATTATCTTTAATACTCCTACTTATTTCTGCAATACATACATAACATAACACTGCATGTATTGAAAATTTAAGTTAAAAAATATATGGAGTACCAATTTCAAAATTCTACTCCATATCATTATAGATTTCCAATCTTCTTATCTTTTCTTCTCATGTGGGTATTCATCTGTTCTCGTCTTCTCAACAAGAATTCTAATGGTGATCACCAGTACTGCAAGTAAAAATAAAAATCAAAAAATGATGCATTGATTCTTTCCTTTAAAAAAATTTTAAATAAAGATCTCACCTATGAAGAACAGAAGCTGCCCCAGAAAAATTAGATCTGAAAGATGCAAAATGCTGTTTGTTAGTTGGATTCCTTTTCCAAGTGATTTCAAATTCATGCACAGTGGAATCTGAAAGTAGCGATGAATGTGATGTGGTTTGCGTTTGAGGCATTCATTGTATTAAAGGCGTTGGTGGGATGATGTATCATGAATCGGAAATGGAAGCTGATACTGGGAATTCCGACACAGGAACAAGGGGTGTAGATACTTCACCAAAACTACTGTCCCTCTAGCTGCAGTCTGAGATTTGGATGTCGCACCCTCGATGCAAATACTCAATCCCTCTGCCCACTCCCACTGCAATCTTGTCCAAGGAGTGGCCGTTGTCTCCACGAAGGATCTACTTTTCAAGAGAATCATTAGACATGAAATTGTATACAGCACAATATCCAACTAGGCTGACAACATGGTTGCAATTTCATTCATTGGCCCCAGGATTTGTAAGAAGTCTCGGAGTTTCCCTTTATAAACTGAACCATATCCTCCTTGGCCTAATTTTTCTCGAAAACCTGCTGACATTCTGTTTATGTCTGAATAGGAATATCTGATTGACATGAGTTTGTTGAAGTTTTCTATTAGATCAATTCTACACGTATGGTAAATCAGAGACATTCATGTGACCGGGCTTTATATACATACTAGTTGTGGTGTTCCAAGAATTTGAGTTGAGGCGCATTGAGTGGGTAATTCTGTGTAGGTTGAAGACTTGTTCAATGGATGTGTGCAGCTCATGAAATTTATAGGCAAAGCTACCTCATTGTGTTGATCATAACTGAAATATCCGTGCTTCCAGATGCTGTAAAGATGATAACGAGCATGACTGAAGTTGTAGAGGAATAGTTGGGGAAAGAACAGGTGTTATTGCTGCTGTCTATGGAATCATCAACCTATCTGATGGTGAAGTTGTGGTAGTTGATGGCTTTCACTAGGTGTTTGTGGGAGTTGAGGTACAAAATAGTGGTGTCATTGTTTTCGCATTCTAATTCATAGTCGGGATGACCACAGTGCTTAGGATCGTGTTTGAGACGGAAGGGGAAGCTGAGATTGCGAATGAGGCCACAGGAAGAAGAGCTGCAGCTTTTTGCATCACATGTTTGAAGAAAAACATGGCTAAAATGAAGAGAGGGAGAGTTGAAGTTGGTCATCCTGTGGATTTAAGACAAGCACATTCTACAAGTGTAGAGGAAGACTGTATGATTTACGAAACAGTACAAGGGTTGTTTCTCCGACAGATTGATTGCAAATCGAAAGTCATATGGAATATAATCTTGATGGTATGCTTATATTGGTCAATGGCGAAAAAGTAGAGCATTTTCTAATGAAACCAAATCTATCATCACTAGCTAGAGCGTAAGAGAAGGTGCTATGAATGAGAATCTGGCCATTTCATTAATTATAATTCTTCAGGAGATTGTGATCAATCTTGATCTTGATTTGGCTGTAGAGGAGTGAGTATAAACTGCATCTGATAGTAAAATTGGAAACTGCATATAGGAATGTCATGCCAACAACAGAGAGCTGAAAGCAAATCTAAACGCAGTGTAGTAAATAAAAGAAGGCATGCCGTGCGATGCGATAGAAACAATGAACAGACAAATCTGTACCGTACATTATTATTTATTCCATTCCATTTCCATAAAACCTGGCAAAGTTAGCCAGCTGACACTACTTGGAACACCAATAATAATGGTACTACAACTATTATATAAAAACACAATGCCATAACTACAACATTCATCCTCCTAAATTCTTGCTACCTCCCTCCTCAACCCCCCGTCCCATCCCGTCTCGTACATATCACTCGCAAACCAAACTATGTCATTACAGTTCGCCTGCTGTTGTCTTGCTGCTGCTTCAAAAATTCTTCAGCAGCAGCAGCAGCAGCGCCAGTGCTATCAACTTCCTCCTTAATGAGAAACTTGTCGACTTGTGCAGCTGCTTGTCTGCCTTCATTGATTGCCCACACCACCAGAGACTGTCCGCGTCGACAATCACCAGCAGCAAACACCCCTTCTATATTGGTAGAGAATCGTCCGTATTCAGCTTTGAAGTTTGATCTGTTATCGCGATCCAAACCAAGTTTGTCCGCCAGTGTCTGAAAAGGAGCACAAAATTAAAGTTGGTTCACAAAGAATAATAAACTACCCTGCTGTGAGAATTTCGTTCATAGAAGTACTAACCTCCTCAGGGCCAAGGAACCCCATGGCGAGAAAAACTAAATCGGCTTCAATAATTTCCTCCGAACCTTCCACTTCCTTAAATTGAAACTTTCCACTAGCATCCTTCTCCCATTTGACGCGTACCACCTCCACTCCTTTCACTGTCCCATTCTCATCCCCAATAAAACGCTTCGTCAATACTTCGTATGACCTGGGATCCTTGCCAAACCTGGTAGAAGCTTCTTGATGCCCATAATCAACACGGAAAATTCGAGGCCACTGGGGAATTTAAAGATAGTAAAATTGTTATTATTCATTATGTTGGATGACAATTGAGGACAGGGGAACTAAGAACAACTTGACATGGCCTAATAGACACTGGCAGACAAAGGATTAATAATAAAGACGATTTGAAAACCAAATTATAAGAATAGCCAAACTCTAAAAGAGACAAGGAGGAACCTGAGGCCAGGGGTTGCCTGGAGCTCTAGTAAGTGGTGGCTCAGGGAGAAGCTCGAGATTTATAATGTTACTGCAACCATGTCTAACAGATGTCCCAATACAATCCGTGCCAGTGTCACCTCCACCAATCACAACTACTTTCTTGTCCTTAGCAGAGATGTATTTGCCATCCTCAAGTTTGCTATCAAGCAAGCTTTTTGTATTTGCATGGAGAAATTCCATCGCAAAATGGACTCCAGATAGGTCTCGCCCGGGGACAGGAAGGTCCCTGCCAATTTAATGCACGAGTTAGTTCTTCCATAAAGTAATGTATTTCAAGCTCTAACATCCAATTAAGAATTGAATTTCATAAAGAAAATTATCACACACCTTGGTTTAGTGGATCCTACAGCTAAAATAATGGCATCATGCTCCCCACGAAGTCGGTCGATTGAGTATGAGGGGTCTTTACCAACATTAGCATTCACTACAAACTGTACTCCTTCCTTTTCCATGAGATCAACCCTCCTTTGGACAATATCAACTTTGTCAGCCTTCATGTTAGGCACTCCATACATCATTAGGCCACCAATTCGGTCAGCACGTTCAAACACTGTCACAGAGTGACCCATCTTATTCAACTGATCAGCAGCAGCCAAACCAGCAGGCCCACTTCCAACTATAGCAACACTTTTTCTGAAACATGAGTTCCAAAATTAAGTATAAATATCACCCAACACAAGTAATAATCAACACATATCCAAAGAGCAAAATAAAATGCCAGGACAAATGTATTTTTATCAAAATACAAAATCCAAAGAGCAAAATAAAATGCCAGGACAATACAAAAATCAAGGGGCGAAAGGGCATACCCTGTTCTCTTTAAAGGAGGTCGTGGAACCATCCATCCCTCCTCAAAAGCTTTATCAATGATAGAACACTCGATACTTTTGATAGAAACTGGATTTTCAATGATACCAAGAACACAAGACCCTTCACAAGGCGCAGGGCACACACGGCCTGTGAACTCAGGGAAGTTGTTGGTTTCCAGAAGCCTATCCAGTGCTTCACGCCATCTATTTTGATAGACCAACTCATTGAATTCAGGAATCTTGTTCCCAAGAGGGCATCCGGAGTTCTCCTGTAAATTTTCATCCCATGTTGAATACTTTCCAGTTAGCATTTTCAAGAATAATATATCAATGTAACTCAGAAAATAGATCTAGAAATTCTTACCTGATGACAAAAAGGGGTACCGCAATCCATACAGCGAGCAGACTGTGTTTTCAACAATGGCCCAGGTTTTGATTCTTCCATGACTTCATTCCAATCATTAATCCTAACATTGGGATCCCTGTATGAAATACTTTCTCGCTCATAAGCTACAAAACCACGATGCTTGACAGCATCAGGAACCCTCGTTGGTCTTTTCTCAGATTTTTTATCTTCAACCTATGCAATTAGAAATTTTATAAGCATCAAGAAGAATCCAGCGCTCTTCAAACCATAGATTTAACCCGGATTAACATGTGAAAGATGAAGACAATAGAACATGAAAGTGAAACATATTTCTACGAAACAGAGTCAATCATTTTAGTTTGTCAAAGTATGATCTCCATAACCGAAATAGTCCTAAAAGAGAACTGTTTGAGAAGGTAGTGGTAATTGCTATATGTACTAATGAACGTCTAAAAATGTCTCCACATTATCCTCATCATAATATTTAAAATGATGAGAATGACAATGACAGAATTCCTTACAAGGCCCTGAGAGAAGTACCTGACTGTTATTTCCATTCACAGATGCAGATGCCAGCTTCTTAAGCTCTTCAAAAGCATCTTTCTCCATCAATTCCTCAACTTCTTGCAACTCAGCCTCTTTGACTGCATTCTCAGCAGCTACTTTTGAAATTTCTTCTGCTTTCTTGCTTGCAAGAATGCGTTTATAGTCACGAGGGAAGACCTTGATAAACTTGGGTAAGAGAGAGTTAAAATCGGCAAGAACGTCTTTAGCTAGCTGACTGCCAGTGTGACGCTGATGCTGTTGTATCATCATTCTCAGTGTCAAAATATCATCCTCATCTTCAACTGGATCAAGATCCACCAACTCCATGTTGCATCGGGTTCGGAACGCTGAATCAACATCCAGAACATAGGCAATGCCCCCACTCATTCCAGCAGCAAAGTTTCTTCCAACCTTGCCCAACACAACAACAATTCCACCAGTCATGTACTCACAACCATGGTCACCCACACCTTCCACCACTGCTTTGGCCCCAGAATTACGAACTGCAAATCTTTCTGCTGCCATCCCATTAAAATAAGCCTCCCCATTTGTGGCCCCATAAAGCGCTACATTTCCAATGACAATGTTCTCCTGTGGTTCAAAAGTGCTACCATTGGGCGGATAAACAATAATTCTCCCACCTGACAAACCTTTCCCAACATAGTCATTGCTATCACCTTCAAGCTCCAACGTGATGCCAGGACACAGAAAAGCACCTAGACTCTGGCCAGCACTTCCACTAAGTTTGATATGAATTGTATCTAAAGGAAGTCCCACCATCTTATAGCGCTTGGTAACTTCATGGCTTAGCATGGTTCCAACAGCTCGGTTCACATTGCAAATGGGTGATTCAATGTACACGGGAACACTTTTATCTAAGGCAGGCTTGGCTGAATCTATTAGTTTGTTATCCAATGCCATATCCAACCCATGGTCTTGTTTCTGCACACAGTACTGAGCTGCATCTGGTCTTATATCAGCAGCTGGTCGTAGTAATAAGGACAAATCAATATTCTTAAGCTTCTCATTGCTATTGGCAACGTCTTTATCCAATTCAAGCATGTCTGAACGACCCACCATTTCAGTCAGAGTTCGAAAACCAAGCTGAGACATTATCTCTCTTACCTCTTCTGCCAGCATGAAGAAGAAGTTGATGACATGTTCAGGCTCACCAGCAAACTTTTCCCTAAGAACAGGATCTTGAGTGGCAATACCAACAGGGCACGTGTTTTTGTGGCACTTTCGCATCATAATGCAACCCAGAGTTATGAGAGGAGCAGTGCTAAAACCAAACTCCTCTGCACCAAGAAGCGCTGCAATGGCAACATCTCGCCCAGTTTTCAGTTGGCCATCCGTCTGAAGAACAGTTCGACCACGAAGATCATTAGCAACCAATGTTTGATGCGTTTCTGCAAGACCAAGTTCCCATGGAACACCAGCGCTCTTAATTCCTGTCCATCTTGAAGCCCCCGTACCTCCATCATGGCCAGAGATCAACACGTGATCAGCATGACCCTTAACAACTCCACTGGCAATTACTCCAACACCCGCTTCAGAAACCAATTTCACACTGATACGGGCTCCAGGATTTGCGTTCTTGAAAAAATAGAAAATGAAATAAGAACATTTGATAATCACAGTTCATAAATATCAATTTAAAGGACCTTAAAATTTATAAGGTAAAAATAATTTATATAGAAAATTAAAACCACCTTAAGGTCATGAATCAATTGTGCAAGATCTTCAATTGAATAGATGTCATGATGAGGAGGAGGACTGATGAGGCCCACGCCAGCAGTGGAATTCCTAGTCACAGCAATGTCACCAACAACCTTATGCCCTGGAAGTTCACCTCCTTCACCAGGCTTAGCTCCCTGCATCATTGAACCCAAATATAAGAAAATGCGACTGCTTCACATGACATCATCTGAAGTAAATATTCTCACCAAATGCCATGCAGGTATCATTTAATGATGCAAAGACACCAAACGGTGCTTTGCTGACACGGCATCATCTGTTCATGAACGCAAATGGATAAACAAAAGGAACTGATGTTCCAACCCAAATGCAGAAGGCAACACAAATGACGACAAACTTCACATACCAGGAAAGACCCATAAAAAAAATAAATAAATAAATATTAGGGCAGCATGTGCGTGCAACTACCTGAGCCATCTTTATCTGTAATTCATCGGCATTCGTAAGGTAATAGCTGGAAACTCCAAACCTTCCACTGGCAACCTGCTTAATGGCACTCCTCTTTGGATTCCTTGAACCATCTGGTAGAGGCTCCAGACGAGATGGTTGTTCACCTCCCTCGCCTGCATAAAAATAGAATAGAAAGAAATTGAGACACAACCATACACATCACAAATGATTGTAGTTAATAAAGGCACTGAAAGTGTACCAGTGTTTGACTTCCCCCCAATTTTATTCATAGCAATAGCAAGCGTTTGATGTGCCTCCAGTGATATAGAGCCATAGCTCATGGCTCCAGTGCAGAACCGTTTTACAATCTCGCTTGCTGGTTCTACTTCTTCAAGAGGAACCTTCAACTCAGATTCTTTAAATTTCAGAAGGCCTCTCAAGTTACAAGATTTGTTCAACTCTTGGACACGTTTTGAGTACTCCTTGTAGGCAGCTACACTGTTGGATCTGGCAGCCTCTTGTAATTTTGCAATGGCAAGGGGATCATTTAAGTGGATCTCGCCACCTTTCCTCCAGTGATATTCTCCTGGATTAGGAAGTGCAACAGATTCAGCACTGCCCGGTGGCAATGCACGTGTTGGGAAAGCCAGCTCATGCAATTGCAGTGCATCAAGTGCTAATGCTTCAAACGTTGCCCCTTCCACTCTGCTTGGTGTTCCCATGAAGCATCGTTCTATCACCTCTGATGACAGGCCAACAGCCTCAAAGATCTGTGCTCCCTTATATGAAGCCAAAGTTGATATGCCCATTTTTGCTAGGACCTTCATCATGCCATAGTTGCTAGCTTTAAAATATGTCTTAACAAGCTCATCCTTTGAGTGGAATTCACCGGTTGCTTTGGGTGGAATTTTTCCATCAACTTGCAATCTCCAAATGGCTTCAACAGCCAAATATGGGCAGATGGCATCCGCTCCGAATCCTACAAGTGTACAAAAATGATGCACTTCACGGGGCTCTGCAGATTCAACAATCAATGCAACGCGTGTACGCTCAAGCTTCTTCACCAAGTGATGATGCACTGCACCAGCAGCCAAGAGGGAGCTGACCGGAACACGCTTAGGTGAGAATGCTACATGAAGCAAAGGTGCAGAAATTCATTAATTTATTCAATAAAACTACCATTAGAAAAAGAAAAAAAAAATCGAATGCCATTCTAGAAACACTATTTTCTGACTTCGAGATAGTACCTCTGTCAGAAAGCACAAGTGTTGTACAACCCTCCTTAATTGCATCATGTGCTTCACTGCAAATTCTGTCTAAAGTCTCCTCCAAGCCCCTCCTACCATAATCCCTAGAGTAGGTTATGTCAAGAACTTTGCTTCTCCAACCTTTGTAGTTCATCTTCTTCATTGCTTCCATTTCTTGAATAGACAGAAGAGGCCCTTTAAGAGACAGGCGATGGCACTGCTCCTCAGTGGTCTCAGTAAGATCACCTTCGGGACCAATCATGCATTCCATAGAGGTAACGATCTTCTCCCGGATAGGATCAATTGGAGGATTAGTGACCTGAGCAAACATCTGCTTAAAGTATTCAAATGTAAGTTTCTCCCTGTTAGACATCACTGCCAATGGAGCATCATTTCCCATTGAACCAAGGGCTTCAACGCCATCTTTTGCCATTGGCAACAACAGCATCTCCAATGATTCAACAGTGTAACTGCACAAGCACAACAAAAATTACTTACATATGGGTTGTGGAAGACGAAAAACCACAGCAAGGACAAGAAAAATCAAGGAAAGACATACCCAAAGGCCTTTAATGGGGACAATATCCCATGAACTCCCATGTTTTCCATATCTCGGTCATCATCAGATGCCTAAACATTGAATTACATGAACACGTGTTCAGCTTGAGAAAATAAATAAAAGCATTAATAATTAACAAGGGGATCTGAAGAATGCTAACCGGTAAAACACCAGCTATGGCAGGAGGAATTTTGTCCGATTCTGAAACAGATTCAACTATGTCTTTCAAGTCTAGCTTTTGCCGTTTTAGCCATTCGCCATAAGGTCTTGCCAGCGAGTATTGTTGCTTTAAGGCATCGTCGTCAACAACAACATGCTTCTCAAAGTCCACAAGAAGCATCATGCCAGGATTAAGTCTTCCTTTCCTAGATACATCTTCTGGGGGAATATCAACAACTCCAACTTCACTAGCCATGATAACTCTGCCACTGTGTGTTATGTAAAAGCGTCCAGGCCGTAAGCCATTTCTATCCAATGTTGCTCCAAGATATCGTCCATCAGTAACTGCAAGTTTTAATATGTGAGGACCAAGCAAATATCACAATTTACGCAAATATGAATTTTTTTTAGAACACATACATGATATAAGAGCAGGCCCATCCCACGGTTCCATGAGAGCAGAAAAATATTCATACAGAGCCTTACGATCAGGATCCATGTTCTTATCATTTTGCCAGGCCTCTGGGATCATCATCATTATAGCTTCGGGGAGACTTCGACCAGCTCTGACCAAAAGCTCGAGTACTCCATCAAATGCACCTATAAAGTATGTCTCATATAAGTCATATGAACAACAAATGGAGTTACCAAAATTTTATTGTACAGAGTATAGCATTAGAATAATAGAATTGGCACCAAAGAGAAATGTCCCTTCTCGTCAATTACCCAGGAATATTGTAAGCATGCAAGACCAGAAAGTGAAAGTTTCATTGGGTAATAACCTGAGTCAGATGAGCTGGCATCTACAATTGGCAGAAGCTTCTTCAATTCCGTCTTTGAAAGGCCGAGCTCCTTGCATTTCAGGAGACCCTCACGAGCCCTCATCCTACATATGTGAAACGTCATACAATTCCCAATAAGTTTTCCTCCTTACTTGAGAAAGATCACAAGAAGTCGACAAAATGATCATATCCATCATGTAGCAAGTAAAAATAAACCCAAGGAAATGTGTAAATATACATCAAATTTTCAGAGAATTCCTGAATCAGAATGTCGATTTAAAGGAAAATCTTCATATATAAACCAAGAAAGTGATTTCCATGAAAATAAAATCCACTGCAATGCAACTAAAAACATATTACGCACAAACGTGAGCCCACGTGAAAGTTTGTAATAAAGCACATTAAAAGAAAAACAGAAGACCCACCAATTCACATTGCCTCTAAGTGTATTAATCTCTCCATTGTGCCCAAGGACACGCATGGGCTGAGCTCTATCCCAGCTAGGAAATGTGTTCGTCGAGAATCTAGAGTGAATCTGAAACAAGAGTCGAGCAACAGATAAGAAATTTCATTAGATAAAAAACCATTTCTGCAATTATTTGGTGTTCAAGGCACTTCATTTTTACATACAACAGGATCATTGGAAATCATATTCACAACCAAGGCTTCCTTCACCAAAACATAAACTCCTTTCCATCAAACATGTTGATCTTAAAAGTGGATCATAGCAGAACAGCACCAAGTTTCTGCAAACATTATTTACTTCGTAATGAGGTTCCTTACCAACTCACCCAAAGAATCCAATCCAGCATCCAAAATCAAATAGTGATCAAGGGTGTGGAAGAACTTAAGAGATCATTCATACGTCAATGCCTCAGAAGTCATTCCCAACTTTGCATTGCTTCATTTAATCGGTTGATCCCATGCTGTTCGTTGTTGAAGTGCGGAGTCAGCAGAGAAATAAAAAAGAGTATGGATAAATTATTTACCAGGGCCATGTAGCTCGTAAACCTTTCATTGCCAAGATCTGCATAGTAATATTCCTTCAACTGGATGGGCTTCAACTGACCTTTGTAGACGATAGTCCTGATTAAAAAACGCATGGGAAACTCAGACAGAACCTTTCATCAACTAAAACATTTCAACATTCTTATCCACAGGAAACAAACCTCGAGGACAAAGAGCATATGTAAAAGTCTCTGACTCCACCATGTTGCAGGTTCAATGCAGCGCGAATAGCTACCATAGAAACCCTCCTTAATATGTACATCTGCGACAACATATTAAAAGAATTGAGGAATGATACTCTAGCTTTATTGGGTTAATGTCAGGATACACTTCAGAAATAGTATTAAAAAATAAACACCTGTTGCTCGAAATCAGCCTTAGACCTGGAAGTGGCAGTAAGAAAAACTTGCTCAATAACAGGTTCTGTCTGTAGAGCAGAGTTTCCCAATCCTGAGTTATCTGTGGGGACAGGACGCCACCCAAGAACGGTGTGGCCAAGAGATTCAGCCACCTGCAGCGCAATCAGACCAAGATTTCAGATCATTTTTAATTAAAAAAAATATTAAGGCAACTGCAAAAACAAACAGGGTATCAAAAGTTTCAGTTGTAGAAGTACCTTTGTGAACACAATTTTACTTTGTTCTCTCCGAGCATCGGAAGTTGGCAAGAAAAACATGCCCACTGCGTACTCTCCCGGGGGCGGCAACTCAAAGCCAGCATCTTTAGCAGTCTGATATTTTTAAAAAAAATCCGGAAAGAATTAGAGCGTAAGAATTTTTATTTTAATCACAATTTGTTTTAGTGAAAGAAAATAACAAAATTTTTGCAGTGAGCCACTGAGCCTCCACAATTATAACAGTAAAACAGATGATTCGCTAATCCATTTACCATCAAATCTAGATAAATAATATTCCCAAACAAAAAAACAAAAGCTAAATCGAATTAAAAATAACTCACCCATCATGAAGAGGGGAGCAACAACAAATTAAAAAAATAATAATAATTAATCTTTTATCTAACAAAAGTAAATTCCCCCAGAACTCTTTAATTAGATTGATATAAACAATAAACTCGGATCTGATTAGAAGAAAACCCAACCTCTTTGAAGAAATCATGAGGAATCCCCACGAGAATTCCTGCTCCATCTCCAGTGTTAGTCTCACAACCACACGCACCTCTATGAGTCATGCGTACTAACATCTCTATGGCATCCGTCACCTGGACACCCAAATTACCAATAATCAATAAAAAACACATATCAACATAAAAGTCGTTTCATTGTTCAAGCGACTACAACTGTACCGTTTTGCGGCTGCTTTCACCGGAAAGCTCAGCCACAAACCCGACCCCACACGAATCCTTATCAAAGGACGGGTCATAAAGGCCGAGTGGCTTTTCCGGCACCTGAGACAACGCATTCTTCACAACAAGTTGGCGCTTCTTAGTCCCGTCAGTCTGCAGAAGACGCAATCTCTCGGGACCCGAACCCAAACCCGAAGCATCGCCTTTCCGCAGTTGAGAGCCGCAAACGAACCTATTTTCCAGGTTAACCCTCCTCTGCTTTTTTTGAAAAGCACGTGACGCCCTATTCCTCCGGGTCAAAGCCGCCACCGCATTCAACTGGTGGCTCGGTGCGCATGCTGGTCGCACCAAGCCGCCGCCATTCACCTGAATACCGGAACCCGACACCGCCGACATCGTTCCCAGAACTTTAATTCAACAAACAGCTATAAATCTTACAAGTTTTTTATTTTAGTATAATTACACAAATTACAACAGTTTATGAATCAGATCTGGTACAGCTTAAGACAATTGAAGAGAGTTCGTAAGATTAAGCGAAAACCCGATTCAGAGGAAAGGGAAAGTGAATATAAAACCAAGGACAGTATATAAACAAGGGAGAAATAGATTTAGCTGTATCTCCTTAATATTGACGACTTAGAAATTATCTGAGAAGAATTCTAATCTAAATAGGGAGGGATTGGGGTGGTTGATAGGATATGCTCGCCGAAGAGAAACGCCGCCGCGAGCTGTTAGTGAGTTGGACGAGTTAAGCGGTCTCGTCGAGGGAGTGAGGTGGTGAATTTATAGAGAGGGTGAGTCTGTCCAACACAACACTTGCTAATTCCCGTGGGGCCCATCATCCCTTTACTATATCCATAATTTACTCCACTAATTATTACAGTACATTATTCCATTTAATTTTTATCGCTCAATATTTTATAAATCATATACTCCATTTAAGATTATGCATAAAATGTGCTATATCTAATTACTAAAATATATATTATGCATAAAAAGTGCTATATCTAATTACTAAAATATATACTCAACTAAAGTAAGGATGTCCCTCGATGAAAATTAGAGCCTTGCATAATGCTATGTGGTTTTCGTTTGAAAGAGAGAGAATTTTAATATATAAAACTTGAGTAATTATTTTCCTTAATAATTACTAAAATAAAGTGGAGTAATTACTAAAATATACTAACATATCTAATATCTAATTAAAATATACTAAAATATATGCTATATCTAATCTAATTACTAGAATATACTCGATTAAAGTAGGGATTCGGTGAAAATTAGTAAATGTGATCACCTATTTTACAATGGTGTTTCATCTCTCATTATACAATTTAAATGGTTGTCACGTATCATAATCAATGTCCAAAATTCAACATATGCCCCAAGAATTTAATGGTTATTTGCATGGTATTGTTTTTTATACTATTGTGAACCACCACTAAAACACGGATTGTGGAATATAAAATTCAACTTGGAAAATTAAAGCCTGTATAATGCTATGTGATTCTCGTTTGAAAGAGTTATAATTTCCATATATAAAAATTGAGTAATTATTTTTTTTCATTTTCAAGAGTAACGAAAAAAATACAAGATTTAGTGATGTGATTGATTAATACAATAACTATAAAATGAGTTATCATAATCTTATAAACTTTATGATCCGGGTTCCCCTTTATTTAAACACTTTAATAATAAAATAAAAACCTTAATAGAATGGGACCACCTGGTTTATGTTAGGCTTTTTTGCGCACCTCAATTAAAATTCCCAAGTGTAGGGATGTCAATTGCAATGGCAAGTATACCAGTTAAAATTATATCGTTCCCACTGAGACAGCTAACTATTTATTTTACCTTAAATTACTATTTAACTAGAACTAATATCAATTTCTAGGATTTGAATGAATTAATAACTAAAGAATTTAAATAACAATTAACAAAATAAATAAAAGCAAGGAATATTCGAGATTGAATCAAGAGAGAAGTAACAGCTCTAAGGTTTCAGGTGTAGTGCAATTGATTTGGTTTTCTAGACGTCCTATTGTTCATTCATGCTATTCAATGAAAATACATCATAAGATGATGCGCGAACAGTTTTGAATCTCCTTCCTAGATACTAATAAGGCAAATTTTAGAAACCTCCGGATGGTCAATGATAGGCTTTTTTCTGCGCACTATAATTTTATCCCCAAGTATGAAGGATATCAATTGTAGCGGTAAGCACCCAAGTTAAATTATCGATCCCGCTAAGACAGTTAATTATTTATTTTACTATGAATTACTAATTAATCAGAATTATGTAACCAAATTTCCAAGTGATTTGAAGTGAATTAATTAACTAAAATACTCAAATAATAAATTGCTGAATTATTAAAAGCAATAAAAATAAAAGCAAGTTCTAACCAAGAGATGACGAACAGTTCTAAGGTATCAGGTATTGACCAATTAATTTGGGTTATTAGACTTACGATTGTTCATTCATGCAGTTTCACTGAAAATACACCACATATCCCTGTTATCCCACCGAATATGATTCGATTCAAAGCTAACAGTCTAATCTGGTTTAAATCCTAAGGTGCGCAAATATTACCAAGCCTTATTCCTAGATACTAATCAAAGCAAGCAACAATACCTCCGGATGGTAAGCCTGACTAACAAGATATTTTCTGGAATTACTACAAGGTTCTATTCACTTCCTACTTGATTGTCTAATTGCATTGTTCCACTAAACAAATCAAGTATTTGATTAACCAGTTCATGAAATTAAAGTGCTTATAGCGGAGCTACTCTAATCTCTAACAGATAGACAATACCAATCATGAACGCACACAAGCTAACACAATAATCCAAGCATTATAGCGGATGTCATGAATGTATTATGAAGACGTTACGAAGCAGAAAAGCATGTCTTAGTAAAATAAGTAAAATCAAAAGCTCAACTGCATAAAATCCCAATCTTTGGTCTAAATCCCCAAATCAATTAAATCAATCCATCAAACCCTAGAACTGTATAGGAAATTAGCCCATGAGATTACAAGCAATCCTCATGGCTAAGCAATTCATAGCAATAATCAAAGTAATAGAAAGGAATAGATAAGAATTGTGAAACCCTAGTGTAGGAGCAATCTCACGTTCCTTCTCCGTCTCTTCAATTGCTTGATTCTCCCTCGATTAGCACTTGGAACCCTTGTGGAATTGGATGGATGGTGAAATCAGGTTGAAATCTGATATGGGTATGAAAGGAGGGTGGATTGATGATGGATTATGGATGGGTTCTCTCCAATTTGTGTCTCGATCTCCCCAATTGTTTCTAGGACTGATGTAGGGCTTTTCGCGATCGAAACTTACGTCTGAATGACGAAATACACATATATATACGTTGCTGAATCGAACAGGCGTCGTCTGGGCCAGAACTGGGCCGCTCGGCTAGCCGCTCGGCTCGAGCTGAGTCCTGACCCGGCCGAGCGGCCTGCCCTCGAACTTGCCACGTCACTGGCCACGTCACTGGGGTCCAAGTGGGACCCCACTCGGCACTGTTTACCGCCGCTCGGCACCCAGCTCGGCTCGAGCGGCTCGCCGAGCTGCTCCCGAGCTGGGCCGTTCCGGGTCTGTTTTGCTCCTCTTCCGATCCTGCCCTGTTTTACCCTGTTTTCTGCCTTCGAAACTCACAAAAACACCTTAATAGCCTTAAAATCGTGTAAATACTTAAACATACACAATTCCATGCAAAAACGATCAATTTCCTAAGCAAAATGGTGTAATGTGCACACATAAAATGCGTGAAATTCCACTCTCAACAAACCCCCAAACTTACCTGTTGCTCGTCCCGAGGCAACGACATATAAAACCAATAGAGTAATTGAGAGGAAATTTCACAACTTCACATCCAAGAAAATATAACAATTCAAAAATCATACTTCAAATACTAAGACAACCATCCATCTAAGAACATACAATTCAAATCAACTACTTCACTTTTTCGGAATGCTCATCCACCATTCTCACGGGTAGTATTTACGCTCATCGCTCAAGTGTGAGATATACACTTCAGGGTAAGGTGTTTACACTCAAAGTCAATTCAAACACACGCGTAACCATAAGCTTGGCAATCATCTCAACTCTCGACTAAAGGAATAATTTCAACAATAGGATCACAAAGGTCTTGCATTAGGTTGTAATGTTGGCTCTTTGGTAAAGGTAGGGAGTATATGGATAAGGTGACTCAATCACTAGTAGAGAATTAAAGAAGACTTACAGTTTTTCAACAAACAGCTTTACTTTCTTCTTTCTTCTTCAATGCTCTTCAATGCTTCTTGAAATTTGATTCCTCCTTCACTTTTGAACACCACATCCTTACTTGAAAATTTCTATTCTTCTTCCCTCTTTTCTTTTCTTTTTTTTTTTTTTTTCAAATAAGGGTACCAGTTTCAGGCACTACCCTTTTCATGGGGTACCAGTTTCGGGCACTACCCCTTTATGCATCAATTTAACCACTCTTTTCAACAATTTTCATCACTTCCAACTTATTCTCCTTTTATATTTCTTCTCAAGACACCAAATTGACTCCTTCAACTCTCTACTAGGTAGGGAATTTTAAAGGATAACAAAAGGATCAATTGGCTTATCACGTAGGCTTCCAATAAATATGGTTTTTCAGGCTCAAAAGGGTTAACTACGGATAATTTCAATAGGTAGGATAATAATTTGGCTAGTGACTAATAAATAACAAAGATGGCCTAAGATCATTTCCTATCATCTAATTAAACACGTAGCTTCAAGAAAGATATAAAGCCAAGTTCTAGAATACGTGTGTATGAACGACACTCACAAGAATAAACTGAATCATGCAATTTGTCATGGTTGTAAAAGGCTCAAAATCTCACATGGCTATAGGAATGAACGAGCAAACCTAATCAAGCTACATAGCTAATCATCCTTGCACATAATCAAATTTCAAGTATCTCAATATCCAAGCACAATCTCAAACTGCTTCTCAAACACAATCACACATATAATCAAGTGCCATGAAAAATCAGAAAATCATCATAGAGAACCAAAAATCAACTATACCGACACTATGATTAACACAAAACAAACAATAAACACAAACAAAAATAACACGAAACCTGGAAAATCGCAAAAAATCGAACCCTCAATATCATCAAATAAATTGAAAATATTAAAAATCCGCAAAAATTCGACCCTCCAAGCAACAACACAATGCAAAAATTTTACTTGGTACTACAAGACAAGGTATGTACGTAACCTCCCCCCAAACTTAGATCAAACAAAGTGAGAAACTAAGTTTGCAAAGAAGTATATACCGCAGTCAAGCAATACCTAATAAAACTCCTACACCAACACAGACATATAAAAGCAATAAAACGGAAGGGACAGCCCCCAACAAGCGCTCATGTTTAACGTCGAAGAGTCACGACGGATACCTCTTTTTAACTACTGGATCGGAGGACAGTCTTTTCGCATCCTTACTTTCAAGTACTTCTTCCCTCTCTTATTCTCTACTCCAACCACCTTACCTTTCTTTGTCACTGAAACAGGACTCTTTAAATTCTTTTCCTCCCATGACTGGCTTGGTTCCTTCTTGTCAATCTTCCATTCTGTTGTAGGCTCACCCTGTGTAGCAAAACAAGGATCAAACAAGTTAGAAATTATAACACCAATATAAGAAGAAAAATCGGGAGGTATGTTCGGAGGCTTCAAATATGGATCATCCATCGTTCCTGCAACCAAAAGATTATCAAATATCAAATTAGAGTTAGTAGTAGGAAAAGTAAGAGATACGCTTGTTCCTGCGATCTCCTCTACCACTTCAATGCTTTGGCTCTTTTGCTCCTCTTCCTTAGCAGTAGGCTTTATCTCCTCCTCAATAGTGGATTTTTTATTCTGATTCACCATGGCATCGCCCAATGCAAGTAACCTCTCAAGATAATCAATACATGCATCATTAGACAAATTCTCAAACTCTGCATCAGAAAGAGTAAAGTTCTCATCATGCTTTGTGTCCACTACATCCACAGACTTGCACTGCTGCTGATCCGTGGGCCACTGCATCTCCTTATTCAAAGAAAAGACAATCTCCTTATCATCAGCCCTAAGCCTCAACTCTCCTTTGAACACATCAATCAGAGCCCTTCCAGTTGCAAGGAATGGACGCCCCAAGATCAGAGGGGCACCATCATTTTCATCCTCCATGTCAAGTACTAGAAAGTCCACAGGAAAAACCAAATCTGATACCTTTACAAGCACATCTTCTACAACTCCCTCAGGGTATGTCAGTGATCTATCTGCTAACTGTAAGGCCACAGATGAGGGTTTCAACTTCCCCAAACCAAGTTTCTTGTACACCGATAAAGACATCAAATTTATGCTGGCTCCCAGATCACACAGTGCTCTTCTAGGCGGTCCTTTTCCTATCTCACAAGGAATGATGAAGCTGCCTGGATCCTTCAATTTTTCTGGAAGCTTTTTTTGAATAATAGAGCTGCAATTCTCTGTCAAATTCACTGTCTCCACACTGTTAAGCTTCCTCTTTCTGGAGATAAGTTCCTTGATGAACCTAGAGTAATGTGGCATCTCTTCCAATGCTTCTGAGAAAGGAATAGTGACTTGGACATCTCTCATGACATCAGCGAACTTCCGAAACTTCTCATCAAGGCTCTTCGACAAGAATCTCTGAGGGAAAGGAATTGGTACCTTTGTAATTGGAAGTCCCAAACTGTCTTTCTCGAATACCTGTTCCGCTTCTCTCAGTTTCTTCGCTCTCTGTCATTTTTTATCAGAAATTTCCTGATCAGATTGTCTCTGTACAGAATTCGGATGCGCAGGAAACCCCGGAGGACAGCTCGTCGGCTCGCTCGAGCCGAGCGATGGACAAACTGAGCCGAGCAGGGTTCCAACTGAACCGGAGGGACCTTCTGAACCGGCTGGTGGGCCGCTCGGCGGCGATTGAGCCCGCTCGGCAGATGGCTCGGCCCGAGCGGATGGCCGAGCGGCATCTTTTCCGTTCTGCTCCGCCCCTGTTTCGTTCTGCTTCTGTTCTGCTTCATGCTGTACAAGTTCTGTTACATCCTGCATTAGTGTTGTACCTTTATACTGCTTCCCGGACCTCAAAGTGATCGCATTTGCAGTCTCCTTCGGGTTTATTTCTGTATCTGAAGGAAACTTCCCCTTCTGAAACTGCACTTGCTGCTGATTTACTGTAGTAGAGATCTGCCCTATGTTATATGACAAATTCTTCAACTGCTTGTTCACTTCCTCATTCTGTTTGGTCATATTCGAGTCCATGAGAACAATGCAGTTATTGATCTTGTTTATGTCGGCATCATTCTTCTTCATGTATCGTGCTAACACATCGTCAATACTGGACTTCCCTTCTTCAGTCTTAGCACCAGGATCAAAATTAGGAGGATATGGAACTGCATTATTCGGATTTGAATAAGAGAAGTTCTCATGCCTCTGATTCTGCCAATTGCCTCCTTGATTATTAGGACCTCCCCCTTGGATATTCCTCTGGTTCGAATTACCTTGAGGGTACCTATTTCCTTGCCAATTTTGAGGAGCTCTCGAACCTTGAAGACTCTGCCCCATAGCCCAATTAGCATCCTCGACCTCTTGAAGGTTCATCACTACATCATCACTAGCAGACCCTCGGTTGCCTCCCCCATTATTACCTGATATCAGAGTAATCAGGTTCTTATTCATCTGTTCCAATTGAGCGACAACCTTATCATTCTTATCAGCTTCAGAAAATTTCTCTTCAACCTTTGCAACTTTACCAAGTATATAACTCCCTCGGATCCTCTCAGATGGCCAATCCCTTGAGTTCAAAGAGATATCATCAAACAATTTCTCTACTGCATTGGATGTCTTGCCAAAAATTGTTCCTCCAGCAGAAGCATCAACCAACACTCTCGATTCGTTGTCAAGGCCATTATAGAAGACACTGATGAGTTGAGACTTTTTGAATCCATGCTGAGGGCATCTCCTCAACGCATCAGTAAACCTTTCCCAAGCCTCTCCAAACGACTCATCTCTTCTCTGCTTGAATTGATTGATCTCCTGTTTCAATAAAAGAACCTTACCTGGTGGCATAAATCGATCCACGAATAATTGCTGCAACTCAGTCCAATTCGAGCAGCTATCTCCCTTCAGCTTATCATACCACTCCCTTGCCTTATCAACCAATGAAAACTGAAAAAGCCTCATCTTCCATCTATCATTAGTAGCATCCGCAGCTTTCACTGTATCCATGTAGCTGTTGAAACGCTTAAGATGGCCATAGGGCTCATCAAAAACACCTCCGGCGAAGGGATTTCTCTCCACCATATTAATCAGGGCTGGCCTTATGTCATTCGCTTCATTCGCCTGAATTGCTCCAACTACGCCTGATCCTCCTAGATTGGTGGACTTGAATGTATCTCGGATGACGATGTCATCCTCATCAGTTCTATCTCCCATAATTGCAACTCAAGAAAAATTCAAGTAAAACAAAATTAAATCTCAACAAAATATTCTAATTAAATAAGTAATAAAAGAAAAATAAACAATTAAAACTGTCCCCGGCACAACGGCGCCAAAAACTTGATAGGCTTTTTTCTGCGCACTATAATTTTATCCCCAAGTATGAAGGATATCAATTGTAGCGGTAAGCACCCAAGTTAAATTATCGATCCCGCTAAGACAGTTAATTATTTATTTTACTATGAATTACTAATTAATCAGAATTATGTAACCAAATTTCCAAGTGATTTGAAGTGAATTAATTAACTAAAATACTCAAATAATAAATTGCTGAATTATTAAAAGCAATAAAAATAAAAGCAAGTTCTAACCAAGAGATGACGAACAGTTCTAAGGTATCAGGTATTGACCAATTAATTTGGGTTATTAGACTTACGATTGTTCATTCATGCAGTTTCACTGAAAATACACCACATATCCCTGTTATCCCACCGAATATGATTCGATTCAAAGCTAACAGTCTAATCTGGTTTAAATCCTAAGGTGCGCAAATATTACCAAGCCTTATTCCTAGATACTAATCAAAGCAAGCAACAATACCTCCGGATGGTAAGCCTGACTAACAAGATATTTTCTGGAATTACTACAAGGTTCTATTCACTTCCTACTTGATTGTCTAATTGCATTGTTCCACTAAACAAATCAAGTATTTGATTAACCAGTTCATGAAATTAAAGTGCTTATAGCGGAGCTACTCTAATCTCTAACAGATAGACAATACCAATCATGAACGCACACAAGCTAACACAATAATCCAAGCATTATAGCGGATGTCATGAATGTATTATGAAGACGTTACGAAGCAGAAAAGCATGTCTTAGTAAAATAAGTAAAATCAAAAGCTCAACTGCATAAAATCCCAATCTTTGGTCTAAATCCCCAAATCAATTAAATCAATCCATCAAACCCTAGAACTGTATAGGAAATTAGCCCATGAGATTACAAGCAATCCTCATGGCTAAGCAATTCATAGCAATAATCAAAGTAATAGAAAGGAATAGATAAGAATTGTGAAACCCTAGTGTAGGAGCAATCTCACGTTCCTTCTCCGTCTCTTCAATTGCTTGATTCTCCCTCGATTAGCACTTGGAACCCTTGTGGAATTGGATGGATGGTGAAATCAGGTTGAAATCTGATATGGGTATGAAAGGAGGGTGGATTGATGATGGATTATGGATGGGTTCTCTCCAATTTGTGTCTCGATCTCCCCAATTGTTTCTAGGACTGATGTAGGGCTTTTCGCGATCGAAACTTACGTCTGAATGACGAAATACACATATATATACGTTGCTGAATCGAACAGGCGTCGTCTGGGCCAGAACTGGGCCGCTCGGCTAGCCGCTCGGCTCGAGCTGAGTCCTGACCCGGCCGAGCGGCCTGCCCTCGAACTTGCCACGTCACTGGCCACGTCACTGGGGTCCAAGTGGGACCCCACTCGGCACTGTTTACCGCCGCTCGGCACCCAGCTCGGCTCGAGCGGCTCGCCGAGCTGCTCCCGAGCTGGGCCGTTCCGGGTCTGTTTTGCTCCTCTTCCGATCCTGCCCTGTTTTACCCTGTTTTCTGCCTTCGAAACTTACAAAAACACCTTAATAGCCTTAAAATCGTGTAAATACTTAAACATACACAATTCCATGCAAAAACGATCAATTTCCTAAGCAAAATGGTGTAATGTGCACACATAAAATGCGTGAAATTCCACTCTCAACAGTCAATTCGACTAACATATATTCTCTGGAATTCCTATTCAAACTTACTCACTTCCTACTTGATTTCCTAATTGCATTGTTCCACTAAGAATATCAAGTATCTTATTTACCAGCCCTTAGGATTATTGTGTTCACGGGCAAACTACTATAATCCCTAGCAAACAGACAATATTAAATATGTATGCACACAAGCTAACACAGCATATCAAGCATCACGGGCAATATCAATAATACACTATGAAGACGTTACAAACATATAATATAGTCTGAAATAAATCAAATAAACAAGAATCTAAATAGCATGAATTAACAATAATAGTCTAGGGTTCCCAAATCAATTACCCTAACCTTCAATCCCTAGAACTGTAAAAGAGTTTTAGCCTATGAGGTTACACACAACCCTCATGGCTGATAAATTCATAACTAATCAACAATTGAAAAGAATTGAAGAAAATCTGAAACCCTAGTGTCACGTGGTTGACATTCTCCCTCCGTCTCTCCGATTGGATTGGCTCTCTAAATTGCACTTGAATCTTCCTCCGGACCGATGGGATGGATGGATGAATGGTTTGATGTGAATTAGGTGATGGATGGATGGTGCGTGAATTGAATTAACGGTGTGTTTCTGTGTAGAATGATTGGTCTTCTCTCCAGGTGTTCTGATCCCCTTTTATATCATTGGCCACGAAAACTGACTCTACCAGTTTCAGGCACTACCCTATAATTGGGGTACCAATTTTGGGCACTACCCCACCTTTTTGCAAGTTTTTAACCATACTTCATCTTCAATCACTTTCCGCCAACATTCATCTTTCCAGATTTTATTTCACACACACCAATTTGTCTCATTTATTCTCTACTAGGATAGATATTTAAAAGCTTTTAAAGGATTTAATTGGCTATCTTCATAGGTTTCCAACGAAAAAGGCTTACAGGCTCAAACAAGAAACTATGGATTAAATTTCATGGTAGAGTAAATATTTGGCTCGTGACTCAATAAAGAATAAAATGGCCTAAGATCATTTCCCATCATCTAATCAATCATCTAATCTTAAGCAGATTAAGAGTCAAGTTCTAGAATACACGCATATGAACGATACTCTCAAGAATAAAACCAATCATGTGTAATTTCATGATCTATTAAAGCTCAAATCTCATATGGGTATAATAGAATAATGAGCACTCATTCATAGGTTAGTGAACCAATTTTTAATACATGCAACAATCTTAAGTATTTCAACATCCAAGTACACATCTAGCTGGATCATCACCATTATACCACAACACCACATTATCAATTAATCACAATTTTAATTCAATCAAGTGCCAATAAAAAGATCCAACAATCATCCTCAAGAACCCAAAAATAACCACACTGAACTAGGAAAACACACAACAAAAACACACAAACGACACACACCTGGACAATCACAAAAAATCGATTTCTCAATATAATCAAATAAATCAAAAATACCGAAAAATTTCAAAAAAATAATCATCCAAGTACACAACACAATAAAGCAACTTTACTTTGGTGCAGCAAGACGCAGGTATACACGTATCCCCCCAAACTTAGATCAAACGAAGTGAGAGCATAAGTTTGTAAAGAAGTGTATACCATAGTCGAGTAACACCTAATAAAATTACTACATTGACACAAACTCAATAAAGCAAATAAAATGGGAGGGTCGGCCCCCAATAGGCGCTCATGTTTAACGTCTGAGAGTCACGATGGATACCTCTTTCTCGAACTACTGAATTGAAGCACAGTCCCCTCGTATTCGTACCTTCAAGTACTTCCTTCCTATATCATTAGCCACTACAATCACCTCACATTTCTTTGTCACCAATACAGGATCCTCCATGTAAAAAAATGGGCTGAACAAGTTAGAATCTTCAACACTCATATAAAAAGAAAAATTCGGAGGTAAATCCGGAGGCTTCAAATATGGATCATACATGATTCCTGCAACCAAAACATTATCAAACATAATAGCAGAGTTAGTAATAGGAAAAGTAAGAGATCCAGTTGCTTTGTTGATCTCCTCTACTACTTCAACTCTTTCCTCCTCATATATAACCTCTTTGGCCACATGTTCTATTACTTCTTCAACAATAGTGATCATCTTCTTTCGATTCACCATGTCAGCTGTGGTCTTCCTTATCTGTTCATCCCTGGCATCACCTAATGCAAGTAACTTCTCAAGGTAGTCAATACATGCATCGTTAGATAAATTTTCAAACTCTGCATCAGATAAGGTAAAGTTCTCATCACACTCCGTGTCCATTACTTCCAGAGACTTGCATTGTTGCTGAGTTGTAGGCCACTGCACCTCCTTATTCAACAAGAATATCATTTCCTTTTCATCGGCTCTAAGCTTCAACTCTCAATTGAATATATCTATCTGGGCTCTTCCAGTAGCAAGAAATGGACGCCCTAATATAAGAGGTGCGCCATCCTTTTCATCCTCCATGTCAAGTACTAGGAAGTCCACAGGAAAAACCAAATCTGATACCTTTACCAGCACATCTTCCACAACCCCCTCGGGGTATGTAAGCGACCTATCTGCTAACTGTAAAGCTATAGATGAGGGTTTCAACTCCCCCAAACCAAGTTTCTTGTACACCGATAATGACATCAAGTTTATGCTGGCTCCCAGATCATACAATGCTCTTCTGGACGGTCCTATTCCAATTTCACAAGGAATTATGAAACTGTCTAGATCCTTTAATTTTTCTGGTAGCTTCTTCTGAATAATGGAGATACAGTTCTCTGTTAAGTTAACCGTCTCCACACTGTTCAGCTTTCTTTTTCTCGAGATGAGTTCCTTCATGAACCTTGCATAATGTGGCATCTGATCCAATGCCTCTGAAAAGGGAATAACGACTTGGACATCCCTCATAACCTCAGCGAACTTCCTGAACATCTCATCCAAGCTTTTTGTCAAGAATCTCTGAGGGAAAGGAATTGGTACCTTTGTTTTTTGGAGACCCAAACTATCATTTTCGAACACCTCTTCCACTTCTCTCAATCTCTTCGCTTGTTGCCATTTTTTATCAGCGATGCCTTGATCAGATTGGTTCACCAGAGAATTTGGAAGCTCAGGGAATCCCAGAGATGAACTTGTATCAAGCTGGGGTTGAACTGCTCTCTTAAGCTCTGTCTGATTTGCAGGACTCTACTCTATCACCCCTCAATTCTGGCTTGGCTTGAATAGGTGCTGAACTAGTGGCCAAGTGACTTTGCACTTCTTCCTTTCTCATTCTTGTCATGTCCTGCATCAGTTCTTGACTACACTGCTTCCCGGACCTCAAAGTAATCGCATTAGCACTCTCCTTCGGGTTGATTTCTGTGTCTGAAGTAAATTTTCCCTTCATAATCTGCTGTTGCTGTTGATTTACCATAGTAGAGATCTGACCCATTGAATATGTGAGACTCTGCAACTGTTTATTAATTTTCTCATTCTGTTTTGTCATATTGGAGTCCATGAGCACTATACAGTTATTGATTTTGTTGATGGCAGCATCATTCTTCCGTATGTATTTTGCTAACACATCATCAATACTTGGCTTTCCCTCTTCAGTTTTGGCTCCATGATCAAAATTAGGAGGGAATGAAACTATATTATTCGGATTTGAATACGCAAAGTTCTCATGCCTCGCTTGATTCTGCTAATTTCCTTGATTGCTAGGACCTTCTTGATTGTTGGGGCCTCCCCATTGGTTATTCCTTTGATTAGAATTTCCTTGAGGTATCTGTTTCCCTGCCAATTTGGAGGTGCTATTGAACCTTGGAGACTCTGCCCCATGGCCCAATTTGCATCCTCAACTCCTTGAACATTCATTACCACATCATCACTTGCTGGCCCTTGGTTGCCTCCCCCAGTATTTCCTGATATCAAAGTGACCAGGTGTTTGTTCATTTGCTCCAACTGGGAGACAACCTTGTCATTCTTATCCGCTTCAGAGAATTTTTGCTCTACATGTGCAACTTTACCAATGATGTACGATCCACGTACTCTCTCCGAAGGCCAATCTCTAGAGTTCATAGATATATCATCAAATAATTTCTCAACAGCATTAGACGTTTTCCCAAAAATTATTCCTCCAGCAGATGCATCAACTAACACTCTCAAGTCATTGTCGAGGCCATTATAGAAGACACTGATGAGCTGAGACTTCTTAAATCCATGCTGTAGGCATCTTCTCAATAGATCAGTAAATCTCTCCCAAGTTTCTCCAAACGACTCATCTCTTCGCTGCTTGAATTGATTTATCTCTTATTTAAGTAAGAGAACTTTTTCAGGCGGCGTAAAACGGTCCACAAATAGATGCTGCAACTCAGTCCAATTAGAGCAACTGTCTCATTTGAGCTTGTCATACCACTCTCTCGCCTTGTCAACTAAGAAAAACTGAAAAAGCCTCATCTTCCATCTGTCATTGGTAGCATTAGCGGCTTTAACTGTATCTATGTAGCTGTTGAAGCGCTTTAAATGTCCATAGGGTTCATCAAATACACCTCCAGCAAAGGGGTTTTTCTCCACCATATGTATCAGGGCTGGCCTTATGTCGTTCGCCTCATCAGCTTGAACGGCCTCAACTACGTCTGATCCTCCCAAGTTAGTAGACTTGAATGTCTCTCGGATGACAATGTCATTCTCATTTGCGACTCTTTCTCTCATAACTGCTGTTTCTACTACTGTCTCTGATTCAACATCTGATTCAGCCTCTTCTGGGATAGTCTGATCCTCAATATGTTCTTTATCCTCCTCTATAACTGCTTTAGGCTCAGGTATATCAACTTTCTTCTTCTGAACTGGTGCCTTAGCAACCTTAGGAGGTGCTTTGAAATCCTTTGTTGCTCCTCTCCTCTTTCTTGCAGATGCTTCAACCTCTGGATCAAATTCAAGATTTTGTGTTCCCTTCTTTGACTTGGTGTGCATGCAACTTCAAGAAAATTCAAGGTGTAGACAATTAAATCCCAAAGCAAAAATTCTAATTAAATAATTAACAAAAGCAAATAAATAATTTACTGTCCCCGGCAGCACGGTGCCATAAACTTGTTAGGCTTTTTTGCACACCTCAATTTAAATCCCCCAAGTGTAGGGATGTCAATTGCAATAGCAAGTACTCTAGTTAAAATTATATCGTTCCCACTGAGACAACTAACTATTTATTTTACCTTAAATTACTATTTAACTAGAATTAACGTAATCAATTTCTAGGATTTGAATGAATTAATAACTAAAGAATTTAAATAACAATTAACAAAATAAATAAAAGCAAGGAATATTCGAGATTGAATCAAGAGAGAAGTAACAGCTCTAAGGTTTCAGGTGTAGTGCAATTGATTTGGTTTTCTAGACGTCCTATTGTTCATTCATGTTATTCAATGAAAATACATCATAAGATGATGTGCGAATATTTTTGAATCTCCTTCCTAGATACTAATAAGGTGAATTTTAGAAACCTCTGGATGGCCAATTCGACCAACATATATTCTCTGGAATTCCTATTCAAACTTACTCACTTCCTACTTGATTTCCTAATTGCATTGTTCCACTAAGAATATCAAGTATCTTATTTACCAGCCCTTAGGATTATTGTGTTCACGGGCAAACTACTATAATCCCTAGCAAACAGACAATATTGAATACGTATGCACACAAGCTAACACAGCATATCAAGCATCACGGGCAACATTAATAATACACTATGAAGACGTTACAAACATATAATATAGTCTGAAATAAATCAAATAAACAAGAATCTCAATAGCATGAATTAACAATAATAGTCTAGGGTTTCCAAATCAATTACCCTAACCTTCAATCCCTAGAACTGTAAAAGGGTTTTAGCCTATGAGGTTACACACAACCCTCATGACTGATAAATTCATAACTAATCAACAATTGAAAAGAATTGAAGAAAATATGAAACCCTAGTGTCACGTGGTTCACGTTCTCCCTCTATCTCTCCGATTGGATTGGCTCTCTAAACCACACTTGAATCTTCCTCCGGACCGATGGGATGGATGGATGAATGGTTTGATGTGAATTAGATGATAGATGGATAATGCGTGAATTGAATTCACGGTGTGTTTCTGTGTAGAATGATCGGTCTTCTCTCCAGGTGTTCTGATCCCCCTTTTATATCATGGGCCATGAAAACTGACTCTACTGGGCTCTATATCACATTTGTCATGCACGGGGGATTAAAAATCCCGATTTTTGACCCAAACTAACGCAACACGAGTTGTAGTGACCAACTCGAGTTGCCAACACGACTCGAGTTGCCTTATGTTGCAACTTGAGTAACTCAACTCGAGTCGTGTATCCAAGTTGTGCGTCCGTCTGTCAAGTCGAGCTGCTGTGCTCTGAAACTGATTTTCCTTCGTACACCAACACGAGTCGAGCTGGCAAGTCGAGTCATCGCCTGTCAACTCGTGTTGGCTCACTGGACAAAATTCGACGCTGCTCTGCCTCACACGACATGTAACTCGATCTACAAGTCGAGCTGCTCAAGACAAGTCGAGTTAGCTCACTGATCAATTCTGACCCTCTACGGCACCTTACTCGACTCGAGTTGCTAAGTCGAGCTGACCCTTGTAACTCGAGTAAGGCCTATTTGAGCTCGTTTCTTGCCCGTCTTCGATTTTACTTCATTTTAACCTATTTCACCCTTCAAAACTCCACAAAACACGTTAGTAGCACCATAATTATGCAAAATACGTAAATTATGCAACTCCACATGATTACATAACATTATTCTAGTAAAAACAGAGCATTGTGAAATCGAAAAGACGTAAATTTCCATTCTCATCAATTTACACCACAAACTCTCGAAGGTTTACATCATAAATCTAATTTACCCAAGTATTTGTGCTATAAAATTTTTTTTTATTAACGGTAATAAAATTTAAATATGATTGTGGTAGTATATGTTAAAGCGGAAATTTCAAGTATTATGGAGTATTTATTAGATAAAGGTGTTTAGAGTAAGAATTAGGTGATTGGTAAAATAAAATTATTGTTGAGGTGAGGCGCGAAAAGTTGTGTTTGGGAGAACACGTGGCGGGGGATGCGCTATGCGGCACGAGACAACCGCTCGTGGTGGCCGGTGGGTTAGCCGGTTTTGCCAATGCTGACGTCACGCGAGAATCCCCCGGGTTATATTCGTCATTTCGTCCAATAATTACGAAAACAATTAGCCGCCTCTAGCCTCGGTTCCGAGCCTCCGCGGTTCGTAATGGGTAATTTTTTGTACTATCCTTTTAAGTTTTAAGTTTTAACTTTAAACCAACCACTAGAACCAGAAAGGTGTCACGTGCGTCGTGAAACTCATTTCCATTGGATTTTTTATTTTATACCAGTACTTACGGTTTCACGTCATTTTATTATAATAATAATAATAAAATAATTTTTAATTTTTTTAATAATAAATAAATTATAAAGTATTTTACATTTCACTATTTTAAAATTATAGCGTATTTTAAGGAATTTTTTATCGATGTTTATGTGGGTTTATATTTATAAGAAATGCGCATGACAATACATGTATAAAAATTATTAATTGATGTTTGAGAAAATATAAAAATGAAGAGAATATATTACTCCCATCGGTTCTAAGGTATCCATTTACTTTTTGTATGTGGATTAAAGAATATTATTATTATATGTAAAGTAGGTAGTTGTATTAGAGGAAAGTGGTGGGTCATATTATTTATTTTTTTACTAAATAAGAGAAATTGATACATTTGAAGCGGATACCAAAAATAGTAAAATAGAGAAGCGACGAAGGAAGTATTAGTAAAAGAAATACTAGAATATATGAAATGTTAGAGAAAATAAAAAATATTAATTAAAAAAGAGTATATAAAATTTTAAAAAAAAGGACGTGTGCATTGAACATATAAATGATTTTTTTTTTAACACAATTTAAAATAGAGACAAAGACATATGTGTGACCATAAATTAAAAAGGACAAAAGGTGATAATTTTATAATGAAGAGTGATACACTTAATGAAAGGTGATAATGTTATTTTTTGAATAATTTATAATACAAATAAAAAGTGATAACATTTTATAGGAAAAGTGATAACGTTTTATAGTGAAGATGATAACATTTTTAATTAATTTCTACCATTGAGTATTAAAATTTAAATAAAATAACCATTGACTAGTACCCTATTTAAATTTATCAACATGTACTCTAAAATTACCCTTAAAATAGATTGAAAATCATTTTAAAAAAAAACAAAAAATGCAAACAATATTTACCCTTAGTTTTGAATTAAGTTGTATTATTTCTTTATCTATTTAGCCATACTATATAACAAATAAAGAAAGTGGAAACTGAGATTTGAGAATGATGAGTGGTGGGTTTTTTAATGATCTTTCATGGATTTCAGTTGGTTGTTGTGATAATTGTATTACTATATAATCTATATTCGAAGTGAGTTGAACCATTAATTCACACATGCATATATCATAATTCTGGTTACATGATATATTAATCGATGAAAGTAATTTCAAACAAGGTACGCTATTTTGTGAGAATGATATATATATATATATATATATATATATATATATATATATATATATATATATATATATACTCCGTATATGAAACAAGGTGTGGAATGAGACTATTTATTAATTAAATTATATTTATTATATAATTAAAATATATTTATTTGAATTTAAAATGTGCTTTTAATGAATTATTTCATAACACCCTATTCACTATATTTTAGAAAAATATATTTTAACAATTAATAAATTATTTATATAATAATTATATTTAATACATCCCACACATCTTCTCAAGTAAGCATCCTCTCACAAGATTAATTCTCTCCAAACAATTGTTGGTAATTACTGAAAAGAGGAATTGGAAAGTAAATCAGAAAACAGGGTAAATTTAGTATATTTAAAAAGTTAAATCTATAAAAATGAAGCTGTAATCATGTCACTTACTAAAATCCTGTAATAGATCTGTAAAATTTAAACGCAGATGTGACTCTGTTTTAACTTGTTATTACGTTTGTAAGTGCATATAATTAAATGTTTATATGTTATTAATATAATTATAGTTGTAATTATGAACAATTTTTATTTAATTAAAGAACATATTTTACTTGACAATTTCTCTTTTAAACGGTGTTTATGTGAGACGGATTGTGAAACGCTTTAAAATATGATTATTATATAGTAAGTAAAGTATGATTATTAGTTATTACTAGCTAAAGTTTTAAAGTATGATTGATGATGCATTAGAATATAATTTTAATTAGTTGTTATAAGATTATTATTCACTAAAAACATATTTTAACTACCAATAAATGTATTTTACACATTTTAATTATGGATCGATATATCTCACAATCTATTTCATATATACTTATTTCGTGTCCATTTTATTTATAGTGTAATATAGTGATTAAAATCATTCAGATACATTAAGATAAAATTCATTTTTGTCTCATAAATTTGATCATGTACAATTTTATTTTAGAAAAGATAAGTTTTTGAATATTTATCCCACTATCTTTCTAATTGCACCAATGTTGCACTGTTTTCGCCGAAAATTGAATATTTTGTCGGAATCAAGCACATGCATGTCATGTAACCACTAGATTTAGCATTTTTCGACTAACACGGAGATTATGATGAATGAAATGAGCATCATGATGAAAGAATGAGCATCATATTGAGGGAAATTAAACGAATATTATAACGAAGGAAATGAGTAAAAAAAAAGAGCACCATGATTAGGTAAATGAGCATCGAGTTAAATACACTTTCAGTCCCATATCTTTTATCAAATTCGATTTCATCCCAAATAACTTAAAATTTTCATTTTAGTCCCGCAGCTATCTTAAATTTTAGATTTCGTCATATAAATAATTTTTCATTGCAAATTGTTCCATAATTCTTGAAATTTTTTTAAACTTCCAAACTTTGGAACAATTTTGAAAATTTTGTAGAGTTAAATTGGGACAATTTTGAAAAAATTTCAGAAGTTATGGGATGATTTGCGACGAAAAATTTATTTTGGGACGAAATCTAAAATTTTGAGATAGCTACGGGATTAAACCGAAAATTTTAAGTAATTTGAGACGAAAATCAAAATTGGCAAAAGTTATGGGATTGAAAGTACATTTAACTTAATGAGAATCATAATAAAGAAAAATGAACATCATGGTGAAAGAAAAAAGCATAAAAACTCTCATTCACACCCCAAACTATGTGAAAATGAGTCATAAACCCTAATTTAGGCCTCAAATTAATAATTTACGCAAGTCTTGAATTAAAAATACTCCATGAATAAATAAATAATACAACAACAAATAACAAAGAAACTCATATCCAAATCAAAATATGGGTTTTTAGGCTGTTTGTTTTTAGTTTTTTTTTTTCAAGTTTAGGATTATTGTAATCCATTCCTTATTTTAATTGAGGTTTAGCAAAATCAAATGATATAAATCTCATGTACTTTTTTACACACATCACATTCAATTATCCATATACTCTTACCTATTGATTTGACATAAAATTAAAATATACTGTATTTAAATTCTTTCAAAACATATATAGATTTAGATTTACTAAATTAATCCTAAATCAACATTCTTTTTTCTTATTTACACCCAAAACAAATATAAAGAGGGTAGAGAGAACTAAGAGAAAAAAGGGTAAAGAGAATACGAGTATAAGAGCAAACAATGGGTAAGAGAGTACGAGTATAAGAGCAAACAAGTCTTGTATGCGGAATATAACATGTTTTATTTCTTGATTATTTCAATAAATTATTTGAAAATTAGTCATTACCTAAAATGGTTATTATTATTATTATTATTATTATTATTATTATTATTAATTTGTACTCCAATTCTCCAATTTAGTGGATCCATTTTTATCTCTAATTTAAAACTTACATTAAAATTTTGTTTAAATTTAATACTTAAAGATGAAAGGAATTAGTATAAATTATATTGCTAGGTAATTAAGGATTAAATCTGTTTCCAATTTTACTTGTCAAATACATAATAAATACTGTGCTAAGGATATGCACGAAAATTGAAGGAAAAAAAAATGATGTGCGATATTTGATATTACATTGTCACCAAAGTAAATAATTGTAATAAAAGTCAATATTTTGAAGTGAATCAAAGTTTGATTTAGGCAGATAATTAGTATTAATTAACTCTACCATGACTAAGAATGGCGTTTGAACTATATATATAGCAGTTAATTTGCATTTCCCACCATATAATATTAGGGTTTATATGCGTTTACTGATTCTACAAGAAGTTTATATGCGTCCAATTAATATATTTATCCACAGTACGTGGGTTAAAGAAAATTTTATTTTTTTCATGTGATGTAAGGTAAAGTAGTAATATTTTAAGTAAATTGATAAGAAAATGTGAATATAGTTATTTAACTTTTAATAGATAAAATATATAGAAAATTAGTAGGTGATATATTTTAGTGTCGTGCAACTGTAGGATTTTTTAATATTGTGTAGTGTTATTATATCATAACGTTAATTATAAATTATATATAGACCACACATATTTATAATTTAGATTTTAAATTTATTAACTATGAATATATGAAGAGTTAATTTGAAACGTTTATAAATCACTAATGTGAAACATGTGGTGTTTACTAAATAACCCTCAATGCATTTTAATAAATTATGTAAAAATTACTAAACATATCAATTAAGACAAATATACCCTTTTATAATTAAAACATGTTTCTACATATAAATTTTGGTTGGTTCTCAAAACCGAAACGTATTAATACATATTTCTACAGATTTGTTCGGTTCTTAAAACCGAACATATTCTTATTCAGTTGATTAACCTCCTGATTGTATATTTATACAAGGCAAGAAAATCTGGAGGAAGAGATAAACCATTCTATATATATATATATATAAAGTTAATAGGGTATTTTAGTCTTATTAATTAAGATATTTTAATTTTAATTTTTATGAGATATGTTTTACATTTTTTATGGCGTAAAATTTGTATCCTTAATTTTATTCACGAGTAGTTTCAAATGTTTCTCTTTGTTGCGATGGAATTGAATAATATTTTGCAAACAAATTAAATATATAAGTGTATGCTTATTAATTAAACATCTAATTAATCAACTGATTAAAAATATAGCCTTTAGCAATCAACAATAAGTCAATCAAAATTTTAATTAAATTTAATTTATTTATGGCAAAAATTTGTGTGCACTTGGGTGCACGGGCACACCCCGTGTGCTTTTAAAATTTTGTGTTAAATTGTATACCCTTTAGTATAAAGATGTGTACTCTTTATTATTTTTTGAAGAAAAATAAAAAATATTAATGAAAAGTGTATACTTTTAGAACAAAATGGTATATCCTTATTAATTAAAATATATATCTTTTAGAACAAAACAAACGTACCCTTACCCATAATACTAAATCCTAAAGGCCACGCAAGCCTCAATCTTTATTTATATAGTGCATTGCACCTCGTCCTAGAAGGTTCGAAGAAATAAATAAAATAAAGAATTATGGGTAGTTTTATGCGGCCAATAGACAGCTACTAGGAAACAAATTCTTTACTACTTCATGTGTAATTGTCTCAAGCTAATATATTAATTAGTTGCAAAAATAAAAATATTAGTTAGAAAAAATACAAAATGCAAGGGTCCAAGTAGTATTTATTGTCATTGAATGAAAAATAAACAAGTAATTAACTAATGTTGCACCAAATAAAAGCATATAAATGGAAATTGCAATAAAATATGAAGATATAGCTGGAAATCTCATGTAAGTTGTATACCTCCCTGATCAAACTCGCAGATTAAAAGGGTGGAACTTATATATATATTTATTTATTGTTTAATATGGCATCGAAATGCAGATATATATTTTCAAAATTATAGCCCATGGTTTTGTTTTCCTCCTTTAATATATAAATAAATTCTTGTGGAAATTCATTAATAATTGCAAAACGTCAAACCCAAACTGCGTGCCACTTATTATTATTTGGTAAAGTGCCATAACAAAGTCAAAAGTAAAACTTGTAAAAGAAAAACAACAATAATAATTAAACAAATAAAATCTCAAAATAAGAAAATCCATAATAACGCCCGCTGGTTGGTGTGGAAACCTTGTTTAATTAAGGCAAAAGCTCCCGTGCCTCCGGGACACGGTCCGTGTCCCTATGTGAATACAATTTTTTTCTTCCATATTCTATTTAAATTTATGTATTATTAGAGAGTTTAAATTATAAAGGGGATATGAATCTAAATCCGTATGTCCGGGCGCACAAGAGACTCTCTCAAATATGGAAATGGATTGTGTGAAAGAAATATTGATAAGTTTTGGTGGATGTGAGTTTAGTTGAGCGCATGCAATGAATCCTCATACAAAGATTTGGTCTTTTGGACTCTCTTTCTCCACTTCCACTTTCTTGTCCTATTGGCATCACAAACCATTATTTCACATCCAAACCTACTATCCAACCCTAAATTTTGTATTAATTTGTAGAATGTGAAAAGTGTAATTTGACACATATATTAATTAGAATTTTTAAAAGTGTAATTAGACAAAGGAGTAATATTTTAATTTAAATTAATATTTATGCATACACGACAACCAAACATAGTAAGCTTATATATTACCATTTATCTTGTATACTTGTCTTTTCTTTTCTATTTTGTTTAAATAAAAAATTGCATTCATTAATATACACATACTGATCGGACAACATCTCATATGGAGTATTTTACTTTTAAATGCTCTGTGAATTGTTTAGTGATAAAATGTAACAACTCATGAGCTTCTAGTTACTTTTCTTTTTCCTTCTTGAATGGGAATAATTCTAGATTTTCTTTTTGTTATGATATATATTCTGACAATTTGAAAAGTTTTAAGGCCAAGATTGTTTATTCCATGAATCAGTACTAATTATTGGTGATAATGGCCACCGTAAATGTTACACATGTTCAAAATCTCGTACTAATTATTGGTGATATTGGCCACCGTAAATGTTACACATGTTCAAAATCTCACCTTCAACGTTTTACACCCTTTCAGTGCGCTTATTATTTTATTTTTATTTTTATTCCACAACGTTTAATTATTAATAAAACTACGTCTTTTGATCATGCGGATTTCGTTTCAATATATCCTTTAATTTCTATTTTTGTATAACAAACTTTAATTTGCCAGACATAATTAAGTTGCCGAATATGTAATAGTATGATATCCTTGAACTAGATTGTCAATAAAAATTATTTTTGGGAGAACTTAAAAATCATTGATCTAACAACTTAATTTTTACATTATTTATTTGTATTTAAATTATCATTTTTAATCAAAATGCCCTGGTCAGGATATTGAAGCTCTTGACACATGATATTGACATCGTGTCCGATATTATCGAACCGATATAGGATGTTCAAATCAGAAATTCGGTGCTACAACGCACCGAATGTCAGATTCAGTGTCGAATCCCAACATAGGTTAACAATACAATTCAAATTGATTTTTTTATTATTATTTTTTTTTATGATTGACACATTATTTTTCTGTATTCTAATTTAATTTTTCTGAATTTCATTTAATTTTATTTTAGAAAATAGTGTGCAACTTATTTACTCAACATTGACACTCACGTGTATGATTCCATAATAAGTAAATTTGGAAAAGGACTAATTATATTTTTGGAATAAAGTTAAAAGTTTTATAGTCGTAGATATGCCTTTAAATAAGTTGCCAATTTTTTGAAATTCCATCTCCACGTATGGGAATAAATCAGTTTTGATATCAACATTGTGCAGAAAAGTAGAATCCTTTTTTTGCTTTTTTGTGGAGTGCTAAATTAAGCAGGATGCTTTGCGTATAAATCATATATATATATATATATATATATATATATATACTCATATAATTATTCGCATAAAAACTCATTGATTACATTCTTATTATAAAGCACTTAAACTTGTGCTTTAAGCTCAAATTCATCTTCGACTGCTTTAACAGTCCATGCGTTCCACTGCACTCTGCACCATTTTCACTTCAATTTTGAATAGTATTAGTTTCAAAATAAATTATTTACACATAAATTACATTATTATTCATTTATCACGTAAATAGACAATATTATCCTTAACTCACTAAAGTTAGTAAAAAATACAGGGAATACTTCATATAGTCTTTGTTAAGCCTTGTACATATATAGCGAATGTAAGAACATCTCAAAAATCTCATCTAAAATGAAGAATATGCATATTTTAAAGAGAAATCCATGAAAAAGATGCTCAAACACACTCTTTATTTTAACTTTTTAATTTAAAGAGTCATCTTCCCTCTTCAAATTTGAAGAGCACAAATCATTCTCCATAATTTATTACTTCATTAAATGTAGTGTTTTCACCCAATAAAAGTAGTTTAAACATTTAATAAAAGAGAAATAATGTAATAAATTAACATTGGAAAATAAATTTTAAAAATTTGTTGAAGCACAAAAAAATTATGATTCTTTAAACTTAAAATTACTCTTTATATTATGAAAATATTCTTCAAATTTTGAAAAGTCGCTTTGAGATGCTCTAAAGACTTTAATTAGACAGAGGAGTACTTCATAATAATTATAATTATCCCTTAGCATGAATTCTATATGTTTCATAAAACTATTTGTTCCTTCTTTATCTATTTGTACCATAATACTCCACACCTCTAAAGAGGAAACAATATATTTTTCAAATAAACTTCAAGAGATATTAGTATAATTTCAAAATTTCCACTTTCATTTAAAATATTAATATACATTATACTTTATTTGTTATTAAAAAATATTAAAATATTAAAAGTAATTTTTTCTTAAATGAGTGAATATGAAACATACTGTATATAAAATTAATTAAATAGATACATTAATTAGTTATGAGTGTGTGTATATAAGTTTGTCAAAACTTAAAAATAAAAATCCTAAACCAATAATGAAATCAATACATATAATTAATGATAAAATTAAAGTGTAATACAATATAAAATGTGTTAATTAAATACTCAGGTAATTCCGTTATGAAAGGCTAAATATCTACAATATATTTAGATGCTTATATCATTAAAGGGAAGGCGTGACACTTTTGTAAAAATTGTATGAATGAGTAAAATGTAGGAGAAAGGAAGATATCTTTTTAATGTACAAATTTTGAGGTAATGGATTAGATTTCTCCTCTATACTATATATTCCCTCCGTAGTTTTTTAAATGACACATTTTTTATTTTGGGTTGTCCCATAAAAATTTGTACATCTAAAAAAAAGTAAAAAGTAAAAAACAATCACCCTTTCCCATACACTTTATTTAAAAAAATCATCTCTACCTAACATATTTTATAATTTATTTATTACATAAAAATATTATTATATTCCTAAAAGTTTTCACTTTCTTGATCTCCATACCGGAATTGGGGGTGCAGTCTTTTATGGGAAGAAAGGAGTACTGTATTATGTGTCAATGTAATATTATAAATTTGGCACATAACATCAACATGTCATGAAAGTCTGACTAACTTTATAATAGTAATATTATATATAATGATAGTTATATACTCCATTAGTCTCTTTTAAAACACGCATTGTTATCATAATTGATATTGCATTTCAATAATATTAATGTTTATCGAAAAAGTTTGTGGTGTTGGTTATTTTTATTGAGGATGTATGCAATGATGTTTTATTTATTTATTTATTATTATTTAATTAAATATTTTCGCGTCTAAAATTATTTTCTTTGAGGCGCAATATTATAAAATCTAATTAATTATCAACCACAGGTTATTAGCAATAAAATAATATAAATATATTAAAATAGTTCACAAATAACTATTTTAATTATTAAGTTAGGTGACACACCAAATCATTGAAACTTCAACCCATGCCGCACCTAACACATTTTGTAGTGAGACTCTATTCACTCGGGCGTAGAGCATATTTCGTGCATCTTTACAATTTAAACATCTATCAATATATGCTTAAATAGGATTGGAGTGGGAGGGTTGTGTTCAAATGGGGATCCTCCGTGTTCCCGGGTGCGCAGGAGGTTTTGACATTTTTTTTTACCTTTTTATCGACAATAATAATAAAATAAAAAATGGTAAAACCTGAGATATAGTAAAAGCCCAAAGCTAGCCATAAGTTCAAGTTTGACTTGTCCGAACCTAGATTATCTTTGGCTCCGGAGAATACTTGAATCTTATTGCGGATCTTTTATTTAATTAAAGAATGATTAAAATAATGCAGATGCAAACGGAGATTTAATTAGAGAAAACTACTCAAACGGCGTCTTTTTTTAAGCTGCTGTTATTAATTTAATCATGTCATCGGTTTCGAGAAATATTTCTGATTAGTAGAGATTAATTAGTTAAAAATATATTAATTAATTAATTAACTGGCCAGGAAGGTTCAGCTAGCATACTATGACTTAATTAAAATAATACGCACGGCAGAGTATATATTATTTAACGAAATTGGATTTCTAAATCTTTAAAAAAATTTGTAGACTATTCTTATTAAAATTTTCTCAGTTTTTAGTATAATAATAAAAGTATAAAACCATACGTACAAACTAACTAAACATCGTGATATCGTGTACATGAGTAACATGACATGCTTAACTATACATGGTATATATATTACTAATGAATTTATTTATATATTTGTTATAATAACAATTATTATTGTTTGTACTATTTCAAAATTTTAAATTCGTTTTTATTTTATGAAGTTTAATGTCACAAAATTGTTTGCTTTATACTAAACACGATATATATATAGAATGAAAAATAAATTGTTTGAATGTTTGTACCATGCACTGCATTAATTAATCATGCATTTTAATGTAAACAAATTTAATGATTGATTAACTAATAATTACAGGTGAAATCAGCGTAAGAAATAAAATTATTCGTTTAGTATAAAATTATTTCAATAATTCAAGAAAATTTCTGTAGATTTGTTGGAAGCAATTGGCTGTTATTAACTAAAACCAATAGTAAAATACTTGTTGACTAGCTAGATGCACTTTGTTCAATGTATTCCTCAAAAGATCCAAGATTTTTCTATGTTGTTTAATAGTACTCCATTATTTATATATAATTATATAACCCCCAAATAATTACTAATTAAATAATAAGTCCATTACACGTATATGCATCTGTCATGTTCTATTACTATTTTAATTCACAACAATATTATATTGACAATATTTGTCTTAATTGAAAACTTATTCCTATTACTATTAAGAGATCATTCAGACTTCATAGTTAAAAATAAATTTTAATCGGGTTGAATAATTTTTTTTTTAAAAAAAAACGTATTACGTGGATGATAAATAAATGTCTTAATGAACAATAAGGACGTTTCTAAATTAATTTGAAATCATGGTTATGACTTAGGTATATTAATTCCCAATTTTTCCCAAATTTGATAGACAACACAATGGTAGCCCAAAAGATTTTTTTTGTGTTTTCTCAATTGAAGCATTTTGTAAGATATTTAAAATTCATTTTTGTGGAAAATTAACGAAATTGCTTTTATTTAGTGAAGACAACAAAAACGACAAGATGAGTAGATAAACAATATTGCAACATTAAAAATAGGCAAATACAACCAATGATATGTTGGCCCAGTGGTTGAGGGGTCAACATTGAGGTGCCCTCTGATTGAAAGGTCAGGGGTTCAAGCCCCCCGGAGCGCAATGGTGGAACAATTAATATTGAGGGCTACAAGCGGCAGTGTGGGAGGCTGAAACTCAGTGGGAACCTGCGGCTCGGTGGGAACCTGCGGCTGAGCTAGGGGGAGGGTCAGTATGGAGCAATCACCAACATGGAGCAATCACTTGGGGATCGACTCCTTGTGCGCAGTAGTTAAAGATATTAGGAACCTGTGATCCATTGTGTGTGGTTACCGCGATTTACTTGGAGGCAGTCACCAACATGGAGCAATCACTTGGGGATCGACTCCTTGTGCGCAGTAGTTAAAGATATTAGGAACCTGTGATCCATTGTGTGGTTACCGCGATTTACTTGGAGGCAGTTCTGAGGGGCCGGGACTGTTTCCTCGAGGACTAGTCGGGCGTAAGCCCGGAACCTCGGTATCAAAAAAAAAAAAAAAAAAAAAAAGGCAAATACAAACAACATAATGCGGTTATCTCTTGTTGTCATTTACACCAAATTTTATGATAAAGTTAGCTTACAACTTGCTTTTAATACTTTTATTTCATTTTCTCACTTTTGATTTCTCAATGCGGCGATTAGACATGTTCGTTTATTTTTTATTTTATTTTTTTAAAAAAAAAGACAACAGTGTTGACCTGGAATGACAATAACTGAATGAGTAATTTGCATATATGTATTGTGTGTGTATATATATAAAAGGCAATACAACTTATAATTAATTAAAGACAAAAAAAAAGGGGGTGGGCGTGAGGATAATACATTGCCATGTCTGGCAGTTAAGGAACCACAAGTCATTGTCTTGTGGACTTTGATGCAACAACATATTGAACAATGTTATGGTCAAGATTTGGGTGATTAAGCTTGTTTGTTAAACTAATCATATACTAATACTCATTTTCTATTTCAAAATTGAAACCAACAAGCTTCTCATTATACTAACCAATATAGTTATTGGATTTGTAAAAGTATACTCAACTATTTAGTGAATGAATGTCGAAATTAACTTTGATTTTTTTTTCATCTTTTTGTACATACATGAAACAAATGATTAATGTATTTACTGAAAAGGGGTAATAAGAGAATTAGAATTTGACACCAAGAGTAATTAATTTTTTATTTTAAAGAGATTTCTTGAGGTAATATGAAAGAAAATTCTAGTGTTCACCATGGTTGCAAGCAATCCAAAATGAGGATAATGTGGTAATTTTAATGACAAATTTGGGGGTGTAAATGTGTGTAGATGTGGAATGAATGAGTAGAGTAGGTGGGCAGTTAATAAAAAAAGAGACGTGAAAGGGATGGAGTGAAGTTGCAAAAAGGGAAAAGAAATAAAAAAGAATCAAGTGATTGGCTATTGCAGAAAGTGAGTGGGTAAGTAAACACCTCTGCACTCCCTTCTGCTCTCAAAGAGTCACTTCTACTCACCATACTATACTAATAACACTTTATGTATATGAATGTGATGTTGACCCACACAGCAAGTTGTTGTTTCCAACTTTTGCACTTTCTTACACCATTTTTAATATTTAAATTAATCAACTCACCAATCATTGAACGTAAACAAATCCATACACACACTTCATCGATCAGACTCAATCTTTGAAGGTTTGCTGCAATTTTAATGATATTGACAAATAATTTTATTAATTCACTCTCTCTTTATATTCGTTTGAATTTCTGATAAAGATGCCAACTTGAGGAGATTCTATTACTTTTTTTATCATAACGTAATTACTTCTAATAAACGTATTCATACACAAACTCATAATCGTTATTCGGTAAATACTTTCTAATTTGTTTTTGTTTTTGAAAGAGAAAATAATCTTAAGCATTTCTATGTAAATAAATCTAAAGAAGGTGTTCAAAACACACTAAGGACATTCTCAACGAGAAAAAAAAATAAAGTCTACTTTTTTATTTGAATTAATTTTACTGTATAAAAGAGAGAGAGAGAGAGTGAGGATATATACATTTAATTAGTTGATGCAGCTGAACAAGGAAGGATTTTTATTTATTTAGTGTGTTTTGTAGTTGCAAGTTGCATGTCTTGAGACAGAGAATCTTTCATTTATACACTATTATAATTTTGGGTAATTTTTGGTGATTCTCATAACGTATAAGGAGTGAGAGTCATCCCTGACATGTGAGCCCCACCCCTCATAAGAGGGTAATGTGACCACCGGTTACTAGACATGCACAAATAAATCGGAATCGGCGGTTCGAACAGGGGAACCGTCGGTTTTAACTGGAACCGAAACCGGCGGTTCCGGAACCGGCAAAAAAAAAACCGGAACCGGCTAAAGAAGGTTTGGTTCCGGTTCCTCATATTTGGGAAAAAAAACCGGCGGTTCTAGTTCCGAACCGGCGGTTCCGGTTCGAACCTCCGGTTTTTTATTTTTATTTTTTACGCTTAAAATCCAAAAAAAATAAAAAAATAAAATCGGAACCGGCGGTTCCGAACTGGAACCGGAACCGTCGGTTCCGGAACCGAAACCTTCGTACCCCGGTTCGGTTCCGGTTCCCCCTATCTTGGAACCGCCACTGGCGGTTCCGAACCGGGGTGCATGTCTACCGGTTACCCAATTTATCTCTATAATTATTATTGCACAGAATATTCATCCATGTGTAGTGTAGCTTCATTAATCGTCTCTCTCTCTCTCACACACGTGTAGTGTAATGGACAATTGGACATCTAACTAGATTTGAAGTAGTATGGATCAAGATTTTGGATCACAAAATAAAATCAGACTACATTATCTCATATATCCAACCATACTGATCAACCAAATCCGATTATCCATCCAAAACTAATCTTCAACATTCTTTCTGAATCCAATAATTTTCACATTTCAATATAATTAACCTTATTTGTCATCATTTTTACATTAATTTCTTTTTAAAAGTTACTTTTATTTCTACATACCGCACGTTTTTCCAATGCTACTATATGATTCTCCACCATTTTGTCCCAGCCAAAAGTTTTTCAATCAATTAGAAGATTAACTTTACTCAAAATCCACCAACACAATAGACATAAGAGTAGTTTTAGATTGCTCAATTGACATAACTGACGTCCAAAAATCAATCGTTCCATTTTCATGTTTCAATGGTAAAAACATAAGTGAGACATAAGAGTAAGAAAAAATGTAGATCTATTTTTTTATATTTTCTTTCTCGCAATGTAAAATAAAATATTAAAGTGGAGTAAAAAAAATTCTATCACAAAAATATTGTATATATACAAGTTTTTCTTTATGAAGAAGCATAAGATAATTGATTAATCACTAATTCACTATATTATGAAATGAAATAGAGTAACTAGTTAAGTAACTCACAAGCTAAACTTGACTTGTAAATTTATTGAGTATTTTAGGGTGAGTTCGAGCTACTCTATTCAATTACATGGAACCTTTCAGCCTACATTAGTTCATGACCTAAGTTTGGATGTAGAAATACATATATGGCAATTTCGCAGAAATATCCATGGAAAAGAAAAAGAGGATCGCTTATGGAACCACAAGGTTTTAACTCCGATTACCTTTTAAGTTGAATAATAGTTACACTTTTGCTTCTAATTTTTGAAATATTACTTACCATTTTTAAAGTAGAATTTACAAAGTAAAGTAATCACACGTAAGTTTAGGTAAAGTAAAGAGCCCTCAAAATCATGACACTTGAGTACCAACTAAACTAATTATTCCTTAATGGCTCTTTTTATCATGAAATTAAACCATCCGAGTTTTCTTTAAGTGATTCAAATTTGAATCTCATATAGATATAGCCACGCGGTTCAGATCCTCTATTTCATTTCAAATAACTAATGAAATTAAAACACAGCAACATAGAAGGTTCTAGTGTCTGGGCTGTGCATCTCAAGGTGAAAGGAAAAGTAGGCAGTAGACTTTCTTGAACTATTGCAAGAACGAACATTTGAGCTCATTTAAGACCCACCAAAGTTGTTGTAGTGCAATTGGTTTGGTTTTTTTTATGCATTATGAGAAGAAGATATGATAACTAACAAGACTTATCACTCTTCGGTTGTTGAGATTGAGACTAGGGCACCTACTGCCACCTACACATAGACTTTGAACATAGCTAATCAAACATGTTTTCTCTAGTAGTTACTAAACATGCCTAAAACAAACGATGCTGTGTCAACAGAAGTACTAGTTAACAATATTCAAGAATTTCTACATCAAGTCCACAAACTAAATATGTAGAATAGAATGACTATGTCGATGACAGATACTGCATGCGACTCATAATTCATGATTAAGTCAGCATTTGCGGAGGAAACCATAAGATGATTATAGCACTCAGATGAAACTCAACAAAGCCACAGGAACCATAAAATCATCACACACACACAGCCAAACTTCAAATGTGGTATTTGAAGAAGAATCAAATGAATTGTTTCAATGTTAGAAAAGATGATGCGGGGAAGAAACAATAAATATGGGATGGTTCAATTGTGTTGGTAATGAGCAGGAAGACGCCCCCACATAAGTGATCTAGATTTCAGTGTCAAAAAGACGGATTGTCAAATTAGAAACCATCCTACGAGCAAAAGGTATATAACTTAAGCTGTACCTGTAATGGCCCAAAAATAATTGCATTAGGCAAGAACCATGAATTTTAAAGCTGAATAGCAGATATCTAATTCACAATACAACTTTTCAGAATTCAGATTTATAGATTTGAAAGGCAAGAACCATGACTTTTAAAGCTGAATAGCAGATAACTAATTTACAATACAACTTTTCAGAATTCAGATTTATAGATTTGAAAGGCTCCATCGTCATTTACTATACAGCAAACTGAGCCCCCCCAGTTTGAAATAATTTAAGTCCAGTTTCACTCTTGCTCCTGGTGTTTTGGGTCATTTCTAGAATGCGTTAAAGCTGTTTCAGTTGGATTCTTTTTCTTGACAAGTGATTTTTTAAATAACAGCAGACAGGAACCAGAATATGTATAAAACAAACTTACCAGAAAAGTGCGCAAATTTCACATATCACAGCAAGAAGAGTGAGAATCTTACTGTGGATCTGCAACATATAAGATGAACCCCTTACTAAGGATATATGATTATATAGAGACATAAATATGAACGTGTTAACAAGAAAATCATGAGATGGCGCAATGATCTATGGGGTACTGTGACTCGGAGTAGGTAGAAATATTTTTAGTATAGCAGATTAAAAAAAACGTGCACAGAACAACCCTAAAATATAGCATGCAGAAAAGAGGCTTAAGTGCATCAGCATAGGACATTGAGCTCTTTAAGAGTTCTTAACTTCTTCTTGTGATACTACCAAATTGACAGTGTTTGACTACATTTCCTAAAAACACTCTCATTGCCTTTCATCCAAAAATACAACCAAATATATTCACACTTCTGAATTCTGATGGATTTTCAAATTCTTTCATTTTTAAATCCTCCTCAATCACCTAAAGCTGGCCAAACATTCCTTCAGTATCTTTAGTAACATGCTTTTCAGATTCAAAATGCATTAGAAACTAATTCTATCATTTAATATCCCAAAGGACTTCTATATGCACTTTTCCCAACTACGTTCATTTGGGTTGCTGTATAATATTATCATCACTTGAAAAGGATTTAGCATCTAATTTTTAAAATGAGAACAAAGAAGGCACGTGCAAAAGTTTCCAAGAAAATGTAATCGGACACTGCAAATTAGGTCAAATACAGAAGGTTCTGAAGATGTAACTGGGCACTGCAATAGCTAAGACTTAGCTGAGCCCAGGAAAACGTTTCATAATTCTATTACTTTCTGGACTGTACACTATCTTACATCTTGCCAAAAATGCTTTTACAAACAAAATGGTAAACCATATTTTTCAAGAATTCAAGTTGCAATATCCAGTTAAACTCAATAGACTTACCAAAAGAGCACAAACAAGAGCTACAATCACAGACCCAACATAAACTGCAGTAGCATATAACCTGACATTATCAAACATCATTTGAAGCTGTTGTGCAAATCCAATGAGGAAAGCTGTGCTGCCAAATAGAGACCTAACTCAGAAACTCAGAAAGCAAATGAAGGAAAATGCACATCTCCAGTTAATAACAAGAAATACATTGAAACATATGTATTCAAAATTTCAAAAAAATTGTAACGCAACACCTTCTTTATTTTCTGTAACCAACAACAGGGGAAGAATAAAGCACTTCTTTCTGTTCAGAATGAGGGATTCATCATATTAATTCACAAATGCATTCAATCTCACACTCAAGCATCCAGCGACCAAAAAACGAGGTCTGCTCAACACTTGTGTTCCCATACATACTTCATGACTTTGTGTGCAATATATACTGCCTATCTCTGCCACGATGTAGCATCATACAGCAAGACTACAATCTATCATTGAGCAAATTGCTCTAATTAGCTAATCCTAAATGTTATTAGGATGATCTAGGATATTCACTCTTACATATGTTAACTCCAAGATATGAAATGACAGAAAAATAAGAAATTTACACTTATCACCCCACGTAAGTGATTACGTACCTCCCAATCGCCAACACGTTGCCAAAGGTGAATAACAACGCAAATTTGATGGGCTTCACAAACACAATAAATGACTGCAAAAAAAGAACAAGCCAAAGATAAGTTATCGATGACTTCACTGAAATTCAATCACCAATTTCCCAATTAATTTTATTAAATTTCAGCAGGATTTCTTACTCCGACTGGATTATTAACATTAATATTTATACGATCTCTTGAAAGGATTGAACAAGTCAAGTGGGGTTTCCATACCAGGAACATACAAACAAGCCCAGCTAGTAAACAAGCAGCAAAAGCATACATCCTCTGCTCAATCCAGAAGCAAATCACCAATGAGTTTAAGCTCGAAACCGATTTTTAGTAAAGATTAAATCTGTGAACAAATGTATCGATGAAATTACCTGTACAGGGGAGAGAGAGCATAAACCTTCGGTCCCTTCAAGCAAGTAATCTTGCTGCTCTTCATCTGCATTATCCGAAAAATTCCACATTGTCAAGAATTCCCCAGCCTTCTCGTAAAAAATAAAAGAAATGGTGTAGAAGTGGGTGCTTTTGTAATTAAAGAAAACATTCGGACAAATTTGATAATATTTTAAAAAATCAGTTAATTTAATCATTTAGCACACAATACCATACTACAATTTACAAGTTCATATTTTCTCTTCTCAAATTATTTTGACAGCAATACAATGTTTCATCAATTAGATTTGATTATCTTTTATTAAATTCACAATTACTAAAAATTCCAAAATTATTGTAATGGCATTTAAACTATGTATATTTGTATTAGCCAAACGGTCACTTACTATTGGATACATAAAATAATGCATAATTGCTGTAAACTACATGATTCAAAGTACTATTACTCATAACTACACAATTATGATTGTGATACCATAAATGCGCCTATGTATTTTTACAATTTGTTTGCACAATCTGGTTTTGCACAATTTGATTTTGCACAATTTTGTTTTTGCATGTTTTAAATTCCGGCAGCAGGAGGCGGCGGTCAACGGCTGTCCGGCAACGGTCAACGACGGTCCGGTAGGCAGTCAACGCCGATCAACGACGATAATTTAATTTAATAATGTATAAGATTAAAATTTAATTTAAAATCAGGTGCACCAATTATTAGGACTCTTTAATTAAATAATAATAAATAATAGTTGTTGACGGTCGTTTTTAGCGGGTTAGATTAAAATAAATCAAGTTTAGAGTAGAGATTAACCGACACTAAAACGGACACATCAAACAAGTAATTTTCTCCGTCGCCCCATAAAATTGGCGCCCCTTTCTTTTATTAATAATGTTGGTATTCTAAGTTCCATGAGGGAACATTATACCGTAGAGAGAGAATACAAGTGGGTTTTTGTAGAGAGATAAAGTAAGGTGAAGAAGAAGAAGATGGAGCTCCTTGCCCACCAAGTAGCGTGTCTGTGTATGGTGCAGATGCGTTGTCTTATATGAGATATTTTGGTGGATGGTCCCCCCTTTGATTTGTCAAACGTTGCCACGTGTCCCTCTAAGGGAATCTTGTCTGTGAGAAGGTACGATAAGATCCGACAAATTATCTCCATGCAGAACTCGTGTCTTCCTATGGTCGGACATAATACTAATGGGTTGATGAGCTGATAGCTGATGGCCTGATGATTAGCGCCGAGGTCGAGACCTTTTCTCGATATTGGCTTATTCAGTCTTCTGCCTTCTGCCCAATCAGCCGAGGTCTTATTCTCAGCATGGTCGGCTTCTTCTGCCTCCGTTCCTTCTGCCTCCGTTCCTTCTTTGGGCATGGGTTCAAATATCCACTCTTATTCTTAGCCTCGCTTATCTTTCGGGTTGCACCGCGCGTATAAGCCACGCCCTTATATGGGGTATAAACACCCATAACATTAGCCCCCGAAGTTGCTCCTTGTGTGAAACTACAAGGAGCAATCTCGAACCCGAGCTCTAAATTCAGTCGGCCTCGTTAAAAACCTACATACGAGAAAACCCAGTGGAAAAAACTCGTATGTAGGAAAAAGAGTATCGTAAGAACTTTAGAACTCTGATACAGAATGAGCCCTCCTCTATCTACTTATCCATCAGTGCGAATGTCGTACATGTGTAGTGGTCAGAACCTTTTTCTTCTTTCTGCTTCATTTTGTCCGATCGTTGATCTCAACCTCGATGTCTGACCGAGATTGACACATTTTTTCATACTTTAATCAACCGAGTTATTTGATTTTTCCTCTTCAGTCCCTGAGTGCCTGAGATGTAGTCTCGATTTTTGAATCTCCTTCCCATCGAATATTTATTGGATTATCTTCAGTCCCGAGACCCCGAGATGTAGTCTCGACCTTATCTTCATCCCCCAAGTTCTCGAGATAGAGTGTCAGGTTTTGAATCTTTTCTTGTAGTGTGATCATTTGATTTGACTTTCCTTCTTCAGCCCCCGAGATGTAGTATCGATCTTATCTTCAGCCCCCAAGTTCTCGAGATGGAGTGTCAGATTCTGAATCTTTCTTTGTCGTGTGATTGGCCTTTCACCTTCAGACATCAGTCTGACTTTCCTCTATGCTTTGACCGACTGAGCTATTCTTTTTCGAGGTGTTTTATCGGCTTTTCATCCAGTATATTCTTCAGTTTAGCATCGGCATCTGCCTGTGATGTTTTTGCTTGTATCTTCCTTGGTTCTGCATTCTTGTTTCTACATCACCCAAATATGTTTATCTTTCTACTTCTCTTTGAGTGTTGAGACTTTCTTCTCCTTGATTTTAATTTCATCCATGCTCTAAACAACTGAGCTATTTCCTCCCATTTTTTGTTGAGATTCGAACTTCAGCCCTCAAAGTGTACACACATGTTTTGATTTGGAAAGATCATGCCGATTTAATCCCATTTGATTTTAGCCACTCCATTTAGTCCCAACATTTGAAGGGACAACGTTTCATTTGAGATTATTCATATTGTGAGCCCCCGAGCTATTCCAGCCTTTGAAGGGATAGCCGCTTCCCTTGAGTATTTGAATCAAACGCTCTAACCGACCGAGTTATTTCTCTTCATGGAGAGGTTGCCGACATAATCCCATTTATTTTTAACAGCTCTCTTTAAGTGTTTGAGCAAAACATTCTAACCAACCGAGCTCTCTCCCCTCATAGAGAGATTATTCCATTATGAGCCCCTGAGTCTGTTTATTATTCATATTGTGAGCCCCCGAGCTACATCTCCATTTGAGTATTTAAGCCAAACGATCTAACCCACTGAACTATATTTCTTCATAAAGAGATTATTCATATTGCTAGCCCCCGAGCTCTACTTGTAAGCCATGCCTTGCATTTTTACTAATTCTTATGCCAATGATGATGCATATGATAATGATGCTTATGATGACGATACGATGATGTAATTTGTCTTTTCCTTACCGATACCGAAATAAATTCCAATATCGTGATTCCACCAATTTAACAAATACCGATACCATAATCCCACCGATACTGAAGTGAATTTCAATACCATAATTTTTGCAAATATCGATACCATAATTTCCATGAATTTTCAAATACCGATACCGAACTGATACTGAAATAAATTTCAATATCATGATTTTTACAAATACCTATACCATAATTTCCATGAATACCGATACCGAAATTCCACCAATTCTCAAATACCGATACCATAATTTTCACAAATTTTCATACTAAAATTTTCATGAAATCCGATACCGATACCATAATTTAGTAACTTCCACAAATTATAACACCATAATTTTCCATGAATACCGATGCCATAATTTTCCACAAATACCGATGTCGAACCGATACTGAAATAAATTTCAATCTCATGATTTTTACAAATGCCGATACCATAACTTCCATGAATACCGATACTGAAATTTCACCGATTCTCAACTACTGATACCATAATATTCCACCAGTATCGATACCGAAATATATTCCTAAATACCGATACCATAATAATTCCATCAATATCGATACCGAAATAAATTCCCAAATGCCGATATCAAAATAATTCTACCAATACCGATACCGAAATAAATTTCCAAATGCTGATACCAAAATAATTCCACCAATACCGATACCGAAATAAATTTTCAAAATACCGATATCAATATAATTCCACCAATACCGATACCGAATAAATTTTAATACCGTGATTTTCTACCGTATACTCCCAAATAAATTTCAATACCGTGATTTTTCATCCGTAAGATTTTCCTTCCGATTTTCCATCCAAGAGATTTTCCTCCCGATGTTAGATTTTCCACGCGCTAACCCACCGAGCTACCCTTTATTTTTCCATTGAAGGTTGAGGTTTTCATGAAACTTGAAAATGGGTAAATTTTGGAGTCTGGCCTTTCATCTTGAGTGATAAAGTTGAATTTCTTTTAATGGGGTTGAAGTTTCACGCGTTAGCCAATTGTACCACCATTAAAAGGAAATAGATCAAAGCTTCTGTCGATCTGGGTCCTTTCTCTCTTTGAGTGCCGAAGACCAAAATTTGAATTCTTTATTTTTTTTGCGTGTGTTGGATTTCGCTTTCAATCCATGTTCTAACCAACTGAGCTAGTTGTTTTCGTTGTTGGAGAAAATTACGTGACCTCCTCTAATCTCCGAGGTAAGAAGTAGAACATCCGACTCCGATAAATGGATGAGGTTGGGCTTTCCACGATGGATATATGGATGAAAGTTGGATTTTCCTTTCAATCCACACTTTAATCAGCTGAGCTAACTTCTTTATTTCTTTCTTGAAGTCACGTGTCTGACCTCCGAGGGTTCGAAGTTAGATCTTCTTACATCATTTCTTCCTTGCCTTCTTGCATATGTCCTCCTTCCTTTTTGTTGTAAGAGGGGGGTACACATCCGTGACGTGGTCTTTTCTTCTCAAATTTTGGCAGTTATTAATCAACGCTCTAACCAACTGAGCTATATTCCAACGAACCTTTTCTTATCTTTACTTTTTCTTCCTTCTTCATTCATCATCAAACCTCGGCCTCTGCTTTTGATTGATTTTTTTAACTATTCTATTTCTTCATCAACGCTAATGGGGACTTCGGCCTCGACATATCGGTCTCGGCTTCTCCAGTTGAAATCTTCATTTCTCACTTGAAATCTCATCCATTACACGCTTTAACCAACTGAGCTATGTACCGACCATCCTTCTTATTCATTACATGTTCTAACCAATGAGCTATATACCGACTAGCCTTTTCTTTATCGTTATTTCTTCTTTCTTTCTTTCTTCACCCTGTTCCTTCCTCGGCTTCGGACTTATTTTTTCTTTCGAAAATCCGCTAGTGAAAATCAGCTTCTTCATCTCCTGTAACTTCTCTGTTTGTCAAATATTGACAGTTAATAACTAACGCTCTAACCAACTGAGCTATATACATCCCTCTTCTTCTTTTCACATTGACAGACGTTCTTCTTCCTTTTTTCATAATGAAGATCGGTGTGGCCATTTCACGAACATCGCCGAAGCTCAACCTCGCCGGCTGAACCGGGGGAGCTAAGGCATATTATATTCATAAACCATGGTGTGTCTTCTTTCATCACGAACATACATGTCGTCCACTTTCTCACGTGAAATCTTATCCATTACACGCGCTAACCCATTGAGCTATATAATGACCGATAGTTTTATACCCAACCGGAGGGAGCCTCGGCCACTACATCTTCAGTTGAGATCTTGAGAAATCATGTGGAATCTCATCCACTACACGTGCTAACCAACTGAGCTATATACGCTCTAACTAATTGAGCTGTGTCAATTCTTTGTTACTTCTTCTCTTTTGTTTAATTTCAGATATAGCTAGTAGCTACGCTCTCTAATCAAATTGCGCCAATATATTTTCTCATGTTGTCTCCTTCATCCTGATCTGACATGGCTAATAGCAACACTCTAATCAACGAAGCTACCTTCTTGCGCCAGTTGGACCTTCGATGGATGAAGTTCCGTCCATACTCTAACCCATTGAGCTAACTTTTTATCTCTTATATAGATTTTCGCTCCTTCATTCCCATTGAATTAAATTTAAACTTTTTATTCTTTGCTGAATCGGTCGTCAGATGCTCTACCATATGAGCTATCCCTTTTCCTTTCTTATTTTCTCATCTTCACTTCTTCGCTAATTTATCTCTTCATGAAAGGTCAGCCATCATCTGTTCTAACTGACTATGGTGGAGCATCAGCCCTACACCATAGGTGGAGCCTCAGCTTCTACACCTTGGGTGGAACATTGGTTATGACACCTCATCTAGATGCTTCTACACGCCAATCGGATGGAGTCTCCGTTTCTACATCTCATATGGGTGGAGCTCAGCTTCTACACCTCATATGGATAGAACGTGCTTCTACACCTCAGCTGGGTGGAGCCTCATCTTCCTCGTCCAATCTGCATGTTCCACGCTTTAACCGATTGAGCTATCTCTTTTCTTTTCTTAATTTTCCCTCTTTCATCTTTTCTCCTTTTACTGACCAATTTTCTTTCTTAGCGGTATTAAACACCGATCTCTTTTTTTTTCGCATAGGTTCTGCTCAGCCTCGGCATATCTTTTCAGCCTCGGCCTCGACATATCAACTTTTTTTTGTGAGTACCTCTCCGTTGAATCTTTCGCCACGTGGTATTTTCTTTTCCTTTCTCTTATGGATTTCATTCCGACAGTTGATGAGAAGAACACGCTCTAACCTACTGAGTTACACGTCACCTGGGTCAGCTTTTTCCCAAATAACCTCGGTCTCGGCATTTCAAATAACCCCGACATGTTTACAACTGGTGAGAATAACACGCTCTAACCAACTGAGCTACAGATGAGATCTTGCTGAACACAAACTCGCGCTTTATGCTTGGCCTCCTTCATCTTCATCCTCGGTCTTGGGCCTCGGCTTCTTCTTCTTTTCTTTTTTTATCTCTTACAAACCTTCCACCGATATGTTTACGGTTGATGAGAAAAACACGCTCTAACCAACTGAGCTACAAATGAGATCTCAGTTGAACCCGAACCGACGCTTTGTCATCGGCCTCGGCCTCCTTCATTATCATCCTCAGTAATCGGCTTCTACACTCCAACTGGGTGGAGTCTCCGTTTCTACATCTCATATGCGTGGAGCTCAGCTTCTACACCTCATATGGATGGAACGTGCTTCTATACCTCGGCTGGGTGGAGCCTCATCTTCGACGTTCAATCTCCATGTAACCAAACTCCACACTCTAACCCACCAAGCTATCTCATTTCTCTTCTTGATTTCTCATCTTCCTTCTTTTCTCCTTCTGACCAATTTCCTTTCTTATCGAATTATACGCCGATCTTTTTTTTTTCGTAAGTACTTCTCGGCTGTATCTCCCTTTCTGATTGGTATCCACTTGGGATTGGCCACATCATTCTTTTCTGCTTTCTCATTCTCTCTTATGGGTCACATCCCGACATGTTGAGAAGAACACGCTCTAACCAACTGAGCTATAAATCCGATCTTAGTTGAACCCAAACTTACGCTTTCTGCTCGATCTCCCTCATGGGTTGGCCTCGGCCTCGGTAAGATTGCCTCGGCTCTGGCTTGCGACAATTTCTTCTTATTTTTTTATTTGTTTTTCTTTTCCTTCTTCTTTACAGTGATGAGAAAAACACGCTTTTACCAACTGAGCTATAAATTCGATCTTAGTTACACTTTGTCATCAGCCTCGGCTTCCTTCCTCATCATCCTCAGTCATCGGCCTCGATGGTTTTTTTTACGCCTTTTCTTCTTTTCTTGCATCCCTTCCTTTTTTTATTATTCTCACCCCGACATATTAATGAGAAAGACACGCTCTAACCAACTGAGCTATAGAGCTGAACCCAAACTTACGATTTCTCCTCGACCTCGGCTTCCTTCATCTTCAACTTCGGCACCTTCTCTCGGCCTCATCATCCTTTTCTGCTCTTTTTATTTTTTCTTTCTTTTTCTTATGGGTCTTACCTCAGCATGTACACGCTCTAATCGACAGAGCTATACATCACGTCTTAACTTAAGCTGAACCCCAAATCCGAACTTATGCTTTTCTTATTTCACGTTTAGCATTAAACATGAAGAAAAGAAAACGTAAAATATTCTTTCTTCTCCAAATTTATCATAACACATGAGAAAAATACTAGAACATGCAATATTCCTCTTATTCCATACTTCTGCATAATTTATTTGCAAATTTAAGATTGGTGATGACAATATTACCTCAAAGTCATCTCATAAGATGAGTCCTTCCTCTTCTTCATGTAGAGAAGTTCTGCTGGAGGAATATGCTAAACACCCTTGGCCTCTCATTCTTTTTGAAATCTCGAATCTCGTTCTTCTTCCTTTTGGTATTCATGAGCGACACACGCTCTAACCAACTGAGCTATGCCCACTCTTCTTCTTCTTTCCACGACGAGACACGTTTTTTTTCTTTCTTTCTTTTTTATCACAAATACCGGTGCGGTCACTCCATGAATACAGCCGAAGCTCGACCTTGTCGGCTGAACCGGGGGAGCTGAGGCGTATTCATGGATAGTGGTCCGTCTTTTTCCATCAGGAGGATCGATGACGACCACTCCATGAACACCGTCGAAGCTCAACTGTGTCGGCTGAACCAAGGGAGCTGAGGTATATTCATGGATAATGGTCCGTCACTACTTCCATGGGATCGATTTCCACCATTTTTCTCAGATTTCTTCCCGAACAAGAAAAGAACAGAGTATGAAAACTAAAAACAGAGGTTTACTTTCTTGCTGTGAATAATTTGTGGAGGATTGCCGAGCTAACTCAGTCGTCTTCTTTCCTTAGGGACACACGCTGCTCCGATGGTTCCTTCCAAATCTTTTTTACGGGATCTTCTTTCTTTTTTGGGTAACGGGGTTATACGCGCTAACCAACTGCAACACCAAGTTTTCTCCTTCTTCTTCCCCTACAAGCTGAAATAGAAGGCCTTGTAGAAATCTACATGGAAGATGGCTCATAAATTCTAAATCTCACACCACAAAGAAAAAGAATTTTTTGGAGTAGATGGCTGGATATTTCAAATAACAGACGACCAGATCTCCCCTTGAGTTCCAGAAAGAGAAATAAGAGAGTTTTGGGTTTTCTCGGTTCCTTAAGTAACAGAAAGAACAAGAATGGTGAAAACAAATTAACTCCGATTGGTGATGGCGGCAACGACGGAGAAAACTACATGAACTGGATAGATCGACTTTCCAAAGACGATGCCAGATGTTGACGGTTGTTCTTGACTCATTAATTTCGTGTATGAAGGATTAATATATTTAATAACAAAACCAAGAACGAACACGATCAAACACAATAAACTATAAACAAAAGGATCACCGCCCATAGAAACTCCCTTCCACCAATCCAACTGATTTTATTACTCTCCTCCTCTTAGAACAACACTCATCCCTCCCAATTTCTTACAAGTGTAATGTCTAAAGTGAGTATTAGTGACTTGCCTCTCTCCTGCGAGAGAGGCTATTTATATTGTCCCAAAATCCTAAAATCCAGCCAATCGTCTGGCACCATCTGGACAAAGACAAGCCGTCTTTAATGAAGCCATCTGATACGCTGACCATCCGCAGGAGGAGTCTGAGCGCTGTTTGTGGATTGGAAGATAAGTTCAAGAAGTTTTCAGAGATCATGAACAAGATAAGCTTGAGCATTCCTTTCTCGGAAGCAAAAATGGAGATGCCTTACTATGCCCGGTTCCTCAAGGACATATTGTTGAAGAAGCGAAGCTTAACTGGAATTGAAACAGTGAATTTATCTGAGAATTGCAGCTCAATCATTCAAAGGAAGCTGCCGCAAAAGATGAAGGATCCAGGGAGCTTTACTATTCTATGTGAGATCGGAAAGGGGCCGGCACAGCGAGCTTTGTGCGATTTAGGGGCAAGCATAAATTTGATGCCGTTGTCTATCTCTCAGAGGCTTGGTTTGGGGGAGTTAACCCCTAGAACAGTTGCTCTCCAATTGGCAGACATGTCAATGACGTTTCCAAAAGGGATTATTGAAGATGTACTTGTCAAAGTGGAGAAGCTAATATTTTCGGTGAATTTTCTTGTGCTAGAAATGGATGATAACAAGGATAATATACCTCTAATCTTGGGGAGACCTTTCCTTGCTACTGCTGGAGCTATTATTGATGTTCAAAAAGGGGAGCTCAGATTGAAAGAAAAATTTTACAAAAGGCCTAAATTTTCAAAAAGAAAAACTTTTAAAAAGAATTTTGATAATTTTCAATTTACTTGTTTCAAATGTCACAAAAAAGGTCATAAAGCTAATGAATGCTCTTTACAAAAGAAAATTAATGAAATATTTCATGATGATGAAATCCTGAGAGACAAGATTTCTTCATTATTAATTTCTGATGGTAATTCTCAAAATGAATATTCAAATGATTCTAATTCAAGTTCTGATTTAGAAGAAGTTTTCACAAGCTCAGAATCTGAAATAGACAAGTCCTCTTGTCAAGGATTCTGTCCATTAAACATTAATGTCATTTCAAAAGACAATACTGAACAAGAACTCTTGTTCGATCTTATTGATAAAGTTCCTGATCTAGAAGAAAAACAGAAATATCTTCTTAGATTAAGGAATATTGTTCTTAACAATCATCCTCCTAATAAAGAAAAACCTCCTATTATCATTGAACCATTCAGTATTTCAAAGCTTTTCAACAAAGCTCCTTCCTCTTCTTTAATCACAACAGATATTACTATTAATGATCATCAGCGAGAGATTAATACTCTGAAAGCTGAAATTCAAAACCTCTATTCTGAGATTAATAATCTTCATTCCAAAGATTTGGATTTAGAAACCAAATTATCTATTTTCAAAAATACTTTTGATATTCCTATTTTTGATATTCCTGAAAGCTCTTCAAAAAACCAAGTGATAGATACTACATTGGGTACTTCAGACAATGAAGCTATTCAAAGTATCGAACACATAGCTTTTCAAAAATGGTATTCAATTATAAATTTAATTATTGATGACTTTCAGATCAGTGCTTCTTGTCTTATAGATAGTGGAGCTGATCAGAATTGCATAAGATAAGGTCTTATTCCTACTATGAAATAAAAGTTTTTAATTGAAATAATTATGTGAAATAAATTAATTTATGTTTTCAAATTTCTTCTTTAACACTAAGCTAGTATTAGTATAGAGTTAAGATTTCAATATGTGACGGGTCGTTTATGTGTTTCAGTCCTCATAGGAGAATTGAACTACTCCAAACGTCCAGTTTAATTAGACCTTTAGATTTTTATGTAGATTAAGTAATATTATTATTTAATATGTAATGATAGTTGTATTAGTGAGTGTGTAAATTTCATATTTTAATTGTATTAATAGGTGTGTATTGTGTAAAAATTGTTGATGAACTCCCTAGGACACACCGCTCTGTCCGTGACTATGAAGACCAATGGGGATTGGAGAGCCGTGGCTAGGATGTGTGCGGAGGGCAGATTGGCGGAGTTACAGCAGATTATGGATCAGGGAGAGTACCATCTACCACCGTAGCAGCCACCACAGCCACCACAGCAGCCCGAGGTTGAGCATCGGGTAGATGAGCAGCCGGAGATGGAGATTCCGGAGGAGGAGCAGCACGACGCGCCTCAGCATGCTCCAGTACCGCAGCAGCAGCAGGTTGTTCCGGGTGATACCCGAGAGCAGTTTTGTTTGATTCACGAGCAGCTGGTCGCGATCGTAGCTACACAGCAGGAGACAAACAGGCAGCTCGCACTCGCCAGTGCCAATTACACCATGATGAACGAGAGGTACACTGCCTTGAATGAGCGTGTTGGTAGAGTGAGTAGTCGAGTGGATATGATGGATAGGCACATTACCAGCCTGTGCATAGCTGTGGAGGATAGGTTGGAAGAGGATGACAAAGATGATGATGAGGATGATGATGCTCCTAAGGAGTAGTTTTTCAGGTTTTCTTTTAGTTTCTCTGATTCATCTCATCTCCCATTCTTCTTTTTATCTTTACAGGTTGGGGTGTGATCTTATGTGAGTGGCATGTACTTGATATAGTTGATCTTGTATGATTGATTTGTATATGGGTTTATAGATTTCTGTGCATTCATGTGTTCATGTATTTATTTTCATTGAAGAGAGCATGTATATGTGATAAGTATGTGGAATTCGTGTTGAATTGATCTTGATTATGTGCTACGAGGAGTACTAGGATTCTATAACTTATGTGAGGATTTGAGCCTTCTTATCATGCTTAGTCATGATCGTTTATTCTTGAGAGAATCATTCATATGAACGTATTCTAGAACTTTGCTTGGCGTCTTGTGTGAGACTTATGATTGATAAAATACTAGGACATGATCTTAGACCATTCTTGATTAATTGAGTCACTTAGCCAAATTTTACCTTTCCTAATGAACATAAAAACCTTTGGTAGCCTCGTTTGAGCCTTTAAAAGCTTTTTCTTTGGCAATGTGTACCAGTCAATCGTTGTCTCCTAGTTAGAATTGCTGCTCAAGATATCTTTTCTTCCCGTTAGTGTTGTCTTCTTGCCTGCAGTACTTGTTCTCTTTCATTATGGTGTCCGTTCTTTACTGTCCCATCTTCGCTGCCTTCCATGGTCTTCGGATAGGTTGGCTTTCTGTGCTGGGGTGTTCATCCGAGCTCTCGGCTAGGGAAGGATGAACGCCGAGGTTCCCTATCGAGGGCGTTTCTTGGCTTCGGCCTTGTTATGCAGGCTCGCCTTTATTCTTTCTTGGGCTGAGCCTTCGGGCTGTCGTGATTCCCTTTGGGCTGCCTTGATTCCCCTCTCATTTCTGTCTACCGTTTGGACCGTCGAGGGATTGGGCCTCCCTCTTCAAGTATGATAGAGGTTATTGGGCTCTTTGGGCCTAACAAGGATGAGAGATATAATATCCATAACAATAGTAGTATAATATAAAAATAAAATAAACACGTATCAGAACTATTATTAGCAAAAAGACCCCTATAAAACTTCGGATTGCCTGAAAACCGAAACGACATCGTAACTTTTTCGTTTACTCCTTGCCCTCCACAAAACCTCTTCAAATCAAAAACCCTCGTTAGTCCACTGAAAAGTGGGGGAGAGATAGAGTGGGTAAGGAGTAAGGGAGAGAAGAAAACATGTCGTCGACTCTGCTGGAGGTGACGCGTGCGGCGCATGAGGAAGTGGAGCGGCTTGAGCGGCTCATTGTGAAGGATCTCCAAACGGAGCCGCCGACTAGCAAGGACCGGCTTTATCAAAGCCACCGAGCTCGCAGCATGATTGATCAAATTACTGACACCACTCACAGACTCGTATGTTTTTTTTATAGGTTTAGACTTAAATTTCTGTTTATCGGAGTATAATTTATGGTGATTGATTTGTTTATTGCATTTTTTTTCTTTTCTTTTTAGATTGAAATCTACGAAGATAAAGACAATGCTCGAAAGGATGAGATTGCTGCCCTTGGTGGCCAGAGTTTAACATCTGCGAATGTTAATGTTTTTAGTGCATTTTATGATAGATTAAAAGAGGTGTGCAATTCTAGGGGTTTCATTGTGGTTCTATAGTACTTAATGCAATTTTGATGGATAATTTCGTACGAATGCAGATTCGGGAGTACCATAGACGGCATCCACATGTACGCTTTGTTGACACCACAGATGAGTATGAAGAGTTTCTCAAAGTGGAGCCGACCATTGAGTTCGCTGGGGAGGTATAACTCTTACTATCATGAAAAATGTTTAATTGGAGTAATTCATGAGTTGATTAAAGTTAAAAGATGGGTAATGGGCGATGGAATTTTAAATTTTGACATGTCGATGCTGGATTTAAATATTTGTTTATTTTTTTGTTTTTTCTTTCTATTTAAACCTGGAGGTCTATAATGTGTTCAATTTGAAATACGCCCGCGTCCTTGTTCGACTTTTTAATGACACCACTTTTCACTTTGCTGAAATCTGGAAATGTTCAACCAATCTTCTTTCATGTATGCCCCTTGAAAGGGAGCATATCATCTCTCACATTATATTTATAAGCTTTGATTGTGTGAGCAAGAAATCTTTTACTTCTAGAGTCATCATATTTTATGTTGATTTTATCTCAGGAAGCCTTTGGACGGTACCTTGATTTACACGAACTATATAATGAGTATATCAACTCCAAGTTCGGACAGCAAATTGAGTACTCTGCTTATCTTGATGTATTTTCAGAACTTGGGAAGATATCCCGCAAATTGAAGTTGGCTAGGTAAGGTTATCATTTTTGCAAAAGCTCCTGCGCCCCCGGGGACACAGTCCGTGTCCCCATGTGAACACAACCATTCCCTCCCTATTCTATTTAAACCTATGTATTGCTAGGGAGTTTAAATTGTAAAGAGGCACAGAAATTGTAAAGGGGCACGGATCTAAATCCGTGTGCTCGGGCGCACAAGAGACTCACTCTATCATTTTTTAGAGTCTCATGTGAACCCTGTTTCATGTAAACCCTCCCTATTTAAAAATTGGAAAGCCAATTATACCCTTAAATATTCTAAACCTTAAGAATAAATATTAAACCCTTAAGAGTATAATAGGACATAAACCACTACAAAATATGCTTTCTAAGCTTTATTTGTCTATACATTTTTTCTATTGTGTTTAGGTTGCCTGAATATGACAAATAAGAAACTCTGCAATTGGTTTAGCTTCTAGTTCTGAAGTATGCTTTTACTTTAGAATCTCAATACATGTACACAAACATATAATAGAATCCTTCACAGTACTGATGAAGCTATTTCTAATCCACTTAGCTCCTTATATCAGGTTTTTATGTGAGCTACTGGTCAGAATGCGGTCACCATTAGATTCAGTGGTTAGGGTAGCACAAATAAAGTTGACAAGTGACCTGTAAATACCAAATATAGGAGCATAAAAAAAGAAAAAAGAAAAAAGCTTCTGGGCCTGAATGGTTTAGGACAATTCACTTATGAGTTGGGAACTATTGCCATATGGGGTTGTTAGTTGATTCAAGAGCTAATGTTCAAATTGAAGAACAAGTTGTGCTTTCATGACAAAATAGTAAAAAAGCCTTTGTTTTATGGTCTGAGGATTTCTGCTTCTTCCAACTTCTGCATACTGTGTAATATATACATCTTTTTTCTATTTTTATATGGAGTGCAAAGTACTTGCACCAATTTGGATTAAAAACCTCAACTCGAAACCCCCCCCCCCCCCCCCCCCCCACACACACACACAACATGTCATTTGGCTTAGTAGTTCACGTTTATATGGTCCTTCTGATATCTCTGCCTTATTGTCTACAGGCAATATAGAGAATATTTGCAAAAACTTCTGGAATATCTTGCATACTTCTTTGAGCGGACTGAACCTCTTCAAGATCTTGAAAGAATATTTTCAAAGGTTAGTTTCAATTTCAGTGTAGTTCATTGTCAGTTATGTTTTCCCCTTGCTCTGACTGTCCTCTTTACACTATTAGACTTCATGCTTTTCCCTTTGAATTAGATAAACTGATCCACCTATAAAGTTTTTCTCTCTTATTTGATTTAATGTTTGGCGCTGTGAAGCAGATGCCTGGTCTGTAACTAGTAAATTTTCCTTAGCTGTTTTCAGATGATTTTGGTGATTGTTATTTAAAACTCTGAAGATCATTTAATCGGCAGGTCGTAGCTGAATTCGAAGAGCATTGGAGCAATGGGCTTATAGAAGGGTGGGAGAATGAGAATCATGAAGTGAAATTGCTGCAACAGGAGGCAACTATCGATCTTGATTATTATAGTAATGTCGAACAGCTAATGGAAGTAGGACCTGAGAAGTTAAAGGAGGTATTACTGAATTTACTCTTCTTGCTTTAATTTGAATAACAAGATTTTCTTTTTATTGCATTCTTCTTTGTATGTTTTATGAGCAATCATTATTGTATACTATCTGAAAATTGGTTAGCAAGTGCCTTCACTCCATAACACATGATTTTATGGTTTGTAAGATTGCACTACCATCTGATTTTCATACTTAAGATAATATTGTTGACCTATGATTATTATAGGCATTGTCTGCACTTGGTCTAAAGACGGGAGGAACTGTACAACAGCGTGCAGAGAGACTTTTTCTTACAAAGGTTTGGGTTTCACCAATTTTCTATGCGATGACTAAAACTTTACTAATCTAGTATTTTGTATAAGAATAGTTTTGTGCCATTTCATTTTCTTTCCTTGAGCAATATATGCTTATATTTGTAAGCATAATTTATATCTCACTTGATGATTAGCAGTATTCATCTGTATGAAATTTGGTATTCTGTCAAACTTGCTTGTCCTAAATTTGTGAGAAATTTTGTACATAATTAAAAAATCTCTCAGAGCTGATTGAATGAGAAAATTTACTGCTGCGTTTGTTTTTATTAATTAGTTCGACTTATGCCTATGACTTGTGAAGCTTTGCATGCAATTTATTTTGTGCATTTACTCTTGTTGCAGCATACACCTCTTGAAAAGTTAGATAGGAAGCATTTTGTCAAAGGATCACGTGGACCTGAGCAAAATGGTGGTGCTGTTGGCCCACAACCAAGTGAAGATGCAAAAGAAATTGCATTGATGGAAGCAAAGGTGACCAAAATGTGTGACCTATTGCATGAGGTATGCTAATGCCATGTCTATTTTGACTCACTCATTCCCTTACTCTTTCATGTGTGTTGCTTCTTGAGTTTCTATTGCAGTTTCTCTTCATGTCCACCTCTGTCTCTGTCTTTCTTGTAATAGCTGTAATATTCACACTTCTGTATCTTTTCTCTGGTATATTTCTAATTGTTTTCTAGATGACTTTATACCTTTTATCATCACAGGTTCTTTTTCTCTTGTTTTTTGATATTCTGCAGACTATAGTACGCACAAAAGAAAATATCGAAAAGAAACATGCCTTGACGTATGATGAAATTGTACAAGAACGTGAAGAGGTACTATTTTGAAACTCTGTTAACTAGCATTCAGAGACGGACAAGAGAACTGGTATATATAGAAGTGAACCTCATGTTCTTGCAGAAGGAAAATAATTTTAGATGCATAACTGTGAAATGCAGTGATTGTATAACTATCATTAACGTGTTCTGTAGCATATTAATATGATTGATTATTTCATATATGTCGAAGTTAAGCATATGAAATTAAAGTATTAAATTAATTGTGCTGAAAGACAGAAAATTAAGAAGGGCATAAATGTGTTTCATATATTTTTTAAATTCTCATACTGCAATCTGCAGTTGTCTTCTCGCCATAAGTAAATGCATGCAACTATTCTTATTTTTCCTTCAGTTGTCTGGATGGAACTGTTTACTGATTTTCTATATTCTGACAGTATATATGTTATCTTTTTGAATGCTATGATCAGGATGAAGTACAACCCGAGTCTGAAAGTGATGATGAAGATCAGCAGATTTACAATCCCCTGAAATTACCCATGGGTTGGGATGGGAAGCCTATTCCTTACTGGTTGTATAAGCTTCATGGGCTTGGTCAGGTATTTAAAATTTAGATGTGCAGCTTTATTTTTCGCATTAATTAAATATATGGCATATAAGTTAAGTTAAACGCACATTAACGTATGTGAATTTTCTTGTAAGGTAGAATTATAGATATAGATGGTCTATATATCATTTTTTATCTATAGAATATATTTCCTGCTGAATATATGTTTTTATTAATTTGTACTTTATCCCAAACTATTTGCTATGTAACCTCCCATTATTGTGAGAGTAGAAAAGGGAAGATAATGGGATGAATATGCTCAGGGCTCTGTGAAAGTAAATGGAAAGTTTAAAAACTTAATTAGCATTTAAACATGACCTTATTAATCGACATATTTTTTAATGGTTCCATTTTGTCTAAGAGTAGTTTCATACTTTCATTACATCCAAAGGAGTTTAGGAATCAGGACTGATATCTCTCTGTTACTGATCACACGCATCTCACCTATTGGATGCTGTGATTATTGCGTGATTTTTTTATTTTTATTTTCTTGTTTCTATATTGATTCTTGTTCTGATAGGAAGAGAAATTTACTCGCTCTTAAAAACTTGCGAATGTTATCAGGAGTTTAAATGCGAGATTTGCGGAAATCATAGTTACTGGGGCCGTAGAGCTTACGAGCGCCATTTTAAGGAGTGGAGACACCAACACGGGATGCGATGTCTTGGAATTCCAAATACCAAAAATTTCAACGAGATTACATCAATCAAGGTTTGTAACAATTTTTTTTTTTTCCCCATCTTAAATTAGAATTATAGTTACCTTAATTTAGAATTGTCCTATGGTCTGATGCTGCTTATACATCTCACATTACTGATACTTAGGAAGCGCAAGAACTTTGGGAACGAATACAAGAAAAGCAAGGGTTGAATAAGTGGCGCCCGGATCTTGAAGAAGAATATGAAGATCAAGAGGGTAACATTTATAACAAGAAGACTTACACTGATCTACAACGTCAAGGTTTGATTTGACTTAAAGAAGCAGCCCAATGCTCTTGGTACTAGTGGGTTTTGTGATGGCGCATTAATCACAAGAATCCAAGCAAATTTTCTCTTTGGCTGTCGGATTTTATCATTTTTTTGGTGCAATGACCCTAAATACTTGTAGGAGGCCATGATGCCGGTATCCTTTTATATTTTGTAAGACAGACAAAAATATCTAGTTTATGACATATAATATTGCAATTGAGATTTGTCATTGTGCATGCAATGAGATAAGAGGGTAATATAATATTATACTTATTCTAAGTCAGCTTTTTAAAATGAACTCTATCGTTTTCCCCGTCTCTGATTAATTTGTAAATGTGGAATGAGTTGGTTTAAGTTTGTACATGTAGTCTATTTATCTTGTTGAATGAATTTAGTTTCTGTGTAATCAAGTTTTTTGTGCGGAATGCGTACACTTGAGGCTCGATAAAAACAACCCAAGTGCTGGCACTGCTATACATTATAATGTACAATAATACAGAATAAAGAGCTCTTCTCAACAACTTTCAAGAGCTCTAGTGAACATCATGGCAGAGCCATTCACGCTCCGAAGTAGGAGTAACCTTGTATCAACGTAAGTCCCACATATGATTTTAGACAGATCAAACAACTCCGGAGGCACTTGCATCCTCACTTCTCGGATGACATCTTGCGCAGCTGTAACGTCACCTGCCAATGGCTCGTCTAACTTCAATGTGATGTCCACGTCAGAAGAAACGAGTTTCGCAACTGGCAGACTCGAAGGGAATTCCTTTATAGGAATCACTTTTCTCCACTTCTTGCTCGATATTTTTTCTAGAATAGATTCGGTTACCTCTGATGTGGATGCATGCATTCTCATTGTGCTTTCCTCCTTTATGTACAGCCGTTTCCCTGCTCGCAGCTTCGAGAGACAGGTGGCTTGTAATTTTCCACATGTTCCTGACTTGTCATGGGACCAGTCTACACCCTGCATTACTGTGAACCCTATGTCTGATTCTAGAGAAAATGTTGCATGTGGCTTTGAGAGCTTGGTTACTTTCAAGTGCACATCACCAATAATGACTCGGGTTTTTGGTTGCCGGAGGGTCAGTCCAATATGCTGGCCAGTGCTGTATAGAAGACGCCACTTGCCCGGAAGCAGTTCCAACCAATTCTAAATTAAATGAGGGTCACAATCCATAAATGGAGCTATGTGTATATAATAACTCTTGTATCTCTTGCTCATGTAAGTGTGTGTAACTTGGGGGGGGGGGGGGGGTTGTTGGAGAGAGAAGATGAGGAGTTGACAAAAAGTTTTATCAGCATAGGGTACACGGGTGATATACAATATTAGGCAATGCATAAATGGGATAAATTATGTGGAAAATTGAGCACTAGGGTTAATGACACTGGGTTATAAAATGATAACTTATCAAAAAATTTATTACCCTTGGTTTTGAACGAGGGTTCAACATCTCCATTAGCTCAATAAAATGTGCTATTTTTCGTCTCTGAAACATAAAATATTCCAAAACGTTAGTATAACTGTCAGTAGCACAGGTTGTCCATCATAGCACACACACATTTCAAGATATAAAACTTCTTACAAAGTTTCCACAAGTTGAGGTTTTTTTTTTTTTTTTTGGTAAAAAAAGATGATGGGAAATTCACATGATTCAGAGGGAGAGAATTCACAAAACCTGTTGCCTGCCATAAATGTATTCCTCTGTAATTCGAACTGCAGTTGAACCGAGGCTCCATCTGATCATGTCCATAGTTGCGTCTACACGCCATCTTGGTCCACACAAGAATGGATGCCTCAATGCATCTAAACAACTATGGGAATCACGAAATAAGAATTATACTGGTTAATCAATGTATAGGATAGGATGGTTTTCCTAGATGCATCAAATTGAGCAAAACATGAAGATTAAGCTTATTTAGATTTTCAAAAAGATTTTCAAAAAAGATACAACTCAACCATTTGACGTGTAAAGAATTTTCGAAATCCATTGAAGCTACCTTATTCTGTGCGAAGGTTTGGTAGCAAGAAGGGTCGCAAGCAAATTCCAACCCGCACCCCAGTTTCTATCTAGTATCTGCAAATAAATTTTGTCACCATGCTTGTTTTTTGCACAGTGCACAACATCTCATCTTGCAGACTTGGAACAAAAATATTTACTTACTTGGAATCCTACATTTTCTGGAGAAGAATTTCTACCGACAATATGCAAAAAAAACTCTCGCAAGCATGAAGGGTCATTTCCCTGAAAGGTCCAAAAGAGTTTTGTTTTTCAGGGTTTGTAGGGCACTTTACCAATAGAAAATGACTACTTTCTAAAATAACATTATTTAAGAATGGATTACCTTGGAGAGGAATGCTTTGAACTTAGCAAAAATTACTGGATCCAAGAGGTCCCTCAGAACCATTTTAGCCATGATAAAACCAACACATCTTGCAAAAACATATGAAGAATGCATGTCATTAAAAACAAGTGATAGAGAAAACAAGAAAACACTTTACAAATTACAATACAGACTGTGTATGATACCTCATGTCAAATGCGATCATCATTTTTCGCCTGTCTAAGTTGCTTTCTGTTTTGCTTTCATTGGGACCATAATCATGAAAATCAAAATCAACAGCGTTTCCCAAAATGCCAACCTTAGTGGGCAGCAATTATAAGAACAAAAGAAGGGTTACTTAAAGAAGAACGATGTCCGTACATAATAGATAACAAAAACTAAATTAAACCTTGTCAAACAACAGATAGTGTGATTCATTAATGCAATGCTTATCAATGCCTCAGTTTCCAACTCTCCATCCATGATAATAGATAGCTAACAAGGACTATCAAAACTGTATATTTATTATTTAATTTCATTCTCATGGATATTGATGATAATACTCACTTTGATATGTTTATCAACAGGGCAAATATGCAAATTTTCGAGTCTCAATTCTGTGTGCGCTAGTCCATGGCAGTGTAAGTAATTCACCTAGTACAATACCAAAAAAAAAAAAATATATATATATTAAATTTTCGCTAATTATAACTTAAGGAGAAGGATCATATACATATGGGGTGACAAGGGAAAATCGTACTCCAATCAATAGATCTCGCATTAAAATTTGAATAAGGCGCAACTGCCGAGAAATTGCTGGACCTCCCACTGTATCATCACCAACTCTCCTGACAGATTCCTCATCCAATGCAAGAGTAGCTTCCAATGTTGGAAGCCAATCTGATTGTTGAAGCCAATGTCTCAACGACGAACTACCATGATACTGCAGATTAAAATAATTCAATCCTTAGTTGGAGAGGAGTTCTCACAGTCAATCATCCCATTCAGTTAATACTAAACATGACACTACCATCTGACTAATAAAAAGCCAATTAGCACACAGCACATATCAGGTTTCCTCATACTACGATTGACAAAAATTAACACAAACAGAATTCATTAAAATTACAGTCACCACCAAAACTGACAATCGGGCAAAGCAACCTACTCCATGAACTAGAATAAATGAACTGCTGTCATCGGTGGTGGATGAGCACACATAGCCATGAACTTGCATGGAGTAAGAATGGTACATAAGTCTTCGGTGAGATAGTTTCTTCAACACCTAGAATAAAGATCATAAATTAGATAAAGATGACAGATTTCAGTAACAAATCAGTGTCACCCAGCTGCATACCTCTATCGCCCGTCTCCCCCTACGCTTAGCTTGGGCACTAACCAGTAGGCGAAGTACCACTCTTGTATTAAAAAGTGGACTGCATTGCTAAGAATAAACCGGTATAAAAAAATCTATTTCTGCATTGTAATTCATTATTGATCAGTTAAGAAATAAAGACGTACCTACTAACTTCCTTGACAGTGGCTTCATACACTAATTCATCACCCTGCATCACAATTCAATTATTCACAATAGCCTTAATTGGACAATCCCATCACAGACCGTTTAAAACTCAATGATACAAATAGTATGAAGAAGTACACGCAAGAAATCTTTCTTTCACGCACCCGATTACCAAGGCCAATGCTAACACGATCATGAATCCTAAAATCCGACATCATGAACTTATTCACATGGCTGAAATCCCCCTCATCAAACTCGCCACTTACGCTAGCATTCTCATCGGAATCTAATTCACGAGTCGCATTTCCCCTCGAAGCAAAGCACTTGAATTTTGATCTCTGCTTCCAGATCCTATTATCTCTCAAAACAACAGGAAACCCTAGTCGCCCTATCGACGAATTGCCCCAACTTGATAGTTTCGAAAATGGGACCGCAGCAAAATCAAAAGATGAACTTGAGCTCACTCCAATTGATAACGCCATATTCTGTTCAATAGCAAATTCGCATCAACTGCACTGAACAGCACCACACAATGAGCTGAATCAGTTGCTGCAGAGAAACCTCCATTACAATGGAGTACTAAATAACACACGCAAGCACATAGAATCTCGCTCAATAAAACCCAAAAGAAGCTATTAGATTTCCAACGATCCTACAAAACCATAATACACCGGGGAAATCAACAAAATAAACACTTACATAGCGACAAATAAAAGAAGAAGATGAAAGCATATTCATATATAATTCCGAAACAGGATTAAAATGGCGTACCAATAAGCAGAATCAAGGCGCCTAAAGTAAAGGGGGAAATTGGATGAAAAGGGAGTGGGAAATAAATAGAGAGAGAAGCGTGCGATGGTTGCGTGGAAGGAAGCGGTAGAAGTGCAACAGCATGAGCTTCTCGCATGTCTACGTCCGTCTGCCTCGCTCTCTCTAAATATCTTCTGTAGAGTGTAGACTAATTCCACTCTTTAAGTCTAACTGCACCAACCGCACACACTATACAGTAGATGAACCTTCTAAATATTTCCCATCATAATTAAATATAAATAATTTGATTGAATTACTTCTGGATTTTATTTCAATGATAAATTGAATCTGTAGCCTTTGTGTTCCTAGTACCGTTATGCAAGATATAGGTGTTTATTAGGATATTCTGTTCTCCTAGATTATTAGGAGTATGTTAATATAAAGCAATGTTCACCCAATATCAACTCTAAATTAATTATTGTATGAATCGAAAAACAACAATTTTCCTCGTCCAAAAAATATTAAAAATTCGATACTTACCATAAGTGCATAATTTTCAGTACATACAACAAATTCCCACCATTATTATTAATATTTTATTTATTTATTGTAAATATGAATAAGAAAAAGTTACCAAATAATTCAATTGCTAATTTTCTGATATCTTGGAGAATTGAAAAGCAGCAATTTAAACAAGGAAATGGAAATTTCTTTCCTTTTTTCTCTGCCAAAAAGTAAGCTAAGTTTTCTTTTTTTTTTTTTTGGGTGGGTTAATTTGTACAAAAATACCTGAAGCTCTACCACTTGAGGAGTTATGGCTGTTATATTTTGTACCTCTATAAGCAATGCTGTCAAAGTTGATAAAAGAATTACATTTTTCTTTAAAGATAAAATAATTATAGTAACCTAATTGGTGAGATCTACTGCTAAGTAAACAATGGTTACGCTGCTTGAGAATCTAATTCATGAATTTTCGACAGCTTGGAGCATTGCATAAGCATGGTACTTTGAATTCATCGGGCTCGTCCGGATCGAACAAATAGTCATACCTGGAAAGGATCACAAGAAATAAGAACATTAAGGATATCGACCTGTATCCAGAAGGGGTAGGGGGAGAGACATACGTTAATTCATCGCCAGAAGGCACGTTCATCTTGGCAATAAGGACAATTCTGCTCTCATCATCACCTACGCTCATGATCCTCGCATAGCAGTTGGGCATACACTGGTAAAAAGATGAGATTTTAGTTAAAAAAACGAATCAGAGCATCGATGGAGACAACATTTTTTTTCATAACGTGAAGACTCTTGTTAGAGTCGAAATCAAATAAAGCATCCATTATTAATAGGATGAAGCTCTCTAATTAAAAAATAATTGAAGGCAAAAGCTCCTGCGCCCCCGGGGACACGGAGGGATACTCCGTGTCCCCATGTGAACACAACCCTCTCCCCTCCAATTCTATTTAAACCTATGTATTGCTAGGAGTTTAAATTGCAAAGGGGCATGGAAATTACAAAGGCGCACGGAATGTGCTCCGTGCGCCCGGGTGCACAGGAGCTTCACTCAATATTGAAACCAACAGGATCCACCAATTTCAACAGTGCTTACAGAGTGGTTGATCAGCCGAGCAATGTTTCCAGCATCTGTAGCATCCACCACAACTTCTTCACTGATTTTGAATAACTGGCATAAGAAGATTTCAGGACTTTAGATCGAATGATTGTGTGGATAGAGTGGGTACAGGGTGGATGGAAAAATAATTATGTAATAAATATTTAGCAAAAAAGAGAGAAAAGAAAAATCATCGCACATAGCAGTCTTTCCCTTCTGCTCGGTAGCGTGCCTCTCTAAGATCCGCAACACTTCGTCTGACCTGCTCACCACGATATTCAACAACCTGACCACAGTTCACATGGATGTTTACCATCAATCCTTTATATGACTAGTGTTAATCAAAAGCTTGATCAGCCAATATTATATACAGTAATTCACTATCTTAACTTACTATAGAATATAATAGTTCCAAGGAATTACCATTTCTCCTTCTAGGATGTTCCTACGTGCAAAAAGGCCCCATCCATGAATTTCAGATCTACCAAAGCACACTTTATCCTTTTCAGTTTTCTGGATTCACAGACGAGCATTAATAAGATCACCTTTGACCTCCAGCTGATAAGAGATAACATCAACAATAAAAATTACCTGTAAATGTTGAAGCCGTTCTCTGAAGGTGGAGAAGATCCTCGACTTCTCTACTTTCTGTTGCGAACAGGAATATAGTAAGGTCACTAGTTCACAGTTAAGAAGCTCACGAAACAGAAAAGGTTAGGTAGTTAAATTTACTCTATTTGCATTCAAGCTTTGTATAGAGGTCATGGGATGATGACAAGGCCCCATTATTTGGTGGGCAATGGCTTCCTTTCTAGTCTGCTGGCAAGCAAAAAATGAACAAGGAAGATTAAAACTCAAGAATATGATTAAAATTTGTTAAAAAATTGCTTAGCACAAAAACTAGATTGACTCAAATATTTGTTGCCTAATTTTCTGACAAAATGAATACTTCTTAATTCACCAAACAATAATAATTTACAGCACAAACCTTGATTGCTCTCTTGAAGATACGACATCTTGCAGCGGAGAACGGGTCCACATATTCGACATCTTCTGAAGGAGCTTCCTCAAGTTTCAACCTGCTCGTTGAAATTAACCTTGCCCCTGTGTGCCTTTTGTTCTGAAGCATGCTTTTAGCTGAGAAAGTGCCCTTGGGGGTTTCTATGATCAAAACTGTATCTGGATTTGGAGCCCTGCAAAATGAAGGTGGAATGAGAAATAATGCCTCCATATGAAAAGGTTTAGTTTGTTTTCTAGGAAATACATTACCACCATCATCCTTTGTTTTTCTGAGAGAAACGAAAAAATAACAAATAGGAACACATATAAGTACCTGTGATAGGCGCAGTATGAAACCATTTTGGTGAATTGTTTCCCATTCTTTTCCAGGCAATGCAACTGCGTTTTGATAATACCTTTATGAGAAGCATTGCTAAAACAAGCAATAAAAACCTAGACAAAAAAAGAGGGGGGAAAAATTGCATTCGGCTTCATGAAGACGCAAATTTTGCCAAGGGAGACGGTACTTTTGCAATTATTGTGGATTTTACTCAAAAGAGCATACCAAAATGATTGCCAGCAACTGTGCACGGAGCAAGTATAATTTTACCAGATATCAAAAAGCCCATTGACAAATAGAGTTGACTAATGTCACTAATCCTAATCTAAAGGGCAAACAATTTTTATAACAGTATGCTTGGACAGCTTTGAGCAATTCTTATTCTTGTTCTCAACATTCAATTTACAAGTCCAATTAATTTACTCCAAGAACTGGTTCAAATAAACAAGATATGACACTCACCTCCATTCGGTACCCTGCTCTCGATGCACACATTGCATGGTAATAGGTGGAACACTTGCAACATTGTGTACAGGAACCATGAATTTGTTTGCAAACTACACAGATCTAAAACATAGATGAGATATCCACAGTTAGAATAGACATATCGTTGAAGCATAACTGAAGATGAATCAAAATAACTCCCTAAATGAAAGGTCAGTCCATTTAAATTAAAACAAGAAAAAGAATGGAAAGAATTAACTCGCATATGGAACCAATAAATACGTGGCAAATAATAAAGGACTCGTGATGTCGTGTGCGGAAGAGCAAAATTACCTTCACAAATGAGCTTGAAGGAATTCTCAATATTCCAAGGGCAGGTTCCATCTTTTCATCACTTGCAAAAGAAACTTCAGGTTGAAACCAAGCACAAGTAACATGAACCCATAATGGTGCAACTTCGGTCGGCTTCAGAGCACCCCCTAAATTCCCCAAATATAAGTTAAAATAAGTAAAATGTGCTCAGTCTCATTAAATATTACTATATGTCAGACTATAATAAAGTAATGAGAGACAAAATATTAGTACATTGGATTTTTTTATTTTTCTTTTATCGGTAAATGTTAGTTGTTAATATAGTTAGTTCACCAAGCACCCATACATCCCCTTTCTCCAAGACTCCATAACACTCCCCCCTAATTTGTTCCCAATGGTGATCGAACCTGGGTCACTCATTTTAGTGGGGAGCCCAGTGGCCAGGTGAGCTAACCCATCTGGTTAATATTAAACAATTTTTTTTTATCGGTAAATGTTAGTTGTTAGTATAGTTAGTAGTTAGTTCACCAAACACCCATGCTTCCCCTTTCTCCAAGCCTCCTTATAACTCCCCCCTAATTCGTTCCCAATGGGAATCGAACCTGAGTCACTCACTTTAGTGAGGAGCCCAGTTGCCAGGTGAGCTAGCCCACCTGGTTATTAATACATTGGATTTATCATGATTAATTTTGTATTCTCATGATTAAGTTTGACACACTGTATTGCCATGTGCAGTCATTCCTTTCTCTTTCTATTAGACTCATGTTTTATTGATCAATGAACAACTAATGACACCCAGCAATCAAATATTTTCCAGAACAAGAACCGAGCAGCAACTGGCCAAGATAGCACTAAAAGAGAAGGCTATATACTGGGACCATGATTTCGAAAGATAAAAACCAGCAACATTAATCTGTGAATTTTGTTCCCGGGCCAGGTTAAATGTCATTTATAAGATCTATACCTTTCACAGGACAAAGGCAACACTGCCTCTCAATGTCAGGTGTCACACAGGCTTTACAGACCCATGAAGTGAAATCACTAACATTCCTTGCTCCATAGCATTCTTGATGGACTGCTATTTGACATCTGAGAATAAAAAGGAAAGATCAACATCATATTCTTTACCTAGAGGAGTGTTTCAATAGAAATCGATACATTGCTTAAAGTAATATTGAGGTTTAATAAGAGTCATAAGACATCATCATGTCCAATAATATTCACGCACATTGACTATATAATATGTGGGGGAAAAACAGAAAAGAAATCCCAACAGTAATCCATCCCCTAAGACATTCTAACAACCTAAAGTGAGCTTACAAAATTCTGACAAATTAATACTAACCCTGTAGATGGGTCAGCATATGAGCAAACACAAATTCTTGAATCTTAATGAGAGCTTACAAAAATTTAATATTGCCAGGAATAACAATTTGACTTTTGCAACAAACTGATACTAGATTTTAACTTTTGATGGCAGAGAATGGAGCTTGTGACAATACCTAATGCAAATGATAATTTTGTTGAAGTCCCAATCTTCAACCCATCGACAAACAGCACATCTCTCTGTCGTCCATTTGGCATAAACAGGTTCATAATGTTCTATTAAGACAACAACAAAAAAGAGGCAAAGTCAAAATTCATGTTAAGATTGATGCAGTCAGCACCAGAAGCATCTCAGCAAAACATAATCATCAAGGTTTAAGTGAGAACCTTGTAGAAAATTAAGCAACTTCTGCTTCCGTACTTTCATGGAAGGCCGTTTGACAGGTTTTGCAGGAAGAAGGCTACGTTCGTGGTACTCAGCCATTTGTAGCATCTGCGGGGGGGAAGTATTCAAAACGTGATGCATTTGGTACAATAAAACATTGCAATCCAAGATATTAATAGGGACATCTTCTACCATCAACCACCTAACTGGAAGGCATACATATGCATGGATAACACTATCAAGCATGGTCATAAAAAAGATCAGCTTTAGGAACATACCCATTGTTCAAGAGGTAGCAAGGAACCTTTAACCTTGACACTTGATTTCCAGTTTTTAGTTTTAGAACCTGTGTGCCGTTCCCATTCACTGAGTGCCTGCTTCTCCATTCCACAAGACCCACACTTGCAAACAACTCTGCAAAGGGTGCAAAAATAAGAGTTTTTGCTTGCAATAAATCATAGTCCCCTTTAGACTTGTTAGGTATCCATGTCAATAGAAGTAAATAAGTAACCAACGCTTACAAATGAAGACTTGGAAAGTAAATTCCCTCCACGCCACAACACAAAACAGCAACCTTGTCAGGTAATGCAAAATTCCCATTCTTCTTCTTATTTCTGCACAATAATTGTATTTTTTAAAAATTTGGAAGCAATAAACTGATAATGTGGACTAAAAACTAACACATCCAAGCCAACTGCCCGCAGAACTCACCTAGCTTTACTCTGCAAAGTTTCTGAATCAGATAGTTCAAAATTAAACCTAGCCTTGCATTCAGGGCAGTAATAATCACTTGTTCCAAAATCCTAAAATCATAGAAAATTGGTTTTTCAGAAATTAACAGTATTTCAGGTTCTCATTAGATAAGTGCATGTTAATATTCACATGGTTAGGTAACATAAATGATGGTCGTGGAATTACACCTTGAAATTGTTTTTGGAAAATCTGTCACACTCTGCATGGACCCAAACTTTACAACCATTACACCGCACCTAATTTTAAGAACAAAAACACATTAAGTAATGACAATCAAGAATCTCGAGTACTTCAAAAAGTAAAAAAAGAACAAATATAATCTTACCCAGGTTCCATTATCTGATTGATTTCGGATCTTTTTGCATATGCCACAATAATGCTTCATTTTTTTCAACTGAAAAATAAAAGTGATCATGAGAAAAATCAAAGAAAACTGATGCTGGAGAATGAGTTGAGAAAATTTCCGGGAAAGAAAGAAACAAACCCTGGTACAAGCAGTACACAGCCGATTGGTACTAGCAGCTGAATTATGCGTTTTCCTTGACAAGGTAGGAGCAATGCTCATGCCACAGGCTTCACATGATTGTGATTCACTCTTCATCTGTACATCCTGCTAGAAAAGATCACATATTATTTTACTCTGAGCCAAAAAGGCAATCAATATTCAATCTTTGCAAGTCCTTCAGTCACTTTCATTACAATATAAAATAAAAGAAAATGATCTATGAAGCAAGGAGTAAATGAAGTTCGAAACACAAGAAAATAATATAAGGTAGAAAAACACTAGAGGCATTAATGATAGATAAATAAATGATCAAGGCTATTCACACACCGGATCTAGAGAGTTGCAACGTTGATCCTGACTTAAATCGGAAGTCTCAAAGACCCTTCTTGTAACAGAATGAAGATAATGTAAGTTTCCAGCAGCCGCATTGATTTCAACCATCAACATCTCACTGAAACCATTTTCTGCTAAAAAAGCCTCCTCTATGGCAGAACGAAGATCACCAGGCTTACTATCATTAAGCTCTGTCTGTCCCTGGAACCTAAACCAAAACAATTAAAAAAAAAAAATTACATCGGTTCCAACTTCACATGCACCCACACAAGTAAAGAGAAAAAAAATACGACAAATTAATTACCGATCTACATAGTCTACAAATGGAAATATCATCCCGCTCTTAATCCATGCATAATCCTGCTCAGAAAACACATTCATAAAATAATTGCACCAAAACTACTCCTTACACAAACCACAAAACTAGTAAGTTATAAAGAAAGATAAAAAAATTACACAGTATACCCTTTGAGTTCCATTGCCAGAATAACCAAAGAACATAACGCAAACAGTGCCCGAAACTCCAAAGTTGAAAACTTGTTGAGGAACTTGTGACTCTTGATTGAGCACGATTGCAGGCCAAGCAGGGCAATGCTTCCCAGATATCGCCCACACAATGTCACCTTCAACAAAATCCTTCGTACTGTACAATTTATCAACGCCACTTATTTCTATACACTCATCATACTCTTCATCATCCTCGGAATTCTCATGCAATGTAGTCAAATCTCGTGAATGCTTGTACTTCTTACTGTTTCTACTCCTGATACTATCATTCCGCAGTTCTGCTATCTCATCCTCAGACAATGGCGAGAACTTACGGCCTTTGTATATAATCATCTTATCCTCATCCTGCTTCCTGTTACTGCTTACATCTCCATGAATTCTCAAGGTTTTGAAGCTAAACTTGTTATCCTTGTGTTTAGTTGGGTAATATTCTGTATCCAGGGAAGAGTCCCTAACTGCATTCTTAGTGGGAGTAATACTCTTCTCTTTCTTCCAATTATCAAGAATTGAATCATTGAATCGAGATGGCAATACCTGAACCCTCCCTCGAGAAGTTCTGACGAGCGGTGGTCGCGACGAAGCTTCTTTCGGTTTTGGCGGCTTTGGGTAACCTGAATTCGATGGTGTGCCGGCGCCCCTGCCGCCTGCAGTAGTAGAGTCGGACAGAATATTTTTAATTCCATAGCCGTCGAACGGAATTATACCAGCGACGGCCTCCCCAAGGAGATGAAAAGGATAATATCCATTGGAGATTTTGCGTTTCTTCCGATTCACCGATGACTCGTTGTCATCACCTAACGAGTCGGCGACTCGGCACCGTTTCAAAATCGGCATTACTGTTTTCAAGCTCTTCTTTACTATCATCCTCGTCGTAAACTTCAAAATCACCCAAATTCAAAACCCTAATTACGATTACAAACGACTGAGAAACTTCACCCACAGTCAAAGCAGATAAAAACCAATTGAATCTGGAATTGTTGAATCAAATGAGGATATAAGTAAGATTCGTCCTTTGTTGACGAATTAGGAAAACCCCCGTGTTCAGGGAGCGGTACCAGAATAGGGATCTCTGTTCTAATATCCCCTCTCCCCTCTTAAGTCGATGAGAGAGAGAAAAAATTGGAACACGTATTTTATTATATAAATACAGCAATGTGTATGTATATATCTCAGTACTTTTATTTTAAAATTAAGCGAGGCAGGATAAAAATTTTAAGGAGCGGCAGATTTTCTAATTCTATTTGGATATAGATACAGATAAGTATATATATAGGCGGGGAGAGAAAATGAAGGAGATTTGGGGGGAAGGTTCGGCGATATGATTGTGAATCCAACAAGTGTAGTGCTAAATTACGCCGCGAGTGCTGAATCCCCAATGATGAGATTTGTTGCGCGCGGTGGCAATCTGGTGCAGACATGGCTTTGTGATTTTTGAGGATGTATGATTTTTCTATTTTATATTTTTGCAGAGGTATGTTGAAGATGAGTGTGTTCGAAGAAAGTTGGTTTCAAAAAAGTGCAATAGATGGATTCTTGAAAGAAACAACTTCTTTTATATGGAGTAGTTTTTTTTTTTTTTTTTTTTTTTAGTTTTTCAATTGGGCCATTAATATTTACGTTTTTAGTAAAAAAAAAAAGAATAATCAATCCAATTTGGGTGTGGTGTTGTAACACTTGTTAATATTATAAAACGAACTGAAATATTCTGTTCCAACTCCGGGAAGTGGTGGCGGCGGAGTTAGCTTTTCCGGCGGTGGAAACGGCGAGGTAAACGTGTGAATACTGCCGCCGTATATGACGTGGCTTTGAGTTTGATATGGTTTTCAGAAGTTTATTTGCTTTTGGCTTCTTGAAGGAGAGTATTCAAGAATCTTGAATACAAAGTGGAACACATATACATTGTATATGTACACACACGTTTGGTGGTTTTTCCAGATATACTTATTTTACTTAGATGGGCTAATCAAAAAGGAGTAAGTGAATAACTAGTTTTCAACTACCAAATCCAAATGACTATATTAGTAAATTTTCCGACTTTAATTTAATTGTTCGAGTATGGTTTCGAGCAAGAGAAAATAAATGTGAATTTAGTGTATGAAGTTGGGCTGCCGGTAAAAGTGGTGATACAGAAGGCGGTGCCGCCATCAGTGTCGGAGTATGTCTCCGGTGATAATGGCTGCCAGCTTCTTTCTTCATTGTATCCACTGTTTCTGCAGAGTCATAAGGAGTCCTTATGCAGAAAGAAGCTTTAATATGTTGCAAGGAGTAGTGTTGAAAGATATTAAATCTTAAATATGGGCAAATTGTAAGAATGACAAAGTGTACATCTCAACTCTCAATAATCAAGATTTTCTAGTTCTAAAATAGAAAAGATTATCTTTTTCTTGCGTTTGTTTACCATTCTTTCCTTTTTGTCTTTTTCTTGAATTTATAAAATGAAAATCCAAATATGGATTACCTTATTAGTTTGTAAGTGAAAACGGAGTGTGGATGAAATTGGTTTAGAAAAGAGAAGCCATGGAGTGAGCCCAACAAAATTATAGCATGAATATTGAGAACGGTGTGTATAGGTTTGATTAGGCCCACCCCAATAAATACCAACAAACACCCAATTCAGTTTTACTGATTAAAAACAAAGGATCAGGCCAATTTACGTCTCCAAAATTAGCCTATTTTATTTATCTTATCCTCAATAAAGAAAGAAAAATGGAGTAATATTCATATTGTTTGTTGAATTGATGTAAATTGTACAAGACTAACGCCAAACAGTTATAATTAAAGATACTCCCTCCGACCCGTCCTTATAGTTACGTTTGTTTTTTGTACGAGGATTAAGAAATATAGTATTTTAATGTATATTGAGGTGAGATAAATAATATTTTAATATGTAGTGGGTAGGTGTATTAGTATGACATGTGGGCCATGAAGAGAGAAGTAATTAATATGTGTGGTCCCCTTTACCAAAAAGGAAAATGTAACCATTAGGATGGAACGCCCAAAAAGAAAATATTTAATTATTAGGATGAGACGAAGGAAGTACGTTAAAATTATTGAAGTACACTTGTTCCTAACTAAAAATTGTGTAGTAACTTGGTGGATCTCATACACAAGTCTACATTAATTTTTTTTCCGGGCCAGGGTGGTGAAATCACAAGCCTAAGTGAGTCATTTATTATAAGAAGATAATGAAAAACATTATATGTACAATGTAGCTAGTTCTACAGAGAGGGAGGATATTATTATTGCATCTAGAACAAACTATTGTAGAACTAAGCTCTATGGTAAGTAAACCTTATTCAGCTCAGATGAGATGTTATACTTATACCACATAAACAAACTCTACTCTAATAACTGCCTGCTGGCTATACTTGATTCAACCAACCAAAGATTATAATTGCTTCTTCACAGTTTCCGTTTCTTCCGTCTTGGCAAATCTTCCACGAATTCTTGGCTGGCTATCCGCCAGAGCTTTCCTGCAAGCATACTGAGAAGAAGAAACGAAACCGGATTAGACCAAGAAAGGAATGGATTGAATAGACAATCATGGAGTGATGAAAAGAACCTTGATCTTTCTGCCAAAATTCCTCTTAGATTTCTTACTCCAGTATCGGGAGAGCTGTTCCCTCCGGTTGATAGCTCTAGATTGGGCCATTGGCGATTGAAGGGGATTATTGATGTAGCCAGCATCCAGAGTCTGTCATAAACAACCCAGAATCAATGACCCTGCCCTATCCTGTCGAGTTCACAAACATCTATGCGTTGCTCAGTTTGTGCACTTTGTAATGGACTACTCATTCTCAATACCATTACCACCTACTATCTTAATCTTATTGGATACTCTACTTGTACTACATAAAAGATTAAAGCGTTAGTGAACTTGACCTTCATATCTCCCTCACTGTATGCTCTTCGCATCCCATAAACAGTTTCCAACTCCATTACACCTGGAAAGTCCAGAAAACTCGGCCTCAATGCTCCCTCATCCATTGATCTCAGACAGCTGCTGCTTACACTCTTCTGGATCACCCCCTCGGCTGGCAAGTAGTCGTTTTCATCCGCCGGAATGTTGATACTGAGGACTTCAGAGAGTGGCGTTTCGTTCCCTTCCTTAGCCATGATATCCCTTCTGCACTCGTAAAAAACCTCACTCATGAGTTGTCCGCTCTCCATCGATGACTCAATGTCTGATACATTCAACGATTGGGAGGAGATGACATCTTCTCCGCAAGAAATCATCGAAATGGCAGTCATTGGATCAAGCCCTATCACTGGTGATGCTTCTTCTTCAATAACTGGTGCCGGTGCATTGAATAGATCTCCTTCTCCCCATAGGTTGTAATCCGACACACCACATGCCTGAATGACGTTGCTTCCTACGCCCTACATCAAAATTCACAACAATTGACATTAATCTCAGTCTGATTCATAAAACAAAACCACACAAGTTTTTAAGAGAGATCCAAATTTCTGCTTTTGCAACACAATTCAAGTCTCTGAGTACAGTGTTCACAATTCATTATATGAAACTAGGTTGAAGAAAACAACAGACAACAGATTCTAACATAGTTACTCTTCACTACAAATTGTCTCCTTCGACAAAAGGCCTCAAAGTGACAACAATGGTTGAAAGCGTGATTAACTAGCTAAGATGCTAATTCTAAAAGCTAGATGTACTACAGTAGGATCAACTCCTTTTAAAGTTAAAAATAGCTTAATTTGTCCAGTAATGGAGAGCCCACTGGAAAACTGAAACAGTTCAGAACAACTGTTAAAGAGAAAGGCTAGCTTTAAAATCCCACCCTTTTCACCTTTAATCAGCATAAGTGGGGTGCCCGACCACTAGTTTACATCAAGAATTGGACATTTTTCTCAAAAGAAGAAGTATTTTTCCGGAATGAAATTCGATTGTATTTATGTCATTTATACTGGAAGAGGAATTGACTAGTTAGTGAAGAACACGGCACCAAATGATTGTGATAATATGCCCCAACATTTATTTCCTTCCAAAAAGAACTCTTAAGTGCTTTCCACTTTTGATTAATGGAATCTTAGAAAACAATTGGTTTTTTGGAACCAAGAAATCAACTTTACTTTTCTTTCTTCAAGAAAGTTGAGTTTTGAAGACAACCAAATGGGAATTCTCCTATTTTCTGTCGCTTGTAGAGAGAGAAAATGTTCACAACATGCAGATTCTTGAAATATTTGATAATCAGACAGAGAATGAGAAAATCTAATGAAGCCTTGAATCACCAAAAAACAGTTGTGTTGAAAATAACACCCCAAATAATCAGAAGATAACACCTTAAAAATGACGAACAGCAGAACGAAGATCAGAAACCCCAAAATATCATCATTTACACGCACGAACTTACTCAAGGGTGAAAGATCAAACCTTCACAATTCCAATTATTTACAACAAAAAAAAATGCTGATAAAGAAAAGAATGATTTACCGATGAAGCATTGAGCTTAAAGGAGCATCCAAAATCTTCAAATTGCTGAACTTCTTGAGGGAAGTTCTGGAAATAGGGGAACATGAGCTCTGTTCCAGCGTACATTTACTTGACTTCTCTTTCTTGCTTTTTAGAGAGATAAATAGAAAGAGAACGGTAGTATATATGAATGAAGTGGAGATGGAGAAGGGCTCTAATGGAGGGAGGTGGGCTTTTATAGGTGTTGGACAGAGCAAAAAACAGAGAAACAGCAGTAGCAGCTAAAGATACAGCCGTGCTGAGGAGAGAGATGGTGAGAGAGAGAGGAAATGGAATCCGACTTTGGTTGGATGTTTGGCGTCTTTCATTTAGGACAGAATTTTGCAACAGTAACAAAAAGGGAGTTGAAATTTTTAATGCGCAAGTTGAAAGTAAAATAAGTGATGGAAGGGCTCATTTTCTAATTTACCGCAACTTCAAGGGGTTCATTATTAAAATCAATAATGTCACGTCATTTCACTGTATTTAGGTATGAGATAATTCTAAATTAATATCAAAATATTATTATACTACTAATAACAATCTTTTTGCTGTCTATAATTATTAACATCATTCTCTCGTATAATATACAGTATTATTATAAGTTGAAATATGCATCTCAAACTCTTAATTTTTCTAGACTAAATTTTGTTACGACTATTTTATAATATTATTACACACCACTCAATTAAAATATCGTAATATTACAAATATCAACCTCTTAACCCAATATATAAATAAACAGAATTGTGGTTGCTTTTTTAATATAAAAATAAACTCTAATAAAATTTAAAACTGATTTTGTTTAGAATATGATTTAAGATGTGAACTGTGAGATAATAATAGATTAAAGCCAAAAGTCAACTAACCTATTTATTAAAATCTACACAATTTAGTTTAGGATTGTGATTGATTTTAGACATTCATGATCTTAAAGAGCGTACTATTAAACTTAATAATTTGTATTAAGATTCAAACAAATAAAGAGTGGAGATAAAGAATATTTATTAGTTTATGATTATTTTTCTCAAGTGGGTGGAGTATTTTCCTATTCATAGATGGAAGAAATTAAAGTGATTATTATTGAATGGAAAGAAAGTTGCAAATGGACGTAATGCAAAAGGGACATTAAATTATTATTTATTAATAAACCCATGAAATGTCCCACTTTATGATTATATAAGGATACATTATTTACTAATCCTATAATTACTTTCACTATTAATTCTCTTAATATATTTTAGTCTCATAAAATATAAAATTTACAATACTTACACAGTTACGCTTGTGGAATGTTACACTGTACTGCATATGTACTCCACTTTCTAGGGAGTGGGACTTGTGCGTACTATTAAAATTATGGGTTAAATTATAGGGTTAATTTCTAAATAATTTTCCATTTTTTTTAGTTTTTAAATTATCACGATTTTTTATTTTTGCTAATTTAATATACAAACTATTTAATAATTTTAATTTTATCACGATCTTTTATTTTTATCAATTCAATACACGATCTATTTTATATTTTCAATTATATCACAACTTTTATTTTTGCACTTTGATGCACTACTTATTTCATATTTTCAATTCAATTCATTATTATTATTATTATTATATTATTATTATTATTGTTGTTGTTATTATTATTATATTAAAACTTGTATTTATTAAATAATGATATTAATACACTATTTTTTAAGCTCAAATTAATTATTAATTTAATTTTTTATAAAATCCTTATTTTCAATAAATAATTTCATTTATATAATATTTTTGTTACAATTTTAAATTTACTATAATAATAGTAATAAAGTAGAACATAATAATTAAAAAAACTATTCATTACAGTAAAATACATAATTTTACATTGGGTGGATTTATTAAAATAATTGTTTTTCACAACTTAATTACAACTATGAATTTACTCTAACAATAATAAGGAAAAAAATTATTCGTTCGACCTATATTGTATTTTAATTTTTAATTAATAATAATAATAATAAAATTGAATTGAAAATATGAAATAAATGGTGTATTAAATTACAAAAATAAAAGTTGTAATAAAATTGAAAATATAAAATAGATTGTGTGTTGAATTGACAAAAATAAAAGGTTATGATATAATTGAAACTATTAAATAGATCGTATATTGATTTGACAAAAATTAAAAGTCGTGATAGATTTGAAATCCCTAATAAGGTGGTGAATTTTTTAGGAATTAACCTTAAATTATACAATAACCAAAATATTTTTGAGAATTTCTTTTATACCCTAAATTTATCCCTCATCCGTCCCAACTTCAAACTTCACACTTTCCGTTTTATTACGTCTAAATTAAACTTCACACTTTAATAAAAGAAAAAAATAACTAACTAATATCCCTCTAACATACTTTTATTTCAAATTTGTCATCATATTTTTAACACACGTAACATACTTTATTATCTATTTATTACTCAAAAATACCATACTATCCCAAAAAATAAATCAAAATATAATTTTTTATTAAACTATGTATCTACAATAAACGTGAAATTGAATTTGGGATGGAGGGAGTATACAACTGCTCCATTTAAATGCCCAAAATTATGTGTTCTTACATACTGACTGCGTGTTTGATATTTCGGCCTTTAAATAGATCAATATTTAAGACACATAAAATATTATAGGGTTCAAATTTATAGTAGTCACTATTCACTAAGTACAATTTTAAATAGCCACCTCTCTTATATATAATTTTTACTAGCCACTATTTGGTAGACTCTCCAAATTACCCCCATAATTGTCAGATAAAGGACGAAAATAATGGGGCCATGGTCATGTCAGTTTTAACTGCAGTAAATGGGGTGGGTGTATCGCATTTAAAATTTTTAAAATTTAAAATTTGAATGGGGAATGTGGGGCATTATTAAATGGGGGTTGGTGGGGCATCATTAATTCAAAAAAATTTAAAAAAAAAATTCAAAAAAAATATATCTTCTATTCGGCCAACAATTTTGTTTTATTCGGCCAATACTTTTTGTTCCATTCGGCCAACACTTTTTTTTCAGAAAAATAAAAAAAATTCGAAAAAAATATTTCTTCTATTCTGCGGCCAACAATTTTGTTCTATTCGGCCAACACTTTTTGTTCAAGAAAAAATAATTGTTCTATTCGGCCAACACTTTTTTCCAGAAAAAATTTAAAAAAATTCGAAAAAATATTTCTTCTATTCGGCCAACAATTTTGTTCTATTCAGTCAACACTTTTTGTTCAATTCGGCCAACATTTTTTTGTATAGAAAAATTCAAAAAAATTCAAAAAAAAAAATATTTCTTCTATTCGACTTATTTGGCCAACACTTTTGTTCTATTCGGCCAACATTTTTTGTTCTATTCGACCAACATTTTTTTTTCTAGAAAAAATTAAAAAAAATTCATACAAATAAAATTAATGCATCTTTTTGTATTTTAATAAATAAATATATTCATGAGACATATAAAAGTAATAAATTAATGCATTCAATAGACTGTAAAATAAATTATTATACTTTGGTACTTTTTGATCAAAAAGAGATCTCAAACATGTGATGAGTGGGTCCCTCTCAAGGGCATTTTGGTCAATTCTCGTAAAAGTGGCTAAAATAAATTGTTTTTAATACATGTGCCCACTTAAAATTACTTTTAAGTAACAGTGGCTCATTTTTGCCATTATCAAAATATTATGTTATAATCAAATATTATATATATATATATATATATATATGCATCAAGATTGTGGGTTTAACATGTGTCAAGAACATATGTACCTAGATAATTATAATCTGTGTCAGATTTGTACATTGCTAAACTAATTCAGACATTCATATTCTACGGAAACTTATCTTAACCCCATTAATGGAAACTATTGAGTTAAAATTAACGAAATAATCAAGGTATTAAATAGGGATAATTTTACCAAAAATAGTTACTGTTCTATTGTCTAATCATGGCCCCACGAAAAAAAGACAAAAGTTCAATAATGGCTCTACATCCAAATGGTGGGCCTTGCTTGAAACTAGTACTATTTCCTTGATTTGCCTCCTCTTCTTTTGTTATTTCACTAATTCATTAGGACAAGTTTCCACATTTTTAAATAATTTTATTTTGTTTATGATAACAATATACTAAAAGGTTTTAAAAATCAGAATTGCGACGAGACTTGACATGAGTGAAGACCTAGTGATCATTAAATTAATTAAATATATACTTAATTAACATGTACTGAGTTGGTGGATAATCCAATTTCAAAGTTAGAATAAAGGAGTATATGATGAGTTTATAAGTGTGAATTATAAGGTTTTGAGTTGAGTGTTTATTTATTATGTTTTTCATGAATAATCATTTATTTAGGAAAAAAGAAAGATTGTGTGTACACACATGCTGTAATCAACTCCATGATTTTGTTGTTTTTATTTGATTAAATAATGTATCTGAGGCCATTTGGGAACAGGCTTTTGCATGTGCTTATTTAACTTATTAATTCTCTAAGAAAATTATTGTAAACAAACAAAAAGGTACATAATTGCACAAGGAGTTCAGTGAATTACGAATTTGATCCACATATTTCTTTAATTTAAGTATAATAAAATTTAATTGATATATAACAAATTAAAGAATGAAATAAATCATGTATAATGAATTTTGGGCTTGTAGGTTTAATGGGAGGCGTGAGAGGGGACCCAGTTTACATATGGGCCGAATGAAGGTGGAGCCCAGACACTGGGTTTGAGGGTCCCCTGACCCTCCCCTCCCTTTGGTCCTCATTGGTCCCAGGTTTCATAAGTAACATTTCATTATTACGAGACTATGATAATTACAAAACTTTCTTGCGCTAATATCTATTAAATCGTGAATCTTTTAGAAAGTACTTATTAAGTATTTATTAAAATAATTAGATGACATATTAAGAAATATATATGTCATTTCAAGCAATTTTTCCAGCGTGCATTGCTTGGTAACGTGCTGCCAAAATACAAGATAAATTTGTCATGACTATTGGAGAACATAACTATTTACAAACTTACGTTTGTTTCATTAAGTTATTTGAGAAGGTCCATTATTAAGTTATTTTATTATAATTTTTTTATTTAAGAGGGAAGTTGATTTGCATTTTAAATTAAACAATTAAACTAGAAGGATCTGATAGTATAAAAGTATTTTGCCAGTGTATACCAAATGTATAAAACACTAAACAGTAACACGATAGCTAAGAGTGAACATTTTATTGTATGCCAGACGTCATGGAATACGTAGAAGAAACTAGTATAATATGCTTAATATTAAATTAAATCTAAAATATTAAAAAAAGGATAGAGAATTAGAATGTTTGTAGCTTCAAAAGGGGACAAAAAGTTTTGTTGTATAGTTGGGTCCAAATAAGGTATTCTCCATTCCAGAATTAATGCAAATTTATAATGTAAATATTTTCTCCTTTTCCAATAATTAAAGTAATATAGTATATTGCTTTAAAAAAAAAAGTAATATAGTATATATGTGTTTCATGAATCAATCATGAAGGTTTAAGGAAAATAAATATTAAATGGAGCCTGGTTTTCAATTTTTATGCCACGAATGCACACCACAATCATTTATGAAAAATATTTATTAATTAAATATATTTGATATATAATCATGATACTCCTATTCAAAGAGGACAAAATATCTTATAGCACCGTGTTTATATGATATTGTTTGTGAAAAGTATTAATTAATGTATAATTATTATACAAAGTAAAGTCAAAATATATTTTTTAAAGTACAATGAATATGTATTAAATTATGATTATAAGATGTTATAATATATTTTATTATAAATATATTTTAATTATTGCTAATAAACATAAATATATCTTATAATAGTAATAGATACTTCTTCCGTTTGCTTTCAAGGGTATCATTTTTCCATTTTGGGCGTCCGCCCCCAAGGGCCTCATTTCCTTTTTTATCCACACACACCCACTAATACAACTAAAAAATAGGATCTACACTATGACATCCGCCATCTTTTTTTTTCTAACTAATTACTATTTTATTTTATTATTATTTTAACAATCTTATTTATGTTTCATGGCAGTGATATCTTCACGAGTTAACGTTTAATATTATGGTTAGTTTTAGTCTTGTATTTATCCCCCTAAGTTTTAGGATATGAGGAGAATTTAAATTATGATACCTTATCTACACCTTTCAACCCACGATCTCCTCAACCTCTCCATACGTAACAGAATAGGAGAATACGCAGGACGTGTATCTATTAATTAGTTTGTGCGTTAACATTCTTCTTCGACCCACGTTCAAGAATACATACACGCATCATTCCCTCTCCATTTTGTGAACAATTTATGCTTTTAAAAAAAACCTAGTTTTCTCTCCAACACCGTGAGCACTTCCTCGTTCTTCTACTCCGCTCCATCATCGCTTACTATTATTGACGGTAATGTTTCTCCTTACTCATAGTTTTGCAAACAAAGATAATATTTTTTTCTGCTATTTCAGTAGTATGGGACTCGTAGATAAACAATTGTACTCTGTCCACATGTATTCTTCAATCCTCAAGGAAAGCAATAGTAATGGTAGTTACCGTATGTAGTATATATACATATTTATTTTATGAGATATTGTAATGAATGGATACATGGCTCATAATTTTAAGATTTTAAGGGAACATGTGTATTCTGAACTTTAGGTTCTGGAGCCATTGCCTTCGATTGATAAAGGGAAAACGGTAGTGATTGGAGTAATTAAATTCTATCTAGTGATGTAACTAGTAATGGATTGAGAGGGCAGTAGTCATTCGTAATCATAATTAGCAGGGTGTGTATACATAAGGTATGAGAGTACAAATATAATTTGCCTTCCTTTTTTTTGGTGGAGTGCTGTCAGTACATGTATAGTGGATAGTGAGGGAAATTCCCTTATTAATATTTTTCCTTGAGTTCAATTTCTTCTCTGTGAAAGGAAATAGGTCAAGCACCTCCACTAGCAATAACTCTTTCATGGATTCGGTGCTTCTTATCATTTCACTTATCTCATATTAATCCTCCTTTAGAAAGGACTTCAAAGTTTGAAACCAATTCCCAAATTTTACCTTACACATTTCAAGATTTCGATATTGTTTTACATAAGGTCTACCATAAGCTTATTCATGGATATTATGTCTATACTTGCTATTAGGTGACTATAATCTTGAGGAGTGTAACTAAGGGCGTGCATTTCATCATTCTCATTTTTCAGCAACCTTGAGGTGGGGAATTCTAAAATCTTTTTCTTGTCTACTGTATGTGCTTACGTGTTTACATTTATTGAATTATTTTACAGTCCCACAGTCATAGAGTACTCTCGTAGTACTATCACAGTTACATAAACCAGGGCACTTTCAGGTGTCGGGATTCTTAATTGGTCCTCGGGTAATGCCCGCCGAGTTTTATGATCAATCATCACAGTCACAGAAAATTCATGGTGTATGATTATGTTTATGTGAATATGTGTGCATATTATGGTAGACGAAATTATTTTTCCCACTGAGTCATTGTTTACTCACCCCTTTCAATAAATTATTTTCACAGGTTGAAGAGCAAGACGAGGTATGGCCATTGGAGTTCAATGCTCGTTTTATTTTGAAATAAGCTCAAACATTATTTATTAGTACTTGCAAATGGTATTTTGAACATTCATGCAACTGTCATGCTTAGCACTTAATCCGGATATTGTTTTCTTTTAAATTTGGACAAAGATGCTGCTTGAATTATTGCTATAAAAACTTGGAAAGTGTGGTGGTTTTGGTTAATATGTTAATATGCAAGTCTCTTTAATGACATGTTAAGTTGCTGCTTGTGGCAGAGAGATGGTTTAAGTTGTTGTTGGTGTAGTAGCAAAAAAATAAAAAAAAATCAGCAGTAGTCCAGTAAGTTTCATTTCTCAGTTTAATGGGTTAGTGGGTTTAAATAGGTGAATAAATCATATGGTGGGTCAACACGGTTAATTAGGTTTAAGGATTTGTTACATAATTATATGTGTTAATATGTTTAGTTGCATAAAATAAATATCTTGGTGTAAGAAAGTTCTATTGTGTTAGTTGGTATACTAATAGACATATTTCCACTACTAAGAAATTGTGTTGGTCCTGTAAGTTGGGGTTAATCTTTATATGAAAAAAAATTAATTCTTTCAAAAATCCTACTTTTATTTGGGTCGTTACATTAGTGGTATCAGAGCAGGTCTATGATTCTGTAGACTTGTCTTTTAAATGTAAAATATTTTATTTTCTAATAAATTTATTTAAAAGTTTTGAGCATCTACTCCTGTCATACCATGTCGACTCCAAGAGGTAACTTACAATTTACATTGTCATAGATATGTTCACAGGAAAATTTTCATGAAACTTCTCTCATTTATGAATTATGATACATGCATGCCCTTTAGCTTTACGAACCAACATGAACAATATACATTATATTTCTCCATTGAAGCTATACTCCATAGACATTGATCATTTTCTTATGGATACATATGATGATTTTCCGCGCGACGTCTTGATGTATATACATCTCTTAAAGACATAGTTGCTCCTGTTCCAGGGACATGGCCACTCGCGGAAGGGGCCCAAATCGAACACGTAATGCACGAGATGATCAAGCACCTCCTCCAACTCCACAAGTTCCTAATCCAGCAATTCCCAATACCCCTCTAGCTCCACAAGATCCTCCTCCACCAGCTCCCCATGCTCATTCCCCAGCTGATGGTGGGCAAGATCATCATGCTCCTGCCCCTGCTGATGGTGGACCAGATCGCTTTGATGAGTTCATGGATGCATACATGGCACAACACAAAGGAAACAACCAGACTAGGATTGTGGAGCAATTTCACAGGCATAAGCCCCCAATATTCAATGGACGAGAGCCCCGAAGTAGTTGAGGAATGGATTGACAGCATTGAGCGAATTTTGGAGTTGAATAATTGCTCCGATGCTGAACGTGTGACTTGTACTAGATTTCAATTGAAAGAAGATGCATACCATTGGTGGGCTGCTTATTGGAGAGCTAGGCCAGTGGAAGAACAGAATGCTCTGAATTGGGATGGGTTTAAAGCTATGATGATTGAGAAGTTTATCCCACCATCATATCGTACCCTTATAGCCATTGAGTTAATCTGAAACAGTGAAACATGTCTGTGATTGAGTACGAGAGGAAATTCAATCAGATGAGCAGGTTTGCTACTCAATTAATTGATACAGATGAGAAGAGAGTTCAGTTGTTCAGATGGGGGCTGCGTGAGGATATACACACGAATATGGCAGGCAGTGGAGAAATGACTTATGCTCAGGCCTTTCGGCGTGCTGATTATGTGATGACTAGAAAAGAGTTTGGTGCACCCAAGCCGAATCTAGTCGAGGCTAACTTTGAGAAGAGAAAGTGGCAGGGTTCAGGACATGCCAGACAGGGGAACCATAATCAAAGGTACAATCAGAACAAGCAGTCCAGGGGTAGAGAGGTTGATGGTCAAAATCACTTGGACAAGCTGGCTTGTAGAATTTGTGGGAAGAATCATCTTGGTGAGTGTCTTGCCGGCCAGAACAAATGCTATAGGTGTAAGAATTCTGATCACATGGTTCAAAATTGTCCCTTGGCAAACAACAGTTCAGGAGCACGAAATGGACCGTCAGGTGGGAATGCATGAATGTATGCTCTTACTACGGAGGAAGCTGAGAATGATCATGGCACAATGACAGGTATAATAATAGTTCTTAATGTACCAGCTTTAGTACTATTTAACACTGGAGCCACACATTCTTTTATATTTGCAAAATTTTATGCTCTAATTGGTAGTAAGAACATGAGGGTAGATGAGTCACTTAAAATTAGTATTCCTTCGGGGGAGACTATTACTACAAATTTGATGGTCAAAGGAGTGTGCATCAACATCAAAAAGAGAGATCTTGAAGCTGATTTACATGTGCTGAAGATGAATGATTTTGATGTGATCTTGGGTATGGATTGGCTCAGTAAGTAAAATGCAGACATTAAATGTCGGAAGAGAGAGATAACCTTGCATCCACCTAATATGGAACATATCATATTTCATGGAGTGAAGGCTAGAACTGCACCCCGTATAGTGTCTGCGATGAAGGCGATGAAAATATTGAGGAAAGGAAACTCCTAAGGCTACTAAGTTAGCTTAATAGGAAATCAGAACACAGAAGTTACAGTTGCAGATGTGTCCATCGTACGAGAGTACGCAGATGTTTTTCCAGAAGATTTGCCAGGAATTCCACCTGAGAGACAGTTGGAGTTTACTATCGATCTGATACCTGGAGCGGCCACAGTATCAAAGGCTCCCTACCGGATGGCATCGAAGGAGTTACAAGAGTTGAAAGTTCAGATTCAGGAGGTTTTAGACTTGGGTTTCATCTAACCCAATGTTTCACCGTGGGGTGCACCGGTTCTCTTTGTGAAGAAGAAAGACGGAACATTACAAATGTGCATAGATTATAGAGAATTGAATAAGCTCACCATCTAGAACAAGTACCCGTTGCCAAGAATAGAAGACTTGTTTGATCAGTTGAGAGGAGCTGGAGTTTTCTCAAAGATCGACTTGAGGTCGGCGTATCATCAGTTGAGAATTAAAGAGGCTGATATTCCAAAGACAGCGTTCAGGACCCGTTATGGTCATTATGAATTCTTAGTAATGCCTTTCAGGTTAAGTAATGTACCTGCTGTATTTATGGATATGATGAATAGAGTATTCCATCAATTTTCGGATAAGTTCGTCATTGTGTTCATAGACGATATTTTGGTGTACTCGAGAGATAAAGAACAACATGAAGAGCATTTGAGGCTAGTATTGGAAACAATACGGAAGGAAAATTCAAGAAATGTGAGTTCTGGATTGATAAGGTTGTATTTCTGGGTCATGTTGTTGCAGCTCATGGAATCGAAGTAGACCCAGCAAAGGTGGAAACAGTTAATCAGTGGAATGCACCTAAGAATGCACACGAAGTGCTTAGCTTCTTGGGATTGGCTGGTTATTATCGGAGATTCATAGAGGGTTTTTCGAAGATAGCAGGACCGATGACACGACTCACTCGAAAGGGAGAGAAGTTCTTGTGGAATGAGAAGTGTGAGAACAGCTTTCAAGAACTTAAGAAAAGGCTCACTACATCACCAGTTTTGACGATCCCTGATCCTACTCAAGACTTTGTGATTTATAGTGATGCATCCAAGCAAGGTTTGGGCTGCGTTTTGATGCAACAAGGTAAGGTGGTGGCCTATGCTTCAAGGCAATTGAAATCCCATGAGGTGAACTACCCGACTCATAATTTAGAGTTGGCTACAGTAGTGCATGCTTTGAAGATTTGGCGGTATTACTTATATGGAGGAAGATGTGAGATCTATTCAAACCATAAAAGTTTGAAATATCTCTTCACTCAGATAGAGCTAAATATGAGACAGAGGCGATGGTTGGAATTGGTGAAGGACTATGACTGCACTATACACTACCATCATGGTAAAGCAAATGTAGTTGCAGATGCTTTGAGTCGTAAGACAAACAACAAGTTAGCTAACCTTCACACTGAGCAATAACAGTTGGTGAGAGAGTTTGAGAAGTTGAGAATTGAAATGGTTGATGGGCCTAGAGACATAAAGGCAGTTTTGGAAAATATGGTTGTACAACCTGTTTTGAAGGACATGATCAAAGAAGGACAAAAGAAGGATGAGTTCCTTGTCAAACTGAAAGAAAGAGCACTGTCAGAAAATGATAAAGGGTTCAATATTGTCGAGAATGAAACATTGTATTATGAAGGAAGAATGTGCGTTCCTGAGAATTCTGAGACAAGAAGAATCATTTTAGAGGAAGCTCATATTACATCCTACATTGCTCACCCTAGAAATACGAAGATGTATCATGACTTGCGTAGGATGTTTTGGTGGAGTGGAATGAAGAGAGATATTGTAGAGTTAGTGAGTAAATGTTTGACGTGTCAGCAAGTGAAAGTGAACATCAATGGCCATCTGGATTGCTTCAGCCACTTCAGATTCCAGAATGGAAATAAGAGCATATTACTATGGACTTTGTCGTAGGCTTGCCGAAGACAGTAAATGGTAACAACGCCATATGGGTCGTGGTTGATCGTTTGACGAAATCTGCTCATTTTCTTCCTGTTAAGACTACTTTTAAAGTAGATTAGTACACACAGATTTATGTCCGTGAGATAGTAAGGTTACATGGTATGCCAGTCTCTATTATGTCAGATAGAGATCCTCGTTTTACTTCAAAATTTTGGAAGAGTCTACAAAGAGCTATGGGGACTAAGTTGAGCTTCAACACAGCTTATCATCCTCAAACAGATGGGCAGCCAGAAAGGACTATTCGAACTCTTGAAGACATGTTGAGAGCTTGTGTGCTTCACATGGATAGTAGTTGAGAGAACTACCTACCATTTAGGCTGATTTTGAATACAACAATAGTTATCACTCAACTATTCAGATGGCACCTTATGAGGCATTGTATGGAAGGAAATGTCATTCACCAGTCTATTGGGATGAAGTCGGAGAGAAGAAGTTGCTTGGGCCTGAAATGATTGTGAAAACAGTTGAAGTGATTGAGAAGATATACGAGAGGATTAAAGTGGCCAGAGACAGGCAAAAATCCTACGCTGACAAGCGTAGAAAAGACTTGCACTTTGAAGTTGGGGATAGAGTGTTCTTGAAAGTAACACCAACTAAAGGAGTTGTAAGGTTCGGGAAGAGAGGAAAATTGAAGCTGAGGTATGTTGGGCCTTTAGAGATTCTTGAGAGAATTGGAGACTTAGCCTACCATTTGGCTTTGCCACCTTATTTCTCTGTAGTGCACAATGTTTTCCATGTATCTATGTTGTGAAGGTATATGCATGATCCGATTCATGTGGTGGACTACTCGATGTTGGAAGTTAATCGAGATTTGTCTTATGAAGAGACACCTGTGGAGATACTTGAGAGAAAGATTCATCGTTTGAGGAACAAAGAAATCATCTTGATCAAAGTTCATTGGAGCCGACATAGTAAAGAAGAGGCCACATGAAAACGCGAAGATGAAGTACGAGCCACGTATCCGGACTTCTTTACTCACGGTTAGTCACCTAAATTTTGAGGACGAAATTTTAGTTAACGGGGGAGGAATGTGACATCCGCCATTTTTTTTCTAACTAATTACTATTTTATTTTATTATTGTTTTAGCAATCTTATTTATGTTTCATGGCAGTGATATCTTCATGAGTTAATGTTTAATATTGTGGTTAGTTTTAGTCTCGTATTTATCCCCCTAAGTTTTAGAATATAAGGAGAATTTAAATTATGATACCTTATCTACACCTTTCAACCCACGATCTTCTCAACCTCTCCATACGTAACATAATAGGAGAATACGCAGGCCCTGTATCTATTAATTAGTTTGTGTGTTAACATTCTTCTTCGACCCACATTCAAGAATACATACACGCATCATTCCCTCTCCATTTTGTGAATAGTTTATGCTTTTAAAAAAACCTAGTTTTCTCTCCAACACCATGAGCACTTTCTCGTTCTTCTACTTTGCTCCATCATCGCTTACTATTGTTGACGGTAATGTTTCTCCTTACTCATAGTTTTGCAAAATAAGATAATATTTTTTTTTCTGCTATTTCAGTAGTATTGGGCTCGTAGATAAACAATCGTACTCTATCCACATGTATTCTTCTATCCTCAAGGAAAACAATAGTAATGGTAGTTACCGTATGTAGTATATATACATATCACCAGTTCGTTAGGTAGACTACTTTATTTTATGAAATATTGTAATGGATGGATACATGGCTCATAATTTTAAGTTTTTAAGAGAACATGTGTATTCTGAACTTTAGGTTCTGGAGCCATTGCCTTCGATTGATTAATGGAAAGGGTAGTGATTGAAGTAATTAAATTCTATCCAGTGATGTACTTATCCGTTCCGTCCTTATAGTTATGTTTGCTTTTTGCACGTGGATTAATGAGTATAATATTTTAATGTGTATTGAGGTGAGAGAAATAATATTTTAATATAAAGTGGGTAGATGTATTAGTGTGATGTGTGGGGTTATGGAAACGTAACCATTGAGGTGGGACGCCCAAAATGGTAATGCGAAACTATTAGGACGGGACGGAGGGAGTAATTAGTAATGGATTGAGAGGGCAGAAGTCATTCAGAATCATAATTAGCAGGGTGTGTATACATAAGGTATGAGAGTACAAATAGAATTTGGCTTTCTTTTTTTTTTGGTGGAGTGCTGTCAGTACACGTATAGTGGATAGTGAGAAAAATTCCCTTATTAATATTTTTCCTTGAGTTCAATTTCTCCTCTGTGAAAGGAAATAGGTCAAGCACCTCCACTAGCAATAACTCTTTCATGGATTCGGTGCTTCTTATCATTTCACTTATCTCATATTAATCCTCCTTTAGAAAGGACTTCAAAGTTTGAAACCAATTCCCAAATTTTACCTTACACATTTCAAGATTTCGATACTGTTTTACATAAGGTCTACCATAAGCTTATTCATGGATATTATGTCTATACTTGCTATTAGGTGACGATAATCTTGAGTAGTGTAACTAAGGGCGTGCATTTCATCATTCTCATTTTTCAGCAACCTTGAGGTGGGGAATTCTAAAACTTTTTTCTTGTCTACTGTATGTGCTTACATGTTTACATTTATTGAATTATTTCACAGTCCCACAGTCATAGAGTACTCTTGTAGTCCTATCACAGTTACATAAACCAGGGCACTTTCAGGTGTCGGGATTCTTAATTGGTCCTCGGGTAATGCCCGCCGAGTTTCATGATCGATCGTCACAGTCACAGAAAATTCATGGTGTATGATTATGTTTTTGTGAATATGTGTGCATATTATGGTAGACGAAATTATTTTTTCCACTGAGTCATTGTTTACTCACCCCTTTCAATAAATTATTTTCACAGGTTGAGGAGTAAGACGAGGTATGGCCGGTGGAGTTCAATGCTCGTTTTATTTTGAAATAAGCTCAAACATTATTTATTAGTACTTGCAAATGGTATTTTGAACATTCATGCAACTGTCATGCTTAGCACTTAATCCGGACATTGTTTTCTTTTAAATTTGGACAAAGATGCTGCTTGAATTATTGCTATAAAAATTTAAAAAGTGTGGTGGTTTTGGTTAATATGTTAATATGCAAGTCTCTTTAATGACATGTTAAGTTGCTGCTTGTGGGAGAGAGATGGTTTAAGTTGCTGTTGGTGTAGTAGCAAAAAAATCAGCAACAGTCCAGTAAGTTTCATTTCTCAGTTTAATAGGTTAGTAAGTTTAAATAGGTGAATAAATCATATGGTGGGTCAACACGGTTAATTAGGTTTAAGGATTTGTTACATAATTATATGTGTTAACATGTTTAGTTGCATAAAATAAATATCTTGGTGTAAGAAAGTTCTGTTGCGTCAATTGGTATACAAATAGACATATTTCCGCTACTAAGAAATTGTGTTGGTCCTGTAAGTTGGGGTTAATCTTTATATGAAAAATAAAATTCATTCTTTCAAAAATCCTACTTTTATTTGGGTCGTTACACACACCTCCACTAATACAATTACCCACTACACATTAAATAACAAAATACTCCATAATCTCCGTGCCCAAAAGCAAATGACATCCTTGAATCTGGATGGAGGGAATATGTTGTAATAATTGGTCGACCCGTTTCACATATACTAATTTCACATGAAAGTGTACTATAGGAATATCTAGTATGGACTTCAAACCCATGCCAAATGTTTATTAGTAAAACTTTTTAAAACTTCCATAGATGATGTGTTTAATTCTGTTATCATGCATGCAGCTAGATTTGATTATTTACTAGCTAGATAGGAGTTTTGGGTTTTTTTTGCTCCATTTGGAACTTTGTGACTCCTTCTCATTTTTGAATAATTAACATACCATTCAGAGTAAAACTTTTTAAAATGTGGAATTCCTCTCCCATGTGACAAAAATTTAGACATTCGATAATTTTTTTATTTTTATTTTTAAATATTTATTCTTATGTAGATCCTCCTAATTTATTATAAGTTAAAAAATAATAATTACTTATATTTTGATTTGTCATATCAGAGTAAGATATATTATGTAATATAATGGTAAAATAGGTTATGAATAACGAGATAAGAAATATGATGAATTATAATAATGAAATTATCATTGCACTTTAATAACGAACCTTTTAATCTTGGTAATAAAAATAATTAATTGTAATAATTTTGTTTTTTGAATTTTTGATATGTTAAATTTTAATTTTATACCAAAAAAATTAATGTGAAAGATAATTTATGAGATATTTTGGGGAAAATACATTATTAATTGAAAAAGTAAATACATAAAACTTGAGCGAATCGAAAATTTATAGAATTTTTAAATGTCTATAGAGAATTGATTTAATTTTAAAATCCCAATCTAATTTAGAGGTAGTTTTGAAAAATTTTTCAAAATTCTAAGCAAATTAACATATCCAAAGATAGTCATGTGCTACTTGAATTTACATTCAACATGATACAATTTGAATACATGCTCATAGTTATTGGACTCCAATGGCGATTCTAAACAAAAACGCTTAAAGGCGAAAGATTGGATTCATTAATTAACTTAACTTAATGGTGCCGACATGCTTGATGTTTAAATTTGTTTTGGTGTGTCGGACTCACAAAAATTTATTTTTATCAATCAGTTATAAGGTACTAGAAGTTAACCTATTTTTTGAAACAGGATAAAAGAAGTATAATTATTAATCAAAAAGTAATATTTAGATAGGATAAATATAAACGGATCAAATTGATCCGGATCAATTGAGTTGTTATGGTAAGTTTTGAATAATTAAAAATGTTCATAGACTAAATTATCCTTTTTAACATATAAGGTAGTATTAATTATAATTTAGGTAAGAATTTATCATATTAATTGAACTAATGAGATGCATTTATTGTTTTACTTTTCTTATAAAATAATTTTAATTATAATATAAATATTAATCTATATCTAATTTATTATTATTAATTAAACAAAATTATATATATATATATATATATATAAATGGATTTATAATTATTAGTAAATAATTATATTTACAATTTTAATAATAAAATTCTTCATTAGTTATATTTATAAACTAATAATTATATACACTTATATTTTATATATATTCATTTAAATAAATGCTAAGATGTTGTTTAGCGTATAATTCATTTAAATAAATGCTATGAAAAATGTACGCAACAGTTTTTTTCTCCTGTTCATAATATTTTAAAATAAATAATTTTTTCATTTTTAAAAGTAGTATACTTTATTTTATTAAAAAATATTATCAATTTTTATAACTAAATATTAATTACGAAAGTTATAATTTTTTATTTATTAGATATCATTTTTTATTAATAATTTATCACTTTTATCTAGCTTTTAAATTATTTTTTATAAAATAATTCAATTGATTATTATCACTTTATTATTATAAAATATCATTTTCTACTAAAAATATCATTACTTTTTCATCTATCACACAAATTTACTTTTTCATCTATCGCACAAATTGTTTATTAAATAATATATTGGATGATTATAAATTTTCATTGATCACACATACTAATATATATTAAAATATTATCACTTTTCCTGAGACCTCAACCATGATAAATATGATGTTGCGCCAAAAATGCAATTTAATTTGCGTTATTAGCTAGAAACATAACAGTGAATCAAAAAATTTTCTAGAAAACGATAAATCTGGATCTTAAAAGGATCCCTCTCACAGAATTAGATCCGTGAGACTATCTCGTACAAGTGTTTACCTTAAAGTTAATAGTTCATTGTATATTATAAAATAAAATTATTTTTTTACGCTACTATGAAGTAATAATTTATTACTTTGTATGTTTTTTTATATATTGTAAATTATATTATATAAATTAAAAATATATACAAATTTAATATCTTTTAATATTTATGTTTAAAATTTATTTAAATTAACTTTAAAATTTAAAATTATATTCATTTCAAACTAACTTTAAATTTAATAACACTACAAAAACACTGAAGTATTTTTTACCAACGGAATATTTTGTTGGTAGAAGTCTTAATTACATTGTTAAATTGATTTACTAGCGTAATCCGTTGGTAAAGTGAAGGTTGATAAATTTTTAGTAATGAAAATTCAATTCCATTGGTAAATAATTTTGCTGGTAATTTATAAAAAGATTTCCTTGGTAATCCGTCGGTAATTACCAACGGATTGAATTCCGTTAGTAAAATAGAGAATAAATTTATTGGCATTCTGTTGCTAAAAGAAAAATGTCATTTTTGTTGCTAATCTACCGGTAATTAACAATGGAATTCACTGTTGGTAAATTTCATTGTTAAAAAATAAATTTTTTTGTAGTGTAAATCGTCCATGCCTTTTTTTAATAAATAATAATTAATTAAAATTAATTTTAAGTATAATATATATAATTTAATAAATCGTCCATACTTTTTTTTTATTTTTGAATAAATAATTATTAGATAAAATTAATTTTAAATATAATATATATATATATATATATATAATATAGAAGAAACAAAAAAAATAAAAATAGTAATACTAAGATACGATATTCAAATAAATTTAAATTAGTTATAGTTTATTTATGGAAGAAAATTAATTAACCTAATTAATAAACTTATATAAGTTAAATTAGCAGTAAGGTTAAAATAGTAATTGGACTTTGTTAAAAGGCTATTAATACGGATCAAATTGATCCAAATAGCAAGGTCCATTTAGATATTAAAAAAAGAATTCTCCTATTGTGTAATTTCTTATTAATAGTTGACTTTCTAATTAAATATGCTGTATGCTGTAATATGATCTACGTCCAATTAGCAGAATTAATGTATTTGATACAGCTAGCTAGTATTGATTCTGATATAGGGATGAATGTGAACATTAAAGTACTCAACTTTTATTCTAGATTTGAATGAGTTTTTTATTTTAATTTTGGCTTTTTAACAGGAAAAATAACGCTGATCATGTAATTATCGTTTCTACCTGTCTCACAGTAATTATATATATATATATATATATATATATATATATATATATATATATATATATATATATATATATATATATATATATATATATATATATATAACATTAATCCAATTTTATTGCAATAATTAACCTTAATATATATCTTAATTCAAAAAATTTAATTCCACTTTAACATACAATAATGTATTTTACATTTTATTTTATATAATATTTAGAAAGACAATAACAAAATTAGAAAAAAAACTTTTACTCAAAGTGTCTACGCAAACTAATTTGGGATTGGAAGGGTATTAGTGAAAATGTTTACATAATCAAACTTTATATTCTAGAATTGATGTTTGAAATATATATCAAGTTAGAAGTGAAAGTTAATTAGTGATTGATTAAATAACAACACATGAATCTGAAAAAAAATTACAGTTTTTATTTTGAGATTTCAAATAATTTATTGAAAATAATAATTAAGTAAAAGTAGTGTCAAAGAAAATGGGATTACATGTGGATCGATCAATTAAAAAAAAAAAAGCATACTTAACACTCGGAGGAAATGCAAAATTGAATTGACTTGATCGAGATAGAACTCACCCCCACGTTCAATCTGACATCGAACGTTACAATTTATGAGAGGTGATTATTTCAAGATAAGAAATCGCTCTTAATCTAATAATCATTATTATTATTTTTATAATAAATGTGACTGTTGAATAATTTAAACATCGATGAGGTACCATCCCACCAATAATAATAATACTCTATACAGAAATTAAGAAGATATAATTAATATGCGTGTGAAAGGAAAAAAAATAAAGTTAAGAAAAGAGAAGGCTTTATTTCTTGATCCAAATGAGTATCTTCCTTAACATTAAAAACCAATATTGTTTGACTTTGAGCTTAAGTGGATGGGAGAATCCCACTAATTAATTGATTCCAGTTGAAATAATTAACTTACATCAAAATTAATCCATCTTTTCCTTCTTTAACTCTCAATTTTAGGGTCAATTCATTATATAATAATAATTACGGATATGTCAGTCCGGATGTAGACTACAACATTAAAAAATTGTTGCATATTAACCCATTAAATTATCCCAAATTACTATAATTGAATTTCGTATAAATTGATCAAGAGTTAATTAATAGTATAAAACTTCACTTCCGCTTTAGATAACTTTTTGGTTATTTCATTACGCATTTCTTGTTTTCACAATTCAGTGCAATCAAATCTTTTAAAAAATTTAATGGGTTGACGTACCGTTTTATACTGAAAATAATATTAGATTGAAATACAAATAAATCGACGAAATCAACACTAAAAGGGATTAAAACTCTTTTTTATTTATATTTGGCTAGACTGCCGTACAAAGTTTCAACTCAAGTAAGAAAAATAACACAAAGAGAGAAGAGAGAGAATTTATGCTAATTTTGGTAATGAGAATGAGATGGGTTTCACCGATGATTTTCGGTGCTATTTAGAGGCAAAGATTGGGGTTATTAAATGCGGGGTAGCCATAGAAGCCTAGGCCTAACTTACTTTACATTTAATGCAAAGATCTTATCTATCTTCTGTGATGCGATAAGATTTTGGAGGTTTGATATTTTCTGCCTCAAAGAGTATCCACTGTGTTGCAGCAGCAGGAGGTTAGGAGTTGTAGTGTCAAAGATAAAGGGTAGAAGGCATGCAGTGGCATGGTTGTGACGAGTGGCGGTTGGGCTGCTGAGGTGGTGGTGTCATGCTTTCGACATGTGATCACCTAGGCTAGACCACCGAGCTGCCGAAGGATCGCGATCGAGCTACTGTGTCGCTATACCAGAGCATGGATGCCGAGCTACCGCAGCACATCGACGGAGTATGGGTGCCGAGCTACGGAGGAGTGGCTACGTCCGCCATACTGCTAGCAAGCTGAACTACTATGGCATGTCTATCAAGGCCAAGATGCCGAGCGACTGCGGGGTGCGGCTGCCGTGCTGCTGCTAAGCTACGAGGTGTTGCTACTACGTACAGCATGTATAGCTGTATGAGGATCTGCCATGTATGATATTCTGTAGTAGTGCCGCGCGTGGATTTTGACTTAGTGATTCTAGTAGCCTTCCGCTGAGCTACCAACATAATGTAGTGATTAAATTAATAAATTATTTATTTTACAAAAATTATTAAAATGCCTAATACATATATCACGACAATGATTAAGGATATACAAAGAAGAATTCCATTTAAATCGAAATATAGCAGACAATAAATCACTATTGAGACTTTATATTGCTAGAGAGTATGTGTTATACTCTCATAATAATAATGATATATATATAAAATATAAATAAAAAACCTTGGTAATGACTGAGGTTCTTGGAAATGGGAGAGGGAATATACTCACTTTAGAGTGGTGTGGAAGGGATGCTCCTTGCAAGTTGCAACTTACAACCTTAAAATTTCCCACATTAGGAAATTAAAAAGAAAAAAAAGTTGTTTAAATTATGGTGTACTCTTTTGTCCTTTGCAAGATTGTTGTAATCGAATAAATATTTGACATGTGGATAAAGCTTATTTGATGACATTCCCACTTGTAGTAGAAAAATACAATTATTAATTGGAGTCCAAAATTTAATAATAGTAATAAATTACACATATAATATTATTGTACGAGTATCATAGTGGTGGCAAGTGAATAAAGCCGCAGTTGTTTTCTAGGTTCATCGGCCCTCAAGTAGTAATGCCACTATCCATAAACACATAATTCCGTAAAACTACGTATTTAGATTTAGAATAAACAATTAAGTTTTCATTTTTTTCACAATCATCATTATGGCCTTAATTTTTTATTTTTTATTTTTAATAAAAGAATAGAGTATTGGTTATTTGAAAGAATAGTTTCCAGGGTGTTTTAATAAAAAGCAGTAGAAGAAACGTCTGGACAGGGAGAATTGGGATAGACAAAGAAAGAAAGAGATGCCCGAAAAGATAGATAGAGAGTAAAGAAAAAGATGAAAGAGAAACAACAGCTGGAGTGGCATGCTCTGATAGCGCAATATTTGTCTTAATTCACTTCATTTCCAATTTTCTTTCTGTTTTTCTTGGGACCCCTAATTCCCCTCCCACCCCCACACATATTCATTTTTTATTTATTTTAGAATGTAAAAATAATAATAAACTAAGGAATTGTAGGTTGAGATTAATGGAAAAATCTGAAATTGAAAATTAACTTTTGTGCTCATAATTATATTGTATTCACGAAGCTGGCCTATAATTGAGATAATAAGCTATTTCCATTTATGAAAAATAATGGAGAACGAATTACTTAATTTGTATATTTTGATTATCATAGTATTTTGAATGTACCCAATTATTTCAATTGCGGTATGCATACTTAAAAACATGCATCTCATGTGTAATTAAATCAGGGGAAAATGTTTTAAAAAAAGAAAAAAAAAAAGAAAAAAAAGGACAGATGTAAATTTGAGAGAGAGAGAGATTCTAAAGGTAGAAAAGAAAATAAAAGAAAAGGGTGATATATATATGGAATCAAATAAGGCCGTAAAGCCGCAAAACATAAGTTGCAAGGTCGTGTTGGAATTAACCAAATTTATGAATTAATGGAAGAATTAAGGGTGGAATTAATGACAACATTGTAATGCTTCACATTTTATCATCACCATATCAACGGTCAACTAGGGCCGGTCCATTAGTTTTTTTTCTTAGACCTTTAATTTTTATACGTATAAAACAAAATTGTAATATAAATATAAATATAAAATGTATGAATATACTTATTAAACACATAAAATGAAGTATATGAATAATAATAAAAGAACATCATATCATTATATGTGATTTGACTCCATTTAATAATAAAAATATTAATATTTATTATAAAGTTTACTTATAAAACTAATTACTAAAATTGATCTTCTAGTATTTATTTTAGAAAAAATCATCAATCAATTTTTTATAATTAAATTTCTTTTAAAAAAATCTCAATTAATACAAAAATATAATGCAATTAAATTTATTTGAGTCATAATTGATCTCAAATAAGATTTTAACAGGTTCAATTCGAATATATATATATATATATATATATATATATATATATATATATATATATATATATATATATATATATATATATATATATAATTCTATTGATGCAGCAAATATCATAGATGATTAAAAAAGAATTAAAAATAAAAAAAAGCTTAGGAAGAAGAATTAACATAAAGAAAATAAAATATGAAGCTATTCATATTAATAAAGAGGAAAAATTAACAAAAATAATTAAAATAATTTAATGCTAAAATTTTTAATTTAATATAATAAGTTTTTTTAAAAAAAGTTTAATAAATAAAAATCTTATATCGTATATCTGTTCAACTGGAACAATGGGTTGGATTCATTAAAAAGAGAGAGAGAGAGGGGGAAAAGAATAACTTGCGATCAATAAAAATCGAAAGTTGGTGGATTCATTATTAAGAAAATAGAAAAAGAAAAAAGAATAACTAGCTAGCTGTCAATAAGAATCGAACATGGGTGGAGAGTGGAGGTAAAAAAGATCATGCCAACTAAGTCATTTGATATTATAGTACATATATTAACTTTAAAAAATATATATATATATATCATAAATATATATAAATATATTAAAAAAATCGGGGCCCTCGCCAGAGTGAGGCCCTGTGCGGCGGCACTTCCGGCACTGCCCCAGGGCTGCCCATGCAGTCAACCATTTCAGGAATTAATCTTGTTTTACACCACTTTGGTTGTTTCTATTTCTTTTTCTCTTTTCACTTAATATTTTCAAGTAAAGTATCTGATTGTGTAGTGGATCAAGAATATATGTAAGGAAATTTTAATTTTTAATATAATCTAAATATTGGCAATATATTATTATGTAATTATATTAGCTATTTAATTATTTTATGGACTTAATCCAATTAAGGTTAAAAGTCCATGGTCTATAATAATATTAATATGGGCCAATTGAGTAGATATCCAATACTACATGTTTGGGTGATTATGGGTGACCCAGTTGTATAGTATATAAAGACTCACAGGTTATGGTCCCCAATATACTAAGTTGCACATTGTCTTCCATTCTCCCCATCGAAAGGGATTACGACGGTCCCATGAGGAATAAGGAGGCTTAGTTGAGGAAGATCATAATACCTATCGATCATGTTCCGCCTAACTCTATATTAAGGTACGCTTCCGCATTACAGTTTGATCTCAGTTTCTCATAATAGGGTTAAGGTTTTAAGGATTTATTTCCTACAAATGGTATCAACGCCACCCTAATTTGATTCTCTGAGATCTGTAAATAATTGTGTTTAGAACAAATATTTGTGTTTGATCTTTACATGAAATTATGTAGGTTTTTTTTAATTGAAATCGTTTCTCGAAATTTTGAATGATTTCAGAAAATTTGTTGTCATTCGAAATTATTAAATAATTAAAGGCATTCTGTAACCTATTACTTGATGGATTCATATGAAAAATGATTTATGGTTTTATTATTGTGTACGCATTGTGATTGATGAGTTTAACCTTAATAATTGAAATATGTAATTTGATAGTAATTTTCTATCATTCAGTAATTATAGAAATACTCCATGAATTGTGTTTGCCATATACTAAGCCTCAATTTTTTTAAGGATTGATATACATGTGGTCATATATAAAGAATAAAAAAAATGGTTTCAACGTTATAATGAGTACTATTGATATTTACTTAAAAGAATAATTTTGTATAAGTATCACCTCTAACCGTTGCATCACTTTGAAAAAGTATCCAGATTGCTTTGCATGGGACTACACATGTCATCATAACTTGTTATATGTGTTAAATTTTTATTTCAGAAACGAGAAATCGTTTAGTAGTCCAGATAATTATATTCTATGCGCTTTTATAAAAGTCCCATGCGCAATTACAATATTTATGTCATTTTTTATTAAAAGATTAATATTTGGCAGAAACACACAGACACATGTGGTGGTGAATACGTGATAGTCATTTGGTTTGACATGTGAGTAATAAGTTGGCCCAAATGAAGACTATTGCTTGACAGTTCTTATTGTCAGTATTTGACTACTATGTACAGGGTGTCACTTACAAGTTAGTATTGTTATCATTGGACTTGATGCTAATATTGTACTCGATTCCTCGAGATGATTCTAAATTATTTAAAATTTGAAAGATTATAAAGTTTAGTGCAAGCATGATAATCATTTTGGATTAATTCTCTGAATAATTAAGAAGTCTGCTAATTAAGTTTAATATATATCAACAACAAAATCATACATGATGATTGGACTTCAATAATAAAGACGAGACTAATAAATTTCCAACAAACTTTGTCTCAATAAAGTATAAGGGCAATAAAAGAAAACCCATTTAGAAAGCTGCTAAAGACAACTAAAGAATAACCTTCTGTTTTCTCCTATAGGTTTGTGTAATTATTTTTTAATACACCACATTAAGATTACTCATAGTGTTGTGGTTTAGTTAAAAGACAAAAATAATACTCCACAACATATGGTTACTAATTGGAGAAATAATAAAGATTGTAGCTTATTGTCTCAATAAAGTTCCAACTAAAGTAGTTGTGAGAGCTCTTTGAGTTTCACATATGATGATATCCAACTGAGATTAGATTATTGGGATCTACTAAGAAAAATTGGACTCAAATAACAACTAGTTACTTTAAGAATAACGATAAAATGTTTATGATTCAATTAATTAGATCATATTTGAGACGGGTAATACGGTATTCTTTGAAGATGTTGATTTGGGGGGAAGAATAATATTAGAGACATTGTCCTTAAGGGGGAGTCTATTCGACCCCACATATGTTTTAATAAAATGGTGCAAATTCAGAATAACGATAGGACAATGTCAATAATATTAAAAGAATACCAAATTCAATAACCTCAAGAATTAATGTCACTAAAAAACCCACTAGAGTTGGGAGAAAGACACTTTGGGATGATTCAATAGTTTATATCCTAAATAATAAAGACACTATGAAATTAATGGTAGAACATTCAAACAATGTTCATCAAGCCATACAGGGTCTAAATACTCAAAAGTGGATTAATGCTAAAAGTGGTGAGTTTAAATCAATACAAGATGATCAGGTTTGTATCTTGATAAATGATTATACTCAAAAGGAAAAGAAGGCATTGTTTTAAGGGACTTTCTATCCGGTTACTGAAAAATGTTCTTTTAAGATAATTGTGACATTGATAGCACATTTTGATCTTGAATCACATTAGATGGATGTAAAGATAAAATTTCATGATGGTAACATTGTTGAAACGATCTCAATAATTTAAGAACTAAAAAGAAATCCATCTATACTGTAATACCCAAGCTTCTCACTACTAGTGTGCCAATATAATTTAATTTGTATTATGTGCATTTTATAATTATGTGACAATTGTTTCTCAATTTTATTTATCTTTACATTTTATTTGAGACATCTGTGATAATAATGGTGACAATATGTGAATATATGTGTGCATAAATATTTACGTGTATTAATTTGGATATATGAGTAAATTATTTTATGTGTATAAATACACTTTTCTTAATTATTAAGTATCACACGTATTTTCATTATAATAATAATAATATAATATATATATAATAAAAAATGAAAAGGAGAGTCAAAAGTGGCTGCTAGCAGCAAAATTGGAAATTTGGAATTCATTCATGCATGGCTGCAATCAGCCGTCATTTTTTATTATTAAAAAAAATTATTTTTTTGATTGATTGAGTTGTCGGCCAACTCGTTTTCTTTTCCTATATAAATGGGTGTGGGGAGGTGATTACCTCACACCCCAAAAACTGAGAGAATGTAATACCAAGCTTCTCACTACTAGTGTGCCAATATAATTTAATTTGTATTATGTGCATTTTATAATTATGTGACAATTGTTTCTCAATTTTATTTATCTTTACATTTGATTTGAGACATCTGTGATAATAATGGTGACAATATGTGAATATATGTGTGCATAAATATTTACGTGTATTAATTTGGATATATGAGTAAATTATTTTATGTGTATAAATACACTTTTCTTAATTATTAAGTATCACACGTATTTTCATTATAATAATAATAATATAATATATATATAATAAAAAAAATGAAAAGGAGAGTCAAAAGTGGCTGCTAGCAGCCAAATTGGAAATTTGAAATTCATTCATGCATGGCTGCAATCAGCCGCCATTTTTTATTATTAAAAAAAAATTATTTTTTTGATTGATTGAGTTGTCGGCCAACTCATTTTCTTTTCCTATATAAATGGGTGTGGGGAGGTGATTACCTCACACCCTAAAAACTGAGTTCGAATAAAAAAAAAATGATTTCAGAATAAAAAAAAAGAGAGAGAGAGGGAAGGGTTTGTGCCGGAACAGGAAGGAATTAGCTACGGTTCGCTTCGAGTCTATAGTATTATTATTATCGGAATTGAAGTAAGTAGAAGTCCAACTACAATGCATAAATATTTTGTGTATGAATTATTTGTGATTAATATGTGATAATTATGTTGATAATTATTTGTGATTAGTTTAATTATGTTATGAATTATTTAGGATTAATTGATGATACAAGTTGTGGATTTATGTGATTTGAGATAATATCATTATAGATCTGTGTGATTGGAAACTGTTAAAAATATATATGTATGACTTGAGAAGATATTGGTTATAAGGATCTATGTGATTCGAGATGAAGTTGTTATTCTAAAATGGTATCCATGTGATCCAAGGATTTGTGTGAATTAAATTAAGTTGTTTCTTTATTTATTATTAAATGTTGATATTGAAGTCATAAATGATTTATGATGCATAATTTAATTGCACTAGTTGCATACCATGCATAATCATTAAAAGTATTTTTTCAAAATTAATAAGATACTAATAGTGTGTGCGGCCACTATATATGCATCTCTGTCAGGATTCGGAAAAAATCGTTCCCGATATTTTTATTAGGGGTTCGAAAAAATCGTCCCCACCACTTTGCCAGAGTTCGGAAAAATCATTCTCGGTACTATTTTCGGGGTTCGGAAAAATCATCCCCATTGAGCTCATTTGGGGTGCATATCATAAGTGTGCCGTGGGAATCCCGCAACGTGAACAGTTTTCAAAATAAAAGAGATCAACTAGAAAGATTAGGAAGTAGGCGATAGAGATCTAAATGCATTTTCATGCACTAACATGTATGATTTCAACTTACTGTGATTTTTGTCTCACTAGTTTATGCATTATAGGTGAGCCTGTTGATGATTGAGTTTGTGATGTGACTGTGCAAGCTGTGGAGCTCCTTCAGGATTTTGAGCAGATGTACATAGATGACGACCTGTTGGGCTAGACCGTGGGTTTATTTTGTTTCCGCTGATATTTCGTTATGTAATAAAATAAGTATTATCACATGTTTGGGTGGTTTGAAGTGGTGTCAGAAACCAGTTACGTATGTTGAACTGGTGTGATGGTGTTGATTATAAGCATATTATGTGAAAAAAAAATTATATACAGGTTTTTATAATGATGATGTTTATGTTAAATAGTATTAAAGAATTATGAGTTATGAAAAGTGGGTCGTGACATATACATTCAAGCAAGCTTTCCTGTAGAAGAATCAGAACTATCATCATGATGTAATTGTCTTACTTGATTTTGAGACAAATGTAGATGATTATATGATTCAGTGGGAGAAGATTAAAGTTAAACTAAGGGAGACAAGTGCAGTCTCAATCAGGTGCCCTAAAGTTAAACTAAAGATTTAAGAAATGTAGAAATATTCTATATATTTTGATTGTTGGAAGTTGTTGTATGATGAGGACTGTACAAGACCTAATTTGGCTTCTGTTGTTGGTGTATTAAGTAGACATTTATGTAACTCTAATATGGATCTTTATAAAGTATTTACAGAGAATTAATGATAACATGCTTGCACATCAGGGATCAGATTTGTTAGAGATCATGAGGAATTCTGATTCTGAGTTTGTTGGATGCCAATATAGTATAAGATCCACTTCAGGTTACATCTTCTGTTAGTTTTGAAATCTATATAAGTAAAAGTGTTAAGCAAACACTTGTAGCTCATTAACCATGACAATAGAAATAGTAGCACACGAAGGGGCATCCAATCATAAAATAAAGGTTGCGATGCTTTGTCACATAAAGTTGATTGTGATAGTTAGTTCGCAGTAAAGTATTAATGACAAGAGTACTTATAAGTAAAACATATTGACATAGAATTCTTGGTTGTTTAAAAAAGTGTTCTTATGGATAAATTTTAGTAGAGCATAATATGATAGACTCTAAATATGGATCCACCAATTATGTATTCAATGCCTTGTAATTTTATGAGCTAGCTACTCATGTGGGTGTTATATAGTTTTAGAATACATTGGTTTAGTAGGAGTCTATATTTATAGCCCTTTAAATTTTTTAAGACACTTTGATTTGGATAATTTAGTTTTCTGCAGAATAAAGTTGATGACTTTGAATTCATTGTGAATTCACTTAAGTAATTTTTCATTTTGTAATATTTTACATTATGGATTGATCTTACTAAAGTTTAAAGTTGGACCAGTTGGAAATAGACACGATTGCTGATCACATTGCATGTATTTTCCATGCTACTCACCATATTTGATTTATGCCATTAAATATACTGATATGATTATTGTTGGGGTTTAACCACGATTTGTAATATGGTGAATGCCACGGTAGTTCCGTATTAGTATATGAGATAGACTAGATTGTTAAGTATAGCCTGAAAAGGAATAGTATAAAGTTACGCAACTAAGGTCTCTTGATATAATTGCTTTGGAACAATATATAACCCAAGTGGGAGATTGTAAGGAAATTTTAATTTCCAATATAATCTAATTATGAGCAATATATTATTATGCAGTTATTATATTATCTATTTAATTATTTTATAGACTTAATTAAGTGATCCAATTAAGGTTAAAAGTCAATAGGCTATAATAATATTAATATGGGCCAATTGAGTAGATACCCAATACTAATGACTGGGTGATTATGGGTGGCCCAGTTGTATAGTATATAAAGGCTCACAGGTTATGTTCCCCAACACACTAAGCTGCACATTGTCTTTTCTTCTCCCCATCGAAGGAATTACGACGTTCCCATGAGAAATAAGAAGGCTTAGTTGAGGAAGGCCATAATACCTATCGATCGTGTTTCGCCTAACTCTATATTAAGGTACTCTTTCGCATTACAGTTTGATCTCAATTTATCATGATAGGGTTAAGGTTTTAAGGATTTATTTCCTACAATTCGATTGTCATGGTTAAGGAGCTACAAGTGTTTGTTTAACACTTATTTGTATAGCTCTTCAGACCAACATAAGATGTAGCATAAACTAATTTGGAATATAGACACTTTCTATACAGTCTCAATAAAGAATAATATTATAGACATTATATTTGAGGGGGAGTCGATTCGACTCTACTTATGTTTTAAGAACGTGAAAATCCAGAATAAGATAAGACAATGTCATTAATATTTAAGGAATAACAAATTTAACAACCTCAAGAATTAATGTTACTGAGAAAACCACTAAAATTTGGGGAGACATTTTTTTTAATGTCATTCAATTAAACAAAAATTAACTTTAAGGAATTCACAATGAATTCAAAACCATCAACTTTATTCTGCAGAAAACCAAATTATCCAAATCAAAGTGTTTTAAAAACTTTAAAAAGCAATAAATATAGACTCACACTGAACCAATGTATTCTAAAACTATATAACACCCACATGAGATGCTAACTCATAAAATTAGAGGGTGTTGAATACATAATTGGCAGATCCGTATTTAGAGTCTATCTCAATATGCTCCACTGAATTTTATGAACACCAAACACTTTCTTTAACAACCAAGAATTCTATATCAAATTGATAAACTTATAAGAACTCTTGTTGCTAATACTTTACTACGAACTAACTGTCATAATAAACTTTAAGTGACAAAGCTTCGTAACCTTATTCATGTTTGAATGCCCTTAGTTTGCTACTAATTCGGTTGTCATGGTTAATGAGCTACAAGTGTTTGCTTAATACTTTTACTTGTATAGCTCTCTAACCAACAAAAGATATAGCCTGAAGTGGATCTTATACTGTATTAGTATCCAACAAACTCAAAATCAAAATTCCTTATGATCTCTAACAAATATGATCCCTGATGTATAAGCATGTTATCCTTAGTTCTCTATAAATACTTTATAAAGATCCATACTAGAGTTACTTAAATGTCTACTTAATATACCAACAACAGAAGCCAAATTATGTCTTGTACAGACCTCATCATACAACACTTTCTAACAGTCAAAGCATATAGAATATTTCTACATTTCTTAAATTTTTAGTTTTACTTTAGGTCACCTGATTGAGATTGCACTTGTCTCCCTTAGTTTAACTTTAATATTCTCCCACTGAATCACACAATCATCTGCATTTACCATCATGAAACTTTATCTTTACATCCATCTAATGTGATTCAAGATCAAAATGTGCTACCAATGTTACGATTATCTTAAAAGAACCTTTCTCAGTAATCGGATAGAAAGTCCCTTAAAACAATACCTTCTTTTCCTTTTGAGTATAATCTATAATCAAGATGCAAACCTGATAACCTTGTATTGATTTAAACTCATAACTTATGTCATTAACCCACTTTCGAGTTTTGGACCTTACATGGCTTAATGAACATTGTTTGAATGTTCTACCATTAATTAATTCTATAGTATCCCTTTATTTAGTAGAAAACTACTAAATCATCCGAATTGTCTATCTCCCAACTTTAGTGGTTTCCTTAGTGACATTAATTCTTGAGGTTGTTAAATTTGTTATTCCTTAAATATTATTGACATTGTCTTATCTTATTCTGGATTTTCACGTTCTTAAAACATAAGTAGAGTCGAATCGACTCCCCCTCAAAGATAATGTCTATAATATTATTCTTCCCCCAAATCAACATCCTCAAAGAATACCGTATTACCCGTCTCAAATATAATCCGATTAATTGGATCATAAACTTTTATTTTTATTCATAACCAATAAAGTAGCTTGTATTTATATGAATCCAATTTTCTTCAGTAGATCCAAATGATCTAACCTTAGTTGGACATCACCATGTGAAACTCAAAGAGTTTTCACAACTACTTCAGTTAAAACTTTATTGATACCATAAGCTGTAATCTTAAGTATTTCTCCTATAAATAATCATATCCTATGAAGTTCTATTTTGTCTTTTAACTACACCATACACACCGAATAATCGTAATGTAGTGTATTATAAGACAATTCCACACGCCTTTAAGAGAAAATAAAAGGTTATACTTTAGTTTTGTCTTTAGCAGCTTTCTTAATGAGTTTTCTTATATTGCCCTAATACTTTATTGAGACCAAATTTTCTTGAAGCCTTCTAGTCTCATCTTTATTGTTGAAGTTATCATTATATATGATTTTGTTGTTGATATAGGTTAAATTTAATTAGCAGACTTCTTGATTATAAAGATAATTAATCCAAAATGATTATCATGCTTGCACTAAACTTTATAATCTTTCAAATTTTAAATAGTTTAGAATCATCTTGTGGAATCGAGCACAACATTAGCATCAAGTCCAATGACAACAATACTAACTTGTTGGTGACACTCTCTACGTAGTAGTCAAATACTAACAATAAAACTGTCACGCAATAACCTTCCTTTTGGCCGACTTATTACTCACATGTTAAACAAAATTGTCACGTGTTCACCACCACAGGTGCTTAAGTATTTCGGGTCAAATATTAATCTACCTTTGGGCCGATCAATACCCGTATGAAGATACACCTGCACAACATTATTAATTGGAGACCCATCATAAGATACCTTATGCAACATTAACCTCGTCTATGGACAAAAATTAATCGCAGGGGTAATATTGGTGTAATAATCAAGTATTGATAATAAGTTCTGTCAAACAAAAGTCTATCTATGGGCCGACAAATATTCACATGAATAATTTAAATAATTATCACATACTTATTATCACATGTGTCTTATTATTCTGTCAAACTGTGCCTACCTATGGGCCGAACACAGAACACATAAATAATTCCACATTCATCTATGTAATTTCAATAGAGTCGCACTCCACACACAGAGGCTGCTATGACAATATGATGCTTCGATTGACTAAATTGAAAAATTACTAGACCAATTAAAATAAATATTTAAAATAAATATTTATGTTTAATTGTACGACATTAAAAAATGTCTCTCCAAATTTAATTAAATTCCAAATACCAAATTGGAATATAAGATGATGAATCATTATGCTATATCTTTTAAGATGTTAAAACAATGGTGAAGATATAGCTCTTCGGACCAACAGAAGATGAATCATTATGCTATATCTCAATATCACCATTGAGAAAACACTTGCATAAGTTTTAGAATAAATTAATTTGGACATCTTTCTCATTCATCACATCATTTTTAAATTAACTTTGTCACTCATCAACCAAACATATTTGCATTCTTTTAAAAAAAATACATAATTAAATTAAGGTTGTCGATGGCTCTATATTTGGAGTTATATCATGTTGTTCTTGGAGATTGTAATTTGGTGTGAATTCGTACTACAGCAAATACATTGTCTTAATGCTGAGATAATTAATTAATCTCTCTCACATGTATTATTTACCAAACAATGTGAAATAGTAGATTTAACATCAAAATTTAACCCATGTAAATATCATTCATACTATATATTGCGTTAATCTACAACTTGGAGTACCAAATATAGAGTTTCATAAATTATTTGTATTTAGGAGAATGAAAAATATATAATCTGAATATTTCAAAATTCAAACAAAATTGTTACTACAAAAGGGGGCTAGGATACACTAATATTGAGTAACCATGCATTATTAATATTTTCAAATGTATATTTCGGGTTTCCAGTTGAGAGATTTATAATTTGTTATAGTTTGCCATACAAATTGAAACCCAAATAGCTAGTGTTTAATTATTCAATCTTTACTCTACGACTAACTTACACAATAAAATAATTTCACCATTACCTACATTTTCTCCATCATATTTATTATTACAGTGTCCTAATTATATTTTTTTGTATGTATATTTTTATATATGTGGAGAAAATAGGTAGTGGTGTGGTTTGAGGTAAGCGGATGGGGATGGTTGAGAGTTAAGAGAAAGACAAAAAGGTTGATGACTTCTCAACACATTTCTCTTTTGTGGGATATCACCACTTCACTCTCCTTCTTGTCTTTTATTTTGCACATCATACCATCTCTTTATTATTTTTTATCATTTTGTTTCATTAATTATTGGAACCTGCCAAACTGTTCCCTCTCTTGACACTTATATTTTCTAATAATAATCATGATATTTATAACGCCCTGCTTAACCCAAATTCATATAATTTCACTCTCCCATAATATTTGGAGAGGGATTAACACATTAAAGAACTTTTATGGGCTAATTTTCACTATTTATTTATTGAGTAAATAAGGAGTACTACACTAACGGAAAAACATATGCATATTTCTATTTGGGTAAATATCAAAATTGATCCTGTAAGTATGATATTTTTCAACCTTAGTCCTTTATTATTTGCAATTCTCAATTTTGGTCTTTTTTGTCCAGTTTTAGTCATTTTGGTCCAAATTTAGTCTTTTATGTTAAAAAAAGTCCAAAAATGATCCGAAAATTTATACATATAGGACCAATAGTGGACAAAAAAGGACCAAATTTTGAAAAAATGACCAAAATTGGACCAAAATGACTAAAACTGAACAAAAAAGGACAAAAATTGAGAATTGCAAATGATAAAGGACTAAAATTGAAAAATGTCATTACATGATGATATTTACCCTTTCTATTTTAACACTATGATTGATATACTTTTTCGTGAGACTGTATTGTTACAATTTATAGTGGATCAATTATGTTTAAGATATAATTACATGTAATGGATCAATCAAATCATAGATGCATGAATTTAAAGGAATGAAGTATTATTATTATTATTATTATTATTATAAAAAATCTTACTACTCCTAGTTAATTACTATTATCATCTTTTGTTTTGCCATTTACTAACATTTCAACACTTATTTTGTCATTTTTTTGTTTTCTTTTAGTTTTTTTGAAAGTTTAACCAGAAATAAATAATAATTATATACCTAATGTGATTCAGATTAATAATAATAATAACAACAACAACAACAATAATAATAATAATAATAATAATAATAATAATAATAATAATAATAATAATAATAATAATAAAATCTGACTCGATCTCCATGCAGACACACACTTTCGTAAACACACACATTTTGGTTTTGTGAGGAATGAACAATTATTTAGAGATATCTATTAAAAAATAGTGTTAAATGGGACCATAAATAAAATGTTGGAATTGGCAAACATGAAACAAATGAATCATTGTCTTGCTACCCCATTTCATGCTCAATCTTTAATACAATAAGACAATATATATACATCCCTCCAAATTACTCCACTTTTTGTGGAGAATGACATTTAAATATATACTTGTAATTTTTGCAGTTAAACCTAAGTATTTATTTCTTTAACTATTAATTAATTTTAACTCAAGTGTTAGAATTTGATAGTAATATCAATTCAATATTATTGGTTAATTTGGAGTTTGCAGATTCACACCTCCCTCTTTTTTTTTTTTTTTTTTTTTTTTTTTTTCTTTTGACATGAAAGATTCACTTTCCTTTTATCCTCTAACTCATATCCCACAAAGATGCTGCTCAAGGTGCCCTGGGAGCTTCCCTAGTACAGGAATAAGAAATCTAATTTAAAGCGTTTATAGCATATGGAAACAAAATAAAATTCCAAATGAAACAGTAATAGTAATTTGAAAGGAATAGTAAGTGGATATTGTGTTGAGCATTCGAATTGGAGTTTATGAAGGAGTATTTGGTTAATAGGGCCCAGTGGAAGAAAGAGGCTCAAGAGCCCATATAGTTTTATGATTACCAAGCCCAACGGGCCCAGTAAGGAAACTCTCAGCCGCCTAAAAAGGCAAGGAAAGAAGTTAAAAGGTGTATTACCAGTGGGCCAAATTCAGGCAGCCCATAAAGAAAGCAATAGCAGTATAAACAAAATGGTGGGAAAGGAAGTGGTAACCCTATTAAGAGGCTATTGCAATCACAGTGGTTGAGGTTTCGAAATGGCGACATTGTCGACGAAGGAGGCTGACATTCAGATAATGTTAAGCGCCGAAGTTCATCTCGGCACTAAAAACTGTGATTTTCAGATGGAGCGCTACGCCTTCAAACGCCGGAATGATGGTACCAATTTCTTTCCTTTCCTATTTCCCCATCGCCTTGCTATTGCTATCTTTAATTAAATTTCAACATTTAACATCTATTTCTTAATCATGCCATAATCTATTCATTTTCCAAAGTAAACTTACTACCTAGAATGTAATGTACTTTTTGTTTTTATCACCCATAATCAATATATAATATAGTATATGTATTCTTGTCTGGTTTGGTTTCTGATGATTTCCATTTCCCCTGCTTTTCCATTAATGTCTTTTATTAGATGTAATTAGTTTTGCTCAGCTAGAAATAGAAATAGAATGCGCACTTTTGTTTTTTCACTCCTTTATGCCTGAATATAATTGAAGTACACAAAATTCTCATGAAATCATCCAGTGTTTTATGATAATGGAATCTTGTTATAGTTGTAAACTAGGAGTAATTGATTGTTTAGGAATTTACATCATTAACGTGGGGAAGACTTGGGAGAAGCTTCAGATGTCTGCCAGGGTCATTGTTGCGATTGAGAACCCACAGGATATCATTGTCCAGTCTGCCAGACCCTATGGTCAAAGGGCAGTTCTCAAATTTGCACACTACACTGGTGCGCATGCAATTGCTGGACGTCACACCCCCGGAACATTTACCAACCAGCTTCAAACATCATTTAGTGAGCCCAGGCTTCTCATACTCACTGATCCAAGAACTGATCACCAGGTCTCTCTCCCTTCACATTTGCAATTTTCTCTTCTAAGGACACTTTAGCTGTTTCATAGTCTTATTAGTCTATTCTTGTATTGTATGCAGCCCATCAAGGAAGCTGCTCTTTCCAACATTCCCACTATTGCCTTCTGCGACACTGATTCACCAATGCGCTATGTTGATATTGGTATTCCTGCCAATAACAAGGGCAAGCACAGCATTGGCTGCTTGTTCTGGCTCTTGGCTAGGATGGTCTTGCAGATGCGTGGCATTGTTGCTCCCAGTCACAAATGGGATATCATGGTACCATTATTCTTTCTTTTCTTGTCCAACCTATGTGGTATTGAGATGATTATTATTTCAACAATAATAAATGTTTAAAAACCTGGGTGAAAAGGCGTTGTGTTTCTATTTTTGTAGTTAGTTGAAATCAGGCAACTTGTTCTGCTAGAAATGGCATGAATATTTAAGTTGTTGGTCTCCATGAAGTCTAATTTTATATCATCATTATCATTTTGGGGCAGGTTGATCTATTTTTCTACAGGGAGCCTGAAGAGTCTAAGGAACAAGAAGAGGAGGATGTTCCTGCAATTATAGATTATGGTGCTGACTATGTTGGAGGCCCACCAGCTGAATGGACTACCTCCCAAATCCCTGATGGCCAATGGCAATCTGATATTGCTGCTCCAATTGCTCAAGTCGCAACTGGTTGGACTGCTGATGCAGGTTATTTCTGAACCTATGTATAATTTGCTTATACAATAGTCATGCATAATCTGTTCCGTTTAGTAATCGAATTCGTTTAATAGAGTCAGAACTCTTTGGTACTAGTTGTATGTTTGCAACAATGGATTTCCTGCATCCTTAGAGAAATGTATAATCTTTGTAGTATTATATTCATTAATTCTGGTTTCATTATATATAGCAGGTGCAGGTGGTGATGGATGGGATGTAGCAGCTGCTCCGCCATCAGCTGATGCAGTGTTGCCTGCTCCTGCTTCCACCGGTTGGGATTAAATAAATGGTTTTTCTTTATGTTCCCTTAATTCTTTAACTTCATGCACAAATTTTGTCAGCAAGAACTCGTTTTCTCAAGATTCGGATATTGATAGCTTTAAATGATCCTCCTAAAACATAGCCAATTACAAATTTTGTTTTTCTCGGATTAATTAGATTGTTTTCAATCAAGAGTTGCTAATTTTCCAAATAGCCCGATGTCAAATGTTTGAAGTGCTCGATGTCAAATGTTTGATCTCATACATTTTCTTTAGTTTACTATTGCATAATAAATGTTCTGTGATCAACCGAGAAATTGAATGGCGTATATACATTACGTATTTACGTCTCTTAGTTATGAGAAAATTTTAAATAGAATTGTATGATATACACATTTTGAAAAAATTGAGATACAAAAGTAATGTACGTTTTAACTCAACCCTACAACTAAAAACTTGAATACTAATAAAATTAATTGTAAAAAATGACTAATGGCCTGATACAAAAACTTGTGCATGCAGTGAGAGCAGCAAAGCTTGGATAAAGAAAGATTTTGACTTGTGAGGTAATCTTTTTAGTTCTTCTTGCAAGTGATATCTGAAATTTAAATTAATTCCTAATGTAGTAATCAAAATGGAGTATTTTTTGATGCAAGTCTTAAAGTTGACATTCATATGATATAGTCTCTTGAGCCCTTAGCTTGTGATCTGTTTGATGATAACAGAATATACAATTTGGATTTTGGATCCCTTTTCTAAATCTTTATTAACTCAAGATTGTTAATTTTTTTTAGCTTAAAGTTTTGATTCTGTTAGTGTTGTCTCAATACTCCCACTTGGATGATGGAATTCGTATGATTTTTTGTTGGTTTTAGATTTAGACAAGGAAAATCATGGTCTCAGTTTTCAAAGTGGAGTTGATTGGTAAGATGAATTTGATGATGTTTGTTGTTTTAATTAGGAACAATTCAAAGCACAGAAGGTCCATTGCTGCTTGCTTAATCCAAGGAGTGTAACTGATCAGTCCTACTTCTATGACTTCTTCCCTCCCGAGAGCAGGGCGGATGAGTTCAAAATGGGATTGGAAAATGCTGCTTCTCTTGTTTCCAGGGTAAACCTTTGGCTGGTGGGACATTCGGTGGGCTCCTCTCTACCATTGCTCATAGGCTCTTCAACTTCAAAGTGAAGTTAGGGTGCTGGCTTGGCTGTGGCAGCCCACAACCCTAAAGAAAACGACACTTTTACCGTGCTGTCCACCTTGCTTCCCTACTTGTTTATCAATATCCTCCAATCATATGATTTGAGATTAAATGTATAATTCACTTCACTATCCCCACTTTCTCTCAATTAGTTTAACTAAATTTGTATTTAGTTAAAATATTGTTCAAATAGTTTTGATAGTAAAAAATATTGATCTTTTTGGGCCTAATAGTAGTAAAATTATTAATAATTAAAATGAAAAAAAGGGAGTTCATTTTCATTATATCTTCAGCCCAAAATGGTGTTCTTACACATTTATATTTAACGACAAGTATATCTGTTGGGCTCAACTCATAAGAAAAGCTGAAAGCCTACTAAGATATATTACTGTACTCACCCCGCCATTTAATGTTTGTTAAAATTCACCACTCTTTCACAACAAGGAAAAAATTCTAATCAATTCAATAAGCACGAAATACAGTTTGATTTTCAATTTTATGGTTTCCTATTAACATAAGTAACACATATTTTTAATTAATTTATTTTTTTAAAATAACATTTTTTATGGGTAACATTAAATGTGATAGGTAGTGTTCTAGGAGGAGGAAGTAATTATTTATTAAGGTACCCAATAATTATCATTCTTAATTAAGAGAAAATATGTACTATCCGTACAAGATTAAATTGTATCATTACCTAATACGGATTTTTAAAAAAGTTGATTAGACTAAGTTTATTAATTTTGAAATTTGACTTAGTCTTTTAAATAATAAATAAATTATTAAGTATATTATGTATATATTTAGATGTAAGTGATAATTTGAAATTATAAATAAAATTGATTTAATGTTTCAATTTTTAATGGTAGAGTTTATTGTAGGACTGAATGTGAATTTGTTAGTTTTTTTTTTTTTTTGCCTCCTTTTGGTATTAAATTGTTTATTATATACTAGCTTAACTCTAGCATTCAATATTCTTGAAAACTTTCTTAAAAAAAAAAACAGCTGTATATGGTTTCCTGAACTCCTCAATTTGCGGATAAACGATTGGGTTTTTCAAAATAAATGGGTAGGTCTTGCGTGACTAAGATTATTTTACATATTTTTAAATAATTATCATTTTTACTATAAAAATGTTATTAATTTCGCTATAAAATATTATCACTTTTTATTTATATTATAAATTGTTCATTAAATAATATTATCACTTTTCAATATAAAAGTTATCACTTTTTGACCGTCTCACGTAAGGGTTTACGTGAGACGGTCATAGTCTTTGCCAAAATAAATACAGTAAGTTAAGAATTTTGGAAATGTTAGATATATATACTCGATCCCTCGTGTGAAAGTAATAAATAAATTAATAGAAAGAAAATGGAGTAAATGGATTGGTTATTTGGTTTGGTACATAAAATAGCTTCAATTAATGAGGTATTAGAGTATTAGTTGGAAGGACGCCAGCCAGAAAATGGCATTTCTGTAAATTAAGATAAAATATTAATGTTAATTGACAAATATATCCTTATTATCCATAATAATATTAAGTAGATGATTTCTCTTTCCTAATTAATTGTTATTAGATTTTCGAGATTAATAAATATCATTAATAACAATAACATAACTCTAATTCACGCCTTTTATTCTCTCTCTCAATAATTTGTCAATTCATTCCTTTCATAACCACCAACCCCTAAACTCTAATCAAATTTCTTAGTTTTATTCTTCTTTTTCAGTCGAGCTTTTTTAAAATATAACTGAACAACCGGTGTTCCTCTTAATATAATATAAGGCGTAGTTATAATTAAATAATTAAAAGATATTATTTTTGGTGTTTTTTTGAAAACGAATATAATATAAATGTAGTATAATTAAATGAGTAAGAGGATTTATTTACGTTTAATCAATGATTAATTTTTTTGTCTGTTATTTTTTATTAAAAAAAATTAATAATAAGAATATTAATTCTAAAATTTAATTAAAATTTTATATCATATTTACGTATTTATGAAAATTCATTTGATAATCATTTATTTATCAAAACATTAAGTAGAATATTAATTCTAAAATCTTTTATATATCAAAACATTAATTAAAGGCAAAAACTTGTGTGAGAACGTTTCACATAAACTCTTATGTGAGACGGATGAAAGTGATAATTTTCATAACGAAAAGTAATAATGTATTTCATGAAGAATTTATAGTGTAAATAAAAAATAATAATATTTTATAAAAAAAGTGATAATTATTTTAAAAAATAAGACTGTTTCACGCGTTTATCCTAAATTCTTTTGAGGTAGTTGAAATAATATGTCTCAAAGTACTTGTTTTAAATTAGGTAAAACTCATCTCGTGAAACATATAAAAAATGTGATAATATTATCTTAAATGAAAGTCCATGGTACTCATTTCATAAGTCATGTAAGATTTATTTCATGAAATAGATAAATAATATTTTCTTCATCCTATCGAAATGTCCCAATTATACTATTTTAATCGTCTTATTTAAAGGTCTTTATTTTCTCTTTTTAATAAAAGGACCCCACATATGCCCCATCATTCAATATTAATACAATTACTCGGAACGGAAGGAGTACTTCATCCGTACACCCGTAAAGTAACCATTTATTTTTTATAAAGTGTTTAGTTATAATAGTGGTGATGGGTCCCTTTTACCTTTAATGTGTTGCACGACTAAAATGGTAAAATTGATATCTTATCAATAAACAAATGAAGTATGACAATATTTTCAGAAATAAAAGCGTCTCACAATACTCATTTATAAATCATGTAAGAGTCATTTTGTGGAATATATAAAAAAACTTAACAATATTGTAGTAATATTTTATAGAAACACTCGCGTGAAATCATTTCACAATTAAATTATTTTACATTTTCTTAATTAATAATTATTTTTTATTAAAAAATTTATTACTTTTTATTTATATACTATCAATTCTTTTCTATATTACATAATTTCTTCCGTGAAGCGATCTCATACAAATAATCTTTGTGTATGACGAATGGAGCATAAATTATTATATAAATTACAATTATAGTATAATGAAATTAAATTTATATTCAATAACTTCATCCAATGCAGTGTTTTTATAATTAAATCGAAGATCGAATTAATTGAAGCAAATGTTCGAAGTTTAACCGAAAAGTTAAACTATACATATTTTCAATTTTATTTTATAAATTCACTATTTATAAAAAAATTTTCTCAATCGAGTATATTTTCATTAATAATATTATCACCTTTTATCCGTCTCACATAAGAATTTACGTGAGACGGTATCACATAAGTATTTGCTTAATATATGTATAAGAAAAAAATATGATAAAATTATTATTATTATTATTATTATTATTATTATTATTATATTAAATCAAAATAAATTATAAAAAATGAAACTAATTAAAAATAATAATTTTAAAAAGATAAAAAAAATGGCCAAGCAAATAACTATAAAAATTAGAGTGAGGCTTGCGTGCGCCCGGACGCATTGGAACACATTCCGTGCGCCTTTAGAAATTTAGTATTATGGGTAAGAGTACATTGCTTTGTTCTAAAGGGTATACACTTTAATTAATAAAAGGTACACCATTTGTTTTAAAGGGTATACACATTTTATTAATATTTTTTTTCTTTAGAAAATAAAGGGTACATATTTTTATACTAAAGGGTACACAATTTAACACAAAATTCTAAAGGCGCACGGAGTGTTGTTCATGCACCCAAATACACACAATAAATTTATTTAGAAAATAAAGAGTACACATCTGTATACTAAAGGGTATACAATTTAACAAAAAATTCTAAAGGCGCACAGAATGTGTTCCGTGCGCCCGAGTGCATAGGAGCTTTTGCCTAAAAATTAACACTATATATATATATATATATATATATATATATATATATATATATATGATATAATCTCAAGAATTAAAAAAGATAAATTTAATTTACATAATATAAACAAACAACATAATTTTTATCCATATAAACAAACAACATAATTTTTATCCATGAGAGTCATTCGATATGTTTCACTATCACACAAATCTTTTCCTTCCTTCCACAATATATAATATCATATCTCATGCAGGTGATAGATAAAAATTAGAAAAATAGGAATGGTTGGGATCGATGAAAAAGTAATATGTATGAAGATCGATTTTTATTTTAATTTAATATTTAAATATATTTTGTTACTACTTGCAACCTATGCATAGAGTGTCACTCTTAGAAAATACTATAATATTATAAAATTTTAGAATATTTTATTTTTTATATTTAATTAAAATTTTAGATATAAAAATTTTAATTCACTAAAAAATTTTGAAATTTTATTTTATGAAATGAATATTTTCAATGAAATAAGTTTATAATAAAAATTTCCAATTGAGATTTTTTAATATGCCGGTTATATGTTAATATAATAAGGTTAATAAATAATTATTAAATAAATATAAAGATAAGTTTACAATAATTAATAAATTAAATGAAAGTTTGGTACATAATTGTGAAATCAAAGCAAATCCCATTAGATTAGTAAGCATTAATCACGGAGGAGTTTTGGAATGATCAAAATTAATTAAGACCCAGTTATATAAATAAAGAAAAAATTAACAAAATTAATTAAGGGCAACATTGTAATAGCACAATTATAATTTGAATTCTGGCTAGGCAGAATCTGGCCACCAATCTTTACCCAAGTTGGAAATTTCTGTAAAATTAAATTTGGTGTAAGAAATAGAGACAAGAGTAGGTATCACATAAATTGGATAGTTAATGAGGGTTCCCAAGTTCACTGCCCAAAATCAATGCTGCTATATTACTAAAAAGGGAAAAAAGAAAAAAGAAAAAAAAAGAAGAAGATAATATTCTTTTACATCAAATAATGTGCCTTCTATACACCTTAAATGCACTGACAAATTAACTTCAATTCTCCTTAATATTTCTACTGCATTAAGAAATGGTTAATGATCAAGATACTTTAAAATAATAATAATAAAAAAAAAGACAAAATAGCCTAAAAATTTAAAGTTTTAAAATCAATATCATCAACCAACTTAATTTTCTATTATTTATATTCAAATAATCATTTTTAGATCAAAATACTTCCACCTTTTTTTAAAAAAATTGTTTTATTATTTAGTGTTTATAATGATATTGGATATTCGATACAAAATACCGACATCATGTCCACCATCGTCATAATATTGGATTCAGGGTCAAAAAACCCATATAAGATACCAACACAGAATTGACAGCAAATCAGACATTCAGTGATATGACAATGATATCAGGACTTCAACATCATGATCTACATTAAATAATTAAATTATTAAAAATACAAGGGTGTGGGGACATTTTGGTAAAAAAAAATATTTGGGTGTAGATAAAATAAAATTAAATTTTTTGATAACAATAATTTTTAATGATTTAAATTGGTCGTTTTTTATAATGGACACTTATAAAAATTAAGAGTTCATTACTAGTAATTACAATTTATATATCTAAATTTATACTAGATACACTAAGTAAATTATATTAATTATCAATACAAATTGAAGGCATATAATACCATTTTAATCCCTATTTTAATTCTATTCAAATATTAATTTAAATGTGTGATGCAGAAAGATAACGTGTCCCACTAATTTTTTCACAAAAATAAGGGAGAGATAACGCATATATTATATTAATATGTCATTTGCATCAACATCAGAAAATATTCGAATACATTGCATACTAATATTTCTGAAGGCGCACGAAATATGTTCCCGTACGTCCGGCCGCACGCAAGCCTAACTCTTTCTGAATACAATTCATTGCCTATAACTAATTCTGAATACATTGCGTACAACTATTTCTGAATACATTTAGTTATTTTGGATTGTGATTATTAATGGTTAATTATCCACTGTATTAGAAAAAAATACTCCAAGAACAAGTCACCTGGATAGCTCGGATTCGCCCTCTGATCACATTCACATTGTTTATTTTTCTATATTTGTATTCAAATTTTATGTATTAATTTTTTTAATATATTTGTGTTCAGAAATTATATATTTTTTGTTCAAAAGTTTACTTAATTTGTTGATGTTCATAATTTATGTATTTAAAAATATTTATTTTTAATATAATGGTATTAAGAAATTATATATTTTGTATTCAGAAATTAAATTACACATAATCTGCGGATGTATGAGGTAACGTAAATATATACCTATTTTATCTATACGTGATGTATTTAGGAGTAATTGAGACTTTTTATAAAATAATTTTGTAGTAGTTAGTAATAAAATATATACTATGTATCTACTAGTAATATTATAGTATATCTTGTACTAGAAAATCAAAAACTTTATTACTCCTATATATGACACAACATTGTTACATATCAATAGGCGGTATGTATTTCAATGGTTGAAAATGAGGTGTTTCACGATCATCACGTCATAACAATTGATAACATATGCAACAAGTGTTAAATACTGAACGGAGATAGTTTAATTAAAGTTGCATTAATTCATAAATAAATTGATGGTAAAATAATGTATTAAACCAATTTGTCCAAGATTTGAATGGAAGTGGAGGCATCGGGAAGGCCTGTTTTGAGGAGTAGAGTTTGTTTAACATGTTGAAAAGAGTAAACCAAATCATCGCAAAGTTGGTGAGGATTTGGGATCAACTTTTCATCGGCACCGATGGAAATGATGAGCTTATCAGCATAACTTTGGTAGTGAACGATCAATGACTGCAATTGCAATTAATTAACTTTTTTTTATAATTAGATGAGTAGCTAATTAAGACTACTTACTTGAGGGAAGCCATAAACAGATGGAGAAATGTAAGCCAAATGATGTCCAAATAAATTGACTTCTTCCTGTGGGCCACTCACATTGGAGAAGGTCAAAGTGGTATTACGGAAAACTGCCCGAGCCACTCTTGCAGCACACTGGAGTATTAAACAATGCATGTTATAATTAGTTGATGCATATATGATGCATGAGTAATATACATAGATACCTTAGTTCCAAAGAAGAATGTGAGTGCATTGATAGTGGGAAAGGCAAAGTAGTGTCCGAGGGAGAGTTTCTTGTTATCCATGTTGGATTTAGCTCGACGAATGTAAATCCTTTTCTACACCAATTCTAAAAGGAAGAAGAACGATGCCTAGTATGTTGCCCCATTTCCCATTTAACTCCTCCTTCTCCATCATCTCCACCAAATCCTAAGCAAGAAAACAATTGGATATATACTCATAATTAATTAGGAGAATCACATTAGTACCTACCTCAATAGTTGGAGTTGGTCTGAGGTTGAATACAACGGCTGATCTAAGACGTAGATTTCTTGGAATAGAAGATTCACCATATCTCCCCTTGAGATAACCACTCAGCCCTGCTTGTGTCACCCCAAGTACCACATCATTGATGCTCTTCAAGTACATGCATTGCCACATATTACTAATATTTCTGTATTAATTGCTATCATATTACTAATATTTCCCTTACCACATTCATGATTGTCTTGATGAGCTTGACGTCTTGCAGACTAATAATCCTGTGCACAAATCTCTTGTAAGGAAGCACATCTCCTCCCATTGCTTTTATTGGACTCTGTCTGTCTTTCAGAAACAGAATAGTTGCCAAAAACAGAGTGCAATCAACTAGAGTGTTGACCACAACCAACAACATGGTCCAAAAAAACTTGCACAACCCCCCTGGCCCTGCATCTTTTAATGGCAGTTTTTTGGGAATGACGGGTAGGGTTTCAGGATCGGAGATTTTCTTGGAACATGCATGGCATAGAGACATGAGTGAGACCCCATCTCCCATGGAGTGATGAATCTTGAATATTGCCACCGCCTTTGCATCGGATGTGCTCACATTCAAAATGTGGATTTCCCAGGGTGGCTTCCTCATGTCAAGGGGGATCCTCGATTGGTTTGAGGCGTAATCCTCCACGAACCCATCCCCATCCCCATCCAAATCCTGGAGGACATGAAGAACATGGTCGTGGATGTTTACATTTGTTCGCTTCCACCAACATTTGCCCTCCTTCTCCATCTACATATGTATATAAAAAATGGAATTCCATTAGTTAGTTAGTTGGTCATCAAGTAAGTAAAAAACAAGGAAACAAACTTACAAGGATGCATGAGAAACGAGGATGCTTGAGGAGAGTTTGTTGGACACAAGTCTTATATAAGTTGGGATCAATACGAGTGTTGTAACCCATCACTGAGATGATACACAGATTCAATTCTTTTTCTCGCATCAATCGGGCAGTAGGACTTGCTAACGCTGCCTCTTCTTCAACCTTCTGCATTTTACTCATAATAACTACCTTAATTCCCTTTCACCAGAGTATATTAATACTACATAAACCCACAACTTAACTTACTACTTACTACTCTTTATATAGACATACTCATACCTCCTTACTACTAAATCTACCTGCTTTCCAACTTTTATCATTCCCTACTCGGAACGCTTCATTCTACCATCATTACTACTCCCTCTCTCCCTCTAACTCTTCACCTCTACCATATATTCCAATTTCCAACTTAAAAATAAAATAAAATAAAAAGTTTTTTTTTATATCAATTTTATGGAATAATCTGTTATTTTTAAATAATACTCTCTGTACATCTTTAATCCATCTATTTTGTTATTTTGGACAGTTTATTTTTAATCTATCCATTTCTCCTTTTAGACGTATGAGACTCACACACATCACTAATACAATTATAATTACCACTAACACAATTACCCACTTCACATAAAATATTAATACTTCTTAATCTATATAGAAAAAAGTAAACGAATAGATTGACAATGGACGGAGGGAGTAAATAAATAATAAAGTAAGCTGTGATTTTAGATGCGAGTGTCATTTAAAAAAATATACTCCCTCCGTCCCTAAGTAAGAGTTCCATTTTATCATTTTGGTTGTTCCACCCACATGATTCGATTTTCTTTTTTTGGATATATGGGACCCACCCACACCCACTAATACAATTAAAATATGGACCCACACACCCATTAATATAACTTTCCACTACACATTAAATAATAATACTCCTTAATCCACGTGCCCAAAAGCAAATGAAACTCTTACCAAGAGACGGAGTATGACATAACGTGAGATTATTTATTTTGAAACTTTTATGATTTTTTTAAGGGCAAAGAAAATAATAATGACACAAATAAATAAGTAAGTTAGAAGAGTTTAATAAGCCATAAGAGTTTACTCCATTTCTAGCGTTCCGTCTCTTATATTTCAGTGAATCTTGAGTGTAAAAATTTAACAGAATTAATTTATTGACACAAGATAAAAATTGAGTAGTACTATATATATATTTCAGTATATATACTCTTAAATCACCAATGTCCACCAAATTGAACTAATTTATATAATTTATAAAACTAATAAAAAGTTTGTTAAGGAGTAATTAATAATGTAGAGAGCAACTAATGTAGAACTACTTCTAGGTAGAATCTGTGGTTCTTATTCCTCTAATTAATTAACATGTTGTTCTCTATTTTAATTTACCCTAAATTACAAAATTAAAATTATAATTATATCTTAAACGTTATGAGTATTATTATATATACCCTAAATAACATTGGTACCTTATAAGAATTAACTCTAAATCTTAAGAATAAAATATACTCTAAATCACAAGATTGAAATTATAATTATACTCTAGAGTAAAATTTATCTGAAACCACTAATTAATAATGAAATATACTTTAGATTACAAGAATGAATTTACAATTATACCTTAAATCTTAAGTGTAAAAAAACTCTAAACCATAAAGATTAAATTGCAATTATACTTTTATAATTAACCCAAATTCTAAGATAAATAATACTAAACACTATAAATAAAATATGTCCTAAACTAATAGAATAAAGTATATTCTAAATCACGAAGAATTAAATTAAAATTATATCTTTAAAATTAAAAAAAAAAAAAAAAAACCTAGGCGCCAGCAGTAATGCAAATTAAAGGGGTGAGGTGGGCCGGTCCTACATAAACAATCCCCACAAAAGTATTTGAAAATAATGTATTAATAAATAATGATATTTTTTATGTCTAACTTGAAATGTTATAATTTTAATATTTTGGACATTTAGTAAAAAATTTACATTTCTCCTAATTTTTAAAAGTGTTCCATCATGGCCCATACAACACAAATATAACCACTCAACACATATTAAATTATAATACTATTTAATCTACATAAAAAACAGACAAACTTTTTATGGGATGAAAAGCATACTACATACTAAAAAAATAACACTCCCTCTATCTCATAAACAATTTTGCACTTATAAGTATTTTTGTTCATTCCACAAACAAATCACAACTCAAATAAATATATAACACACAACCCAACAACTTCATAATCCATTTTTTTAATTTAAAATTTGTCACTTACTTTATGATTTGTATTTATTACCTAAAAATATATATAATAGTACTTGTATCTCTAAAAGAAAGTCAAAAAATATATTTTTTTAGAACTTTGTAATACAATAACGGTGAATTTTATTATATAATGGAGTGAGCAGAAAAATTATTTTGAATTATTGTTCCATAAGACAGTTCAACATAATTTTTTAATGCGTATTTTGTATGGTATGCCTTTTACATTTAAGAATATTTTTACAAGACAATAATCTTGTTTTTCACTTTGTACTAGTATCATTTATGTAAATATCATATTTTATACTAATTTTACAATTACTTAACCCGTACAGAGATTCTTAATATTAAATGGGGAATTGAAAACGAAAAGACAATTCAACTAACCAATGTTTAATCGTACACACATTGCTTCATAATATAATATAATAAGACTCTACACACATAACCTTTGGGGGGTTGTCCATGCCACTTAATTTATGGTGTGGCTTCCACGGATTAATTAATTGAATTATGAATGAATTAATGGATACTTGATTTCGACCCACTCCCACCCAAAACTCCACGAATCATAAATCTTTGATATTATAACTAAATTAAAATACTCTTAAAATAATTATTTCTAAGAATTATTATCAAAACTATAACTAAAATTATCTTTATAAAAATATCAAAAAGTATCACAACATAATTAAAGCTGGTATCACAATATAACTTCTTTCATTTTTATAATGAAGTTTAATTATAGTTACTGTACATAAACAATTTAATTAAGAAAAACTCTTATTGTTTATTTACTTTTTTTTTCTTGAATAATTTAGAATTTTTAAGTAATAAATAAATTATAAAATATATTTCTATATGTAAATTGAAGATGTGAATTTTTTTTAAAATTAAATTATATTTTGAGGGTATTAAATTTATATCATTTCTTATTAATTTGGAGAGTTAATTACTTGTTAATGAAAGAGGGAGTAAAATAGTATGCGATAATGAATGGTCATATAGAGCCGCGGATATCTGTACACATATTTTTCCTTAATACACCCACCTCATTATATTTATAAAAATACCAAAAAATATAAACTTATAATACCCTTAATGAATATTCCTCTCTTACACACTCTTAATTCATAAAAAAACAATTTCATACACCCACCACTAAATACATAAAATATAACACTCCTATATCTCTACACCTCTATCATTCAACTCTCTTCTAAAAAATTCAACCTCTTTATTTTTTATTTTTTGCAAAAGAGTGAAAATTCTAACTCAATTACCGAAAAATATAATGTCGGATGAAAAACAACAAAGAGAATTAAGATGTGTTATATTAAAAGTTTAGACTGATTTAAATGTTGTTTTTTAGCACTTAAAGTTAGTTGAAGTCGGGGATTTCACGACCAATCAGAGACGAAAGTTATTAGATTAATCGTCCAATGTCGGACGAAAGTATTAAGATTGTTCGTCCAGTGTTGGACGAAAAGTATAGAAACTCTCATCCGGTGTTGGACGAAAGTTATAGAAACTATCATCTGGTATTGGACGAACAATGTAGTTTCTGGGGTCCAACCAGGGCCGAACATTTATACCCGATTTCAACACAATACATGCTCAATCATGATGATCCAACAACTAAATTACCATATTTCGATTGAAAATAATGTAGTTTATGTGTTTAGACGAAAATGAAACAATATAACTTCACAATTAGACACTAAAACCCTAAATTTCTAACACATTTGCATAATTTATAACTCTAAACAATATTAACTCTTTTACTCTTGTTCTTTCTCCTCTTTCTCTTCCAATTGTAGGGATATGAATTTGGGTTTCTCTTGTACTATTGTTCTTCTTCTCTTTCTCTTCCCATTGAATGGAGAATGTGGGTGACAATGATGGAAGTACTTGAATTTAGTTGAATGAATGTGGTGTTTGAATGAAAATAGTGGGGAGGGTGTATGAGTGAAGTGAGAATTTGAGTAATTTTAAAAGAATTTGAGTAAGTATTTACCTTAAGGGCATGTATGTCATTTAAAGGTAGGTGTATTTATCTTTATAATATTTATTATTTTAAACATGGTGTGTGTATTAAGAAAATGGTGTATGAAGTAAAAAAAGAGGTGTAATATTCGGCACCTTTCTATATACTCCCAAACTCGCTGTCTTACTTTCCTTTTTCATCCGTCCCTAACTAATTATCTTATTCTAAAAAAGGAAACTTCACATCAACCAATAACCTCATAAATTTATATTAATTTTAAAAATATCATTCCCATCTAACACATAATATACTTTATAATTTATTTATTATCTAAAAATACTACAATACTTCTAAAAAATAATAAAGTTAATTAAAAAGCAACTTTAATTTTCTTAAACTCTGTATTTACAGTAACTAAGATAACGTGTTTGGGACTTAGAGAGTATTTCTTAATACTGGGAGCAATTCCGAGTAAACTTGTTAAATGAAATTATTATTATCTTGCAGCTAATTCCATGGCTAAAATAGTGCGCCATAATGGATGGTCAGAGACATTAAATAATGAACCAATCAATGGACAGAAGATTTTTCAAATCATGTACTAGAATCTTATCCGCGGATGCAGTACCGTTGAGTGCAGGTGGAATAGATATTTCAGATTTCGGGTTGGGTTGTATCACGTCCGCAAAGAAGTGTTAAAGGTAGAACCGGTAAAATAAACAACCCGTTTGGCAGCTTCACTCGAATCATGACAATTTAAGTTCGAGTTCGAGTTCGTTTAAATATTTGTTACGTTATCAAGTCGAGCTTGATTTGACTCGAAAGCTCGATAATAATATTAATTAATAATATTAATAATAAATAATATTATATAATGATAATTATATATATTAATGAGTGATGCTTGCGTATGCCCGAATGCACACCATGCGCCTTTAGAATTTAGTATTATGAATAAGGATACATTATTTTGTTCTAAAGGATATACACTTTAATTAATAAGGGTACACTATTTTGTTATAAGGGTATACACTTTTCATTAATATTTTTTATTTTTCTTCGAAAAATAAAGGGTATACATCTTTATACTAAAGGGTATATAATTTAACACAAAATTCTAAAGGCACATGAAAAGTGCTCTCGTGCGCCTGGGCGCACACAAATTTTTGCCTATATTAATATAACAATTATTAAATATAATATATTGCATATATTAATTAAAATTTGACTCGATTAGACTATCAAGACTCGAAAGCTCGACTCGTTTAGCTTATTGAGTCGAGTCTAGTTTGAACTCAAGCTTGGCTGAGTAATTTTCGAGTCGAGCTCAAACTTACTCGTAGGTTCGTTATCAAATCGAGCCGAGCTCGATTATGCACTACTCGGGCTCGCTCGACTCTTTTAACAAAATTAATTAAGGGAAAGTGATAAATGATCTGCATGGACAATTCAACTGGCCAATAGGGTCACAACTTGCATCAATAAACAAGGATCGAACTCACTCGCAAGAGAAAGCCAAATTTATTCAATTTATTTATTATATAAAGGTTGAGTTACTATAATTTATCCAATTTATTAAATAATTTTATTACATACTCCCTCCGTCCCATAGTTAAGTTCACCGATATTGTAGATACGAAGTTTAAGAAAATTTGTTTTTTGACCAACTTTATTGACTTTTTAGGGGTATTGTGGTATTTTTAGGTAATAAATAAATTATAAAGTATGTTAAGTGTGTTAGGTGGGAGTGATATTTTTTAAATTAAGATAACTTTTGAGGTTTTTGATTAATGTAAAGTTTCCTTTTTATGTGGTGAACATAAGTGTGGGACGAACGAAAACAGAAAGTGTGAACATAAATATGAGATGGAGGAAATATTATATATTAATATAATAACATTTTATATAAATAAACTTGATATCATGCATTTTTGTTTAGTTGTTAAGCATTGTGGGATTAGTATATAAAAAAAAATAAATTTAGCAACCAAATTTATCAATAGAATTCAATTTATTGATAATTATCAATGAATTAGTAACAAAAATGACATTTATGTTGGTAATTACTAACGGATTATCAAGGGATCAATAAATTATCAACAGAATTATTAGCAACGGATTATCAACAGAATTATTTATCAACAGAATTGATTTTTCATTGCTAAAAATTTACCAACCACAACTTTACCAATGAATTCCATTGCTAATCCGTTAGTAAGCCAATTTAACAATGTAATTAAGGCTTTTATCAATGGAATATTCTGTTGGTAAAAACCAGTATTTTTGTAGTGATGACAAACTATATATTATTTTTATTTAATTTAAGTTTTGATTGGGTTGCAATGTTAATTAAGATAAAAGTTATTCGATTATGTATTATAAATAAATTTAATAATATGTTGTATTGATAATAATTTATTTTATTTTATTTTTTTTATAATGCCAAATTTGGATCATTTGTATAGAATATGGTAGACCGGATGTTAACTATTCATATTATTTTTTAAATTTGCGAGTAATAGTTTATTCACGGATTTTACACTAATGTTTAAAATTTCACACCAAAATTCCGACAACCATCATGTATGAAAATTAATAGCACTGCCTCATAAATTTAGGGCTTTTTAAGTTTTATTTTTTAATGTTATTATTATTTTTAAATCAAAAACTTTATGTTGGTAAAATATAACAAGATTCGTTCAATAATCTATTTATACTATATTTATAAGTTTCGTATTGTAATTTATTTAAAGTGTTGGCAATTTTGAAGAAACTTTTGGGAAGTTAAACGTAAGGACCAAATGAATAAATCCTTTTAGTAGTTGAAACAATTGAAATGGAGTAGATGAATATTGAGTTGAGACATAAAATAAAATAAAGATGGAATTAGAGCTAGCAGAGAGTGAGAAGGCCTGTATTGATAAGGGCTTGTTTGACTTTGTGTAGAGACATGACCAAATCATTGCAAAGTTGATGAGGATTTGGGATCAACTTGTCATCAGCACCGATCGAAATGATAAGTTTACCCGCATAGCTTTGATAATGGACAATCAATGACTGCATTAATAGATATATATTCCAATCAATTATTCAATTAAATTCAAATAGACAATATATATATATATATATAGTTAAAAGAGTTACCTGAGGAAATCCACATACAGAAGGAGCAACGTACGCTAGAGGGTGTCCAAATAAATTGACTTCTTCTTGTGGGCCCACCACGTTGGAGAATGTTAATGTTGTATTTTTGAAAACGGATGTGGTGACTGTAGCCGCTGCCTTGACTCCGAACAGAGACATGATTAGGTTGAGCACATGGAAAGCACATTTGTGTCCCACTGACAATTTCTTTCGATCCATCTTCGACTTTGCCCGACGTATGTAATGTAAGGGATCCTCTTGAAGGTCTATGCTCAAGGGAAGAAGAACGATCCCATTTTTATTGCCCCACTTGTCACTTAACTTTTCTTTTTTCATCATCTCACCTAAATCCTGCTTATACATTATATTTACCGTGTCGTCTAGTCTCGTGTGCATATATATATATATATGGAATTAATTAATTAAAAACCTCGATTGTTGGAGATGGTCTTAGGCTGAATACAACAGTTGACCTGAGCCTTATGTTTCTTGGTAAGGAACTGCTACTCTTCTTCTTCATCGTAACATTGGACTCTTGATTTTCGGCTGTTGTAGCCAGGATTAGTTAAGTCAACAAAATTGATGGGCTACTCCTATTTACTCCTAATTAGGCTATATATATATATAAATAATACTCCCTCCGTCTCATTAAAGTTGTAACATTTTTCTTTTTTGGTTGTCCCACATAAGTTGTCACATTTCTTTTATAGCATATGAGACCCACACAAAAAATATTAACATATTTATATGGCCCCACACACACTCCACACACACCAATAATACACCTACCCACTACACATTAAAATATTATACTCCTTAATCTCTGTGCCAAAAAAAAAAATATTACACCTTCTCTGGACGGATGGAGTATATGATAGAAAATGAAAAGATAGATAATGACCATATCTATTGTTGATATAATGACTGAGCCCTGCTTCTGTGACTCCTATCAAAACATCATTAATGGTCTGGAAAGGAAAGGAAAGGAATTAATAATTAGTTGGTGCAAAAAGAAAAGAATTACTAGTCCATAATTACCGTATTCATGGCAATCTTGACAAGCTTGACATCTTGAAGATCGATAATTTTGTGCACAAATCTCTTGTAAGGAAGCACCACTCCTCCTAGAGCTTTTATTGGAGTGTCCGTATCTTTGAGGAACAAAATGGTGGCCAAAAACAAAGTAAGATCCACCCAAGTGTTGAACATAACTTTAATCATGCTCCAAATCCATGTCAATATCATCATCCAATAATTCCCATGGGCAGCATGTTTTTGTTTTTGTTTTTGTTTTTGTTTGTTAGAGGATGGCATGGATTCAGGATCACACTGTATCTTCCTAGAACATGCATGGATAAGGGCCATCATAGACACTCCGTCTCCCATGGAATGATGAGTCTTGAATATCACCGTTGCCTCTGCATCTGACGTTTTCGAATTTACAATGTAGAATTCCCACAGCGGCTTCTTCATGTCCATCGGAATCTTGGACAGATCCGACGCCAGCTCCTCCACGAATCCATCCGACACCGACGCTGACGCTGGAATATCTACACTTATTATATGCTTCTCCAAATCTACATTTCTCACTCGTTTCCACCACCATTTCCGCCCATTCTTCATCTGTATTAATCCAACAATTCATATTAATTCTAGTTCTAGTGATAAAATAAAAGATATGTAGGTATTCTTACAAGTAAGCTGGAGAAACGAGGATGTTTAACAAGAGTTTGTTGGATACTTGTCTTGAACCTATGGGGATCAATCAAAGAATTGTAACCCAAAACGCAAATGATGCAGAGATTGAGTTGTTTTGCTTGCATCAGCCCAGCACTTGGACTCGCTGCCTCTTCTTCTACTTGTACTTCCTGCATCTTCATTTCTAATGGATTACTACTACTACACTACCCTATTCACTTTTATAATTCATGAATCACAATCAAAATCAAAATCAAAATTGATTGCTATAGCTGTAGTTGAGTTGGATATATCATATCATCACTAACTACATCTATATTTAATGACTACCATCTTCTAACTTTTTCACATCACCTCCAGTACGGAACCAACGTCTTTAATTCTTTTTACAATTTTATATCTACTACTTCCTTTCAAATTAATACCATAAAAGTTCTACATATTCACATAATATAATAATCACCTGTAATATATTCCCTCCCTTCACTTTCAAGGTATCATTTTTTCATTTTGGCGTTCGCCCCTTAGGTTCTCATTTCGTTTTTTATACATATGGGACACACACACACCCACTAATACAACTAAAAAATGGGACTCATACCTCCACTAATACAACTACCCATTATGCATTAAATAATAATAATTTTTAATCCACATAAAAAAAATGACACCTTAAAGGTGGGCGGAGGGAGTAATCCATATGCCCCACTCAGTCCATCATTTTATTATTTTCTCCCATATATATATATATATATATATATATTATACTAAATCTTATATTTGGCTTGGCTCATATTTAAAATCAAAAAAAGCTCTTACACTACAAAAAAAAAAATTACCAACAAAATATTCCGTTGGTAAAAGCTGTAATTCTATTGTTAAATTGGCTTACCAACGGATTAGCAATGAAATTCGTTGGTAAAGTGGTGGTCGGTAAATTTTAGCAACGAAAAATCAATTTCGTTGGTAATCCGTTGCTAAAAATTCTGTTGATAATTTATATAATGATTCACTTGGTAATCCATTGGTAATTACTAATGGATTGAATTCCATTGCTAAATTAAAAATGTCATTTTTGTTGAATTCAATTTAGTTGCTAAAAAATGAAGTATTTTTTTTGTAGTATTATGTATATATATACTCCCTCCGTCCCACATTAAAGTTAGTTCATGTGAAATCGCAAATGAGCAATGTAATTTTAGGATTTTTTTTTGGATATATTAACATTTCATAATTAATATTAATGGTATGTACGGTACTAATTAGTCAAGTGAATTATATGTCAAAATGATTTGGACATGCATCTTAACTTGAGGATCAGTTACCATCAATATTAAAGCTATCAAAAATTTCCCCAACAACTAATTTATCTTGTAGCTTTTCATGTTTCCAAAATACTAATAACTCTAACTTGGATTCTTTTCCAAGAAAATTTTCAAATTTTCCTAGCCACTCCATTAATTAAACCTGCCCTTCACAAATTATTTGTACATATATATTCATAAAATACAAATTTAACACTCCCTCCATCCCACACTTCTTGTTTATGTTTCGCATTATTTAAATTAATAATAATAATAATAATAATAATAATAATTATTATTATTATATAATCAATTTTATCAAGCTTTCATGTCCGATATTATTGAATAAAAGTGCTATTTTTCTTTTTGGCTAAAACTTGTGTGTCCCCAGGACACCGTGCTCCCAAATATTTTTTTAAGTTATACCCTTTAGTACTCCCTCCATCCATCACTAAGGTATCAATTTTGTCATTTTAGATCGTTCACTCATAAGGTATTCATTTTTCATTTTTAGCAAAATAGATCATATATGACCCACAATCCTCTACTAATATAAATATCCACTTTAAATAAAATAATAATACTCCTTAATCCACGTGCAAAAAACAAACTAAGTAATATCTTTGCAATGGATCATGGATGGAGAGAGTATTAAATGGTATACCCTTTTAGTATAAAAACGTATATCATTTACTTCCTGAAAAAAAATTAAAATTTTAATCAAACATTTATATTATTCATATTTCAGTCGATTTTTTCAATAAAAAAATTATACTTTTATTAATTAAATTGTATATCTTTTAAAATAAAATATTATACCTTTACCCACTTTGTGCATTCGGGACATAAGAGACTTTTTTTTTAAAGTATAAAAAGTATTACAAAAAAGTATGAAAGAATTTTATAAATGCTAAGAGTAATATCTTAACTAATTTTAGAATTTATTTTAGATATATCAGTCAAGCATCCTCATGAACTACTAAATATGGGCATTAGGGAGATTCTCTTGTGAAAATAATTGTAGGAAAGATCGACCAATTATTGAAGTATATTATTATATAGATAAAGTATATTGATAGTTGAAATATACTTCCTCCATTTCGTTTTTGCACGTTGATTAAGGAGTATAATATTTTAATAGATAGTGGGTGGAAAGATATATTCCCTCCGTTCCGTCCTTATAGTTACGTTTGCTTTTTGCACGGAGATTAATGAATATAGTATTTTAATGTGTATTGAGGTGAGAGAAATAATAATTTAATGTAAAGTAAGTAGGTGTATTAGTGGGATATGTGGGCCCATGGAGAGATGAGTAATTAATTTGTGTGTATGCTAAAAAGGAAAATATAACCATTAGAATGAGATGCCCAAAATGGAAATAGTAACCATTAGGATGAGACGGAGGGAGTAATATTTAATGTAAAGTGGGTAGGTGTATTAGTGTTGGATGTGGGGTCATAGTGATATATTAATTATTTTAGGTGAGTCTCATATTCCAAAAAGGAAAACATAAACATTGAAATAGAACGCCCAAAATAGAAATATGTAAACATTGAAATGAGACGGAGGGAGTATATCTTTTGTGAATCATATTACAGTATACTAAAATTATATTTTAGTGCAAACTGCAACGTTTGACTGCATAAAGCTCTCACAAAAGTTACAATAAATGTTGCAATATGGGCGTGACGGAGGGAGTATTAATTATCACACTTTGAAAATTATATTTTAAACTATTCATAAACATATTTTATTTATATAACAGTTATATTTTAATATGTTTCGCAATCCATCCCCGTAATACCATCCTTGTCTAAACTTTAATTATTGTCAACCCACCAATAGAATAAAGTCTAATTAGCCTTGAAAAAAATTCATTGTAGCAATATTACATAAAGGATATTCATACTACAAGAAAGCGAAATGTATCTATATTGATTAGTGTCATAAAGGATATTCACAATACAACTGCTTTTTAGAAATCGAAAATGAATATTTTTTCTATTAGTGTAACGCTAACGATCGTGTGAGAGTATTTGAGATATTTTCATATGTATAGAAAGTAAACAAAGTTTCTTATGAGATATTATTTATGTGAAATGAATTGTGAGATGCATTCAAATATAATTATTATATAAATAAAATATGCTTGTTGATAGTTAAAGTACGATAAATATTATATTAAAGTATGATTTTAAATATTAATTAATATAATTCATTATAAATATATTTTAACTCTCATCAAACATACTTTATGATAAATACATTAGGATGGTCGATTAGTCCTTACAACCCGTTTCATATGTAGAGTTAAAATCAGAATGTTCACCGCAAATTAATCAGAATTCAGTTAAAATCAATTAAATATAGGGTTGTAAATTGTTGTGACTTAGTCACTTGTGAGTTGTGAGCACGTGTATGGTGGTCGCCTACGCTTTATTAATAGATTAATGCAATTGATGGAGATGTATAACCAACAGCCATTAATACGACATGATCTGACCGTTGATTCCCAACCATATTATAATTCTATCATCTATATTTAGAATCAGATCTAGAAAAAATAAATTAAATAAATAAAAGTTGAGTGTATCAACTATCAACTACGCGAATTATAACCATGTGTAATTGGTAGTGGTTCAATAATATTTTTCCATTACTCTATAAAACCGTCTCCCATGAAATAATTTTTACGTTTTTATAAATAATTATCATTTTTTATTATATATTTTATTACTTTAGCCATTTGTATTATGATCATACATAAAATAATTCACTGCATCAGCATTACTTTTCATCAATTCAAATATTAATATTTTATATTAATGTTATCACTTCTTATCCGTCTTATGAAATTTTTCCCGTAAGAAGGTTTCATACATGTCTTAACCCCAACATACTATACACACGTATGTAAATCAATAAAACTTGCTTTTTTTTTATAAAGATGTATAATATAAAGAGAAACTCTCTTGTAAGACGGGTTTTTTGTGAGACGGTTGTGAGACGGATTGACCAATTATTAAAGTATACTTATCATATAAGTAAAATATGCTTATTTATAGTTAAAGTATGCCAATAATGAATCATATTATAACATCTTAAAATCATATTTTAATTCATCACCCATCATATTTTATAAAACATACTTTAACAACCATTAAACATATCTATATAATAGGCATATTTTAACACGTCTCACAAACAGTCTCATATAAGTAGCGCCTGATTGATCGTAATATAGTTGGAATGACCAATTAAAGAATTTATCGAACCATAAGGAGAAAGGTATTAGAGTTTAAGCGATCTCAAGTTTATCGTGATTTTATAAGGACGACGGAATGAGATGGAGGATAAGCGTGCAGATAAACACACTTAAACTAATGCAAAGAAATAAGATAAAAGCAAAGATAAATGATGGGTTCTAAACGATGCAAGGATGAGATTAACAACAATCATGGCATATATAATTAAGTAATTATGCAATTAATTTTAATCTCTCATTGACATGGCAAAGAAGTGATCACTAATTCTACCTAAACTCTCTCTCAAGATGGATAGGATGTAGGCTCTAAATAAGGCTCCCAAAAGCACTTAGGATCGATACCATAGCGAACACCTCCCACTAGGTACTAATTACTGTATGAGTTCCCTAATAAGGTATTAAATTATAATCAATATTCTCTTTTAAGGTACTATGAATTCACTAATGGCTTGGTTCTCCTCACCTAATCAACAAATCTCTCGATTAAGCTAATCAAATGTTCTATCAAAGGGTTCTAAATCTAGAAGAATATCTCTATTTCATTCTAAATTAATGCACATAAAGTGTATGATGAAATAATTCAATGAACTATCCTAAATACATAATTGATTTCTCAATCTAATCACATGCCCATGACAATTAATCACACATATCATCATATACATCAAGCAATCAATATTCAATGATAGAAATACACAAAGCTCATTCAAGATTAAAATCAAATTGCATAAAAACTAAATTATCCAACACCAATCATGGAGCTAATCTCACAAAGGAGATTAGCCTCTCATAGTCACAAAGAATTCAACATAGACATTAAAATCCTTACAAACCATTATCAATCTATAAGAAATGCATAAAAATTAGAATTAGATTCCTCCTTTGAAGTGCTTCAATGGAGATCTCCTTCTTCTTCTTGTGATCTCACTCTCCCTTGCTTCCTTGATCACTTGGATGATGAATTTGATGGAGGAGATCAAGTATAGATGGATGGATGAAGATGATGAAGGATATGGTGTAAAATGAAGGAATTGGTGTATGGGGTATGTGGGCAGCTGAAAATTCTGTTCTCCTCTCCTCAAATGTTGAATGAAATGGTATTTATACCCTTGGAGATCTTCTAGAAGGAATCTGGAATTTTTCTGAAATTTTACACCTACACGGCTCGAGTCCAGTACACGGTCCGAGTCATGTCTAGGGCTTCTGGTCAACGATGAACTTCGTACAACACACGGCTCGTGCGCGGTGCACAGCCACGGGGGTGGCCGTGTTGTGATTTCTGACGATCACGTACTCCAAATCTTATAGGCCCGTGTACGGTACACGGGCCGTGCGCGCTGCTCACCTCGAGTACCAAATACGGCTGGCCGTGTTTGTGCTGCTTTACTTCCTTTTTTCTCCCGACTTCATTTTCGCTCCTTTTTCACCTGTTTTAATACGTATAAGTTTATTCTCACATAATTTCATAAAAATACAACCAAAATACACATAAATACGGATAAAATAATACGAAAACACACATAAAAAGATACTAAAATCTAGGTTAAAATATCACTCATTATATCCCCAAACTTAAAGTGTTGTGCGTCCACGAACAACGAAAATGATAAACCAATGAGAGTGATTTTCACCTAGGAAAAGACTAAATGAACATAAGCAATAACACATCAATAGCAATAAGAATCACAATTTATGTTAAGTCATCCTACAATATTAAAATCATAACATGCAAAAATATTAACAAGTTCAATCACAAGAGAATAATAGTGTAATATAATCCCTTTTCGTCCAAGCCTCACATAGGTTATAAATGTCACTCAACGCTCTTTAAAGTGGTAAAACAACACTCATCAATCGATTGACTTGACTTGCTATAAGCTTGCTCGTGGACTACATTCACAAACCACTAAAGTTTCCATTAGTGATCAAAAAGGTCTTTTCATTTGGATGTAATGATAGGCTCTTTGATAGAGTAGGAAGAACATAGGTAAGAATGACTAATCATGTGTAAGCAATCGAAGAGGTAACTACTTTCTTCCATACTTTCACTTATCTTTCTTCCCTTCTCAACTTTGGTATTCACAAGCACTAATCATCAACTTCTTGAATTGAGCTTCTTTATAAGTCATGCTTCCTTCTTTGAATTTTTATTTTCTTGAGCATCTTGTTGTTGCTTTGCTCATTTTTCTAGTTTTGAAGTTGCATGTTCACTCTTGTTTGTACTCTTTCATCCCTTTTCTTACTTGTTTACCATTTTCTTTATTCGTTTGCTTTCTTATCAAACCTTTATAACCACCATCTCCTCAATCACTCACACAAAAAGGTAAATATGTAAGATTTAAGTGGGTAACTATGGTTTGTAATGTGCTAAATTCACAAGAAATAGGCTTATAGGTTCAAAGTGGTTGACTAGGGATGATGTTCATGATAGGAAAATATATGGCAATGACTATAATAACAAGGATGGCCTTAGATCATATCACTAATCTCCACTAATCGGGCTCGTTCCTATAGTCTTTGAGCAAGTTCTAGCTTATCAAACACAATTGATCCACTCATGAAGAAAAATACCATGTATGCACGGTTGAGGCTCAAATGCTCACAAGCTTATGCATTGGACCTTAAGGAACTTTTTACACCACATTCATCTCAAAATTGAACAAGTTAAACAAAACATGTCACAATTCGAAAGTGTAGAGATTCTTAATCATAATTTGTCATTGAACTTAGTCTCAATTTTGGTAAAAATTGATAAGAGTAAGCGTACTGTATCGTTGTGTGTAGACGTGGTGATCAAGTGCAAAATTTATAATATCGAATCCAAGGGAGAAAGTGATGTATCCGTATTCGAAATATGTTTCACTCTAAAAGGAATAATCAATAAAGAGGAGGTTTATTTACACTACAGTAAACAACTAGAAAATTAATTAAAGATAGAAAATGTACATATGAGATGGATGATGGGTAAAGGTGAACAATCTAAGAAGTATGTAAGGCAAGCAATATAATGGAAAAGGCTCATGTAGATTCACACACACACATGCATTGAAGGTCATAATGTTATGATATTAAGGGCAATCACTTATGTACCTCTAATCCCTATGGCCAAGGCAATTAGGTTCTCAAATCTTTTATAAGTTTAAATCTCTTAGGATTGTGTCTAACCATCAATTCCCATGAAGTTACTATAATCGTAAGTTGGGTTCCCTTCACTAGTTCATCACTAATGTCCTATTATGAGGTTCTAAGCACAAGAAGGGTATTACTTACCTCCCCTCACACTAACTAAGTCATCTCGTGCAATCAAGGATTCAATTAAATCACTAAGCATAATATTAGAATGGCCATCCTAACACTATGAATAGAAAATTTAACCACACAAATCATACACGAAATGAGAATAAGTATTCATGATATAAAATATTCATACAATCAATTAATCAAACATGTGGTGTGCAAAATCTACATTATCCTTCACCAATCATATTGCTAGCCTAACATGAGGACTAGCCAATATAAATCATTACAAAATCAACATACTCCATGGCATGCTCCAATTGAGCTAAATAATGAAGAAAACAACAAATCAAAGGTTGATGGGCTTCCCTTTTAAAGTTGGCCTTATCTTCCTTCAACATGCTCCAATCTTCACTCATTGATGTTCTTCCCTACTTAGATTGGTGGATTAGTGGAATGGATGGATGGATTTGAGGAAATCAAGAGGAATGGATGGATGGAATGAAGATGAAGAGGGATGAATGGATGATGAATGGAGGATGGATGAATGAGAGGAGTGTGTACAACCACTCCCTCTGATTTTCTGCTGCAAATGGTGTAATTTGGGGTATTTATACCCCCTTGCAAAACTCTAAAATCGCACTTGATATTTGGCAGAATTACATAAAAAATACGGTTGTATTTTCTTGTATCTGCCTGTGTTTTCTTGTTTCTTCGATTTTAAAACCATGAACACGCTTTTTGACCAAAGTGCAAGAAAACACGGTCGTGTTTTCTTGTACTTGACCGTGTTTTTATGCAATTTCACAGCTCTCTGCATGTCGACCACCTTTGCATGAAAACACGGTACACGGGCGTGTTTATACGTCATTTTGCCAATTTTTCATTTTTTTCATTCTTCATGCTTTTTATCACCATTTATCTTCATAATCATCTATCCAAAGACATGAAAATCATCATCATCATTTTTCCAAAATACAATATAAAAAGATACAAAAATACGAAATAAAAGGACGAAAACACACACAAAAATGACATAAAATCTAGGTGAAAATGGCGATGATCAACCCACAAACTTAAAGTGTTGCTCGTCCCCTAGCAAGAAAAATGATAAAACAAGAGGAGAAATTTTCACCTAGAAAAAGACCTAACGAACATAAACAATAATATCATAAGCAATAAGGACTACAAATCATATCAAGTCACCCTACAACATTAAACTCATAACATAAAAAAATTAACAAGTTCAATTTAAAGAGATTAAAGAGTAATATAGTCCCTTCCGACCCAAGCCTCACATCGGATATCAAATGCACTCAACACTCTATTAAAATAAGGTAAATCAACACTCATCAACCAATTGGTCCGACGCACCATAGGCTTACTCGTGGACTACATTCACAAACCACCATAGCTTCAATTAATGATCAAATAGGACTTTACTTTTGGATGTAATGATAGGTTTTTTGGTCAAGGTATGGAGAATTTGGATAAGAGTGACTCTCGAGTGTAAGTAAGCGAAGAGATGATCAACTTCTTCAACTTCTTCACGTTTCTATCTTTCTGCCTTTTCTTTTCTAAACACAAGCACTTATCATTATCATTCCTTGTGTTTCTAGAGCTTCTTTTGATTTTATGCTTCATTCCTTGATTTACTGCATGTATGAGCATATTTTTATTGATTTTGCTCATTTTTCTTGTTTGAAGTAGCATGTATATTTGCTTGAGCTCTTTTCATCATTTTCTTTCTTGTTTACCATTTCCCTCTTTCTCTTGCACAATTCTCACATCAAACCGTGTAGACCACCATCTCCTCAATCACCCACACAAAAGGTATATATATAAGGTTTAAGTGGGTAATCATGGCTTGTAATGTGCTTAGTTCACAAGAAACATGCTTAAAGGCTCGAAGTGGCTAACTAGGGATGATGTATAAGGTAAGAAAATATATGGCAATGACTTTAAAGTACAAGGATGTCCTAAGATCATCTCACTAACCTCCACCAATCAGGCTCATTCCCATAGTCCACTAGCAAGTTCTAACTTACCAAGACTCAATCGATCCACTAATGAAGAAATAACCATGGATTCATGGTAGAGGCTCAAATACTCACAAGCTTTTGCTCGAACCTTTTGGAACTTATTATACCTTAATTCATCTTAAAATTGAACAAGTTAAATAGATCATATCACAATTTTAACTAGTAGAGATCCTTAACATAATTCGCCATCACTTATCACAAACAACACATCATCACTCATATTCAAGAAAATGACTCACAATACAAGAAAATAAAAACATCACAAAAATACAAAAATACAAAAACACAAGACACAAGGAAACTATGTGCGACGGTGCAAATGTTCATAATATGAGAATTACGAGAGCATAAAAAATCGACCCCCCAAACTTAATTCTTAGCCAAGGCTAGAATTAAGTTGGAGCCAAAGAACAAGTATTTCCTTTAAAGCATCCCTCAAAGTTCTTCTCGTAATCCAATACACTCCAAAACTACACCAAGTTCAACATAATTCCTACATAAAACACCAACAAACACAAATATCAACCCAACAAACCATCATCAAACCAATCACCCTTATTGAAAGCAATAAAGAAAGTAATAAAGATAACGATAGGTTGCCTCCCATCAAGCGCTAAATTTAATATCTTCAAACCGGATGGATCATAGAGAACTCATCGGAATGGCCAAGGATATCGTTCGTTCTTGCCATCAAATTTTAATCTCTGTGCTTCTTCCTCTATTAGACATTTGTGGCAAGTAACAACCTCAATTTCATCCTTCAAGATTGGCTTTAAAAATTCTACTCTTTTGAGCTTACATTTCATCAACCTTTTCATTCTTGAGCACCACTTATTCCTTATCTCCACATAGAATTCTAGCATGCTTTCAAGTTTTATTTTGCCCTTAAGAATATGAGAAGAATCAATAGGTAAGACAAAGTCTATAAAAATAACATTATGAAATTCAAAGCAACTTAAAGAGTTTAAATGTTTAGAAATGATCATTTCTCTCTTCAAGTCATCATCACTTGCTTCTAGACTTTGTTCCGCTTCATCAACATCATTTGCCTCAATAGGCTCTTCAAGCACCTCCCTTGATTCTTCTTCCCCCAAATTCTCTTCAACCTTGTCTTCCTTATCCTCAATAAGCTCAACATCTCTTGAGTCTTCATCATCCACCAAACACTCTTCTACTTGTAACTCTTCTTCAATCTCTTCATCAAAATTCACCATTTCATGAAAAGTGTTCCGTTCACTTATCATTTGACTCATTCGATGTTCAAGGGCCTCAAATCTCCTCTCATTTTTCTCATCTTCTCTCTTCATTTCTTCTCTTCTTTCTTCAATCATCTTATTGAGCATATCCATGAGTTGCCCAATTCAATCTTCTACGGGTGTCTTCATCACTCCACTCGGTGGATGCCATCTTTGTTCTTGGAGATAATTCCATTGATCTTGGAAATTACTCCCTTGCATGTAATAAATTTCCTCCACTTGAGAACTAGGCATCATCCACTCTTGTTGCACCGTAGTATAAGAAGTTGACATACTTTGAAGATATTGATCCCCATAACTAGTAAGACTTGGTTGAACACTTTTTCTTTCATTGCTCCCATGAGCGTATCTTCTATACAACTCCATTAAGGCACTATTCTCGAATAGAGGGGTAACCGTCGGAACTTGGTTGTAAGAACTTGGTACGGAATAAATATTTGCTTGATACGGTTGGAATGTATTCACATTGTAAGCACCTTGTCATCCCTCATATATTCCATTATTGTAGTATTGATCCATTTTTATGCTCTTCTTCTCAAGATCTACTACAATTCTTCTCCACTTACTATTTTTGATTGCTCCTTCTTTTTTTCTATCAAGGTTGGTGTACCTATCAAGAAGAACAAGTTAGAACAAGATTTTTCAAAGCAAATATAAAAGCAAAAATAAAAAAAAATGTCCTAAGTAGAGCTAAAAAATCCAAACACATTACACCGAAGCCTTTCTCCCCGGCAACGGCGCCATGAACTTAGTCTTAATTTTGGTAAAAATTGATAAGAGTAAGCGTACTCTATCATTGTGTGTAGACGTGGTGACCAAGTGCAAAATTTATAATATCGAACCCAAGGGAGAAAGTGATGTATCCGTATTCGAAATATGTTTCACCCTAGAAGAACTAATCAATAAAGGGGAGGTTTAATTACACTACAGTTAACAACTAGGAAAGCAATTAAAGATAGAAAATGTACATTGAGATGGATGACGGGTGAAGGTGAGCAAACTAAGAAGTATGTAAGGCAAGCAATATAATGGAAAAGGCTCATGTAGATTCACACTGTTTAGTGTGAAAATTTGCATGTTTTAGGGTCCGATTTAGCACCGTTTTGTGGAATTTATGTTCGTATTTTAGCACTAAAAGGTTAATTTTCATATATTTAAGATATTGGTGCATTTGAGGTGTTATTTCGTATTTTTAGGTGGAAAACAGATTAAAAGTGCAAAATTGAAATGAAAGTGGAATCATGAAAGAATGCTGAAAAACGCATGTCCAATTTGCATAATTTTTCTATATTTGTGTAGACGTCCAAACTGATCATGTGATATATATGGATAAGTGACACAAAACTCGGATCAATCAAGTCGCGATCCATCATGATCTTTTCTACCCTTAACCAAAGAGCCAATATTGCATCCTATTAAAAGTTCTTTTTGATTCCATTGTCGAATCATACTTTAAGTGGTGGAGAGTTTGAGATATTTGGCAAGCTTATGGTTACGCATGCACTTGAATTGAATTTGAGCGTAAACACCATACTCTATAAGTGTACATCTTTTACACTTGAGTGCAAGTGATATACTTCCCGTGAGAATAAGTTGATTGAGCATTTTAATTGGTGGTGATTGTCTTAACTTGTATGCTATGAATGAATTATTGCATGTAATGAGAGTTGCATGACCATAGTTAATTACAATTGTATTTTGAATGGCCTAGATGTCATATTCCTTGTTTTCTATTTGATTTACACTCTATCTTTCTTTTTTGTTCGATTTCATTGTTCGGGGACGTACAACATCTTAAGTTTGGGGAGTTTGTTTAGTATGAAAATCTGTATATTTTAGGGTCCGATTTAGCACTGTTTTGTGAAATTTATGTTCGTATTTTAGCACTAAATTGTTAATTTTTATATATTTAAGATATTGGTGTATTTTAGGTGTTATTTCGTGTTTTTAGGTGGAAAACGGATTAAAAGTGCAAAATTGAAATGAAGAGTGGAATCGTGAAAGAATGCTGAAATATGCATGTCCAATTTGCATAATTTTTCTATATTTTTATAGATATCCAAACTGACCATGTGATATATTGTTGGAAAGCTAATGAAGAGAAGGTCATTTTGGCTCAAGAAACACCTCAATTGGAGGTCAAATGAGGGAGTTATGATCAAAATGGTGAAGTCGCGCAAGCTATGCTCTGCACGACTCGTGCCAATTTTGTACGACTTGTGCCCTACAAATATTAGATTTTTCATGAGTTCTTTATATGGATAGAAAGCCAATGAAGAGAGAGTTGCGCGAGTGTAAGAATTTCTTTAATCGAAATTTGGATGAAGAAGTTATGCTCAAAACCGTGAGATCGCGCAGCTGCCAGCGAGAATTCCAAAAATTCACGAAAATTACCCTCTATTTCCTATTTTCTTGGTGGCCAAGTTATTTCCTAATTTAATATCCCTCCATATCTTCCATAATTATATTTTTCCTGATTTTTCAAGATCCCATATCCTTTTAGTCCCTATCTTTTATTCCACACCTATATATACTTCATTCTCATCACCACATAAAGTGTGAAGATACTGCATAATCTACCACCATCATATCACCTAGAGTTTTAAACCCTAATCCACCATATCCGCCTTTCATCTTCTACCCTTTACCCGCCATTCATCCATCACCTATCACACTCAGTCACTGTGTTTGCTACTTGAGAAGGAGAACGAAGGAGGATCATCAAGATGAAAAGAGAAGACGAAGAATTATTCCAGACAAGGGTTTTTCTTCCTTGTTTAATTTTTTATTGTTGATTTATAGACTCATGGGTAAGTTTTCATCTTTACCATGGTTGTTACTTATAATACTATGGGCTAGTTTTCTCTTGATAGTTTTAGGGCTTTAAAGTTTATCATGTCGATTTAAGATTTTAGACATCTATGATGATAATTTTTTGCAAAATATTTATTCCTTATTGATATTTTATTTTAGACTTATATAATCATATTTCTTAATTTTTATGATATTATCATTGATTGATGTATGATTGAGCTTGAATGTATTTCATGATTATATTTGTTATTTCGTGACAAAAGAAGGGGATTGACCAATATATAGCCTTTGATTGTTTGACCATCAATATAGGATACCTTATTATATTTGCATGACCATTATTAAAGAGAAATATGGTAAGGAACCCCTAATCCAATTCTTTTAGTACCTATACAGGATAGATCTCTTGCACTAGCCTATATGAAATTTTGCATGTGAATCGCCTAGAAAGCGAATAAGGGGTTGTGGGTATTTAATTTCCTTATTACCTAAAGGGAATAGAGAATTATCTTATTAATTTGGTACTAGGAATTTATGTTCTTTAAAATTATTAAATCTCATTTGTTCATGAGTGGTTTAGCATGCTTAAGTGATCATTCCAATAAAATTCTGCATGATTTAATTCACTTATCTATTTGTCTTATTTCGCATGATAAATTGGATTTTCCTAAACTATCTTGTCCTTATCTCTTGAAACACCTGTGATTGAGCGTGGCTTCTATTTATTTATTTTATTTAGTATTTATTTTCTGCAATCTAAGTTAATAGTTCCAATTCACAAAAGGTTTTTATTTCTTAATTATTAGTGGTGACAGTTATTTAGTGTGTATCTTGCTTAACTCTAATCCGTTGGGTTCGATATTTTTACTTGGTCACACGCTGAGCTACAATTGATTCCCTACACTTGGGGACACACAAAAAGGTGAACAAGCATACACACACACACACATGCATTGAAGGTCATCATGTTATGATATTAAGGGCAATCACTTATGTACCTCTAATCCCTATGACCAAGGTAATTAGGTTCTCAACTCTTTTACAAGTTTAAATCTCCTAGGATTGTGTCTTACCCTCAATTCCCATGAAGTTACTATGATCATAAGTTGGGTTTCCCTCACTAGTTCATCACTAATGTCCTATCATGAGGTTCTAAGCACAAGAAGTGTATGGCTTACCTCTCCTCACACTAACTAAGTCATTTCGTGCAATCAACGATTCAATTAAATCACTAAGCATAATATTGGAATGGCCATCTTAATACTATGAATAGAAAATTTAACCACACAAATCATACACGAAATGAGAATAAGTATTCATGATATAAAATATTCATACAATCAATTAATCAAACATGTGGTGTGCAAAATCTACATTATCTTTCACCAATCATATTGCTAGCCTAACATGAGGACTAGCTAATATAAATCATTACAAAATTAACATACTCCATGGCATGCTCCAATTGAGCTAAATAATGAAGAAAACAACAAATCAAAGGTTGATGGGCTTCCCTTTTGAAGTTGGCCTTATCTTCCTTCAACATGCTCCAATCTTCACTCCTTGATATTCTTCCCTTCTTAGATTGGTGGATTAGTGGAATGGATAGATGGATTTGAGGAAATCAAGAGGAATGGATGGATGGAATGAAGATGAAGAGGGATGAATGGATGATGAATGGAGGATGGATGAATGAAAGAAGTGTGTGCAGCCACTCCCTCTAATTTTCTGCTGCAAATGGTGTAATTTGGGGTATTTATACCCCCTTGCAGAATCCTAAAATTGCACTTGATATTTGGCAGAATTACATAAAAAATACAGTCGTGTTTTCTTGCATCTGCCCGTGTTTTCTTGTTTCTGCGATTTTAAAACTATGAACACGCTTTTTAATCAAAGTGCAAGAAAACACAGTCGTGTTTTTTTTTTGTACTTGACCATGTTTTTATGTAATTTCACAGCTCTCTGCATGTTGACCACCTTCGCATGAAAACACGATCAATGACGTAAAAATACGGGCGTGTTTTTACGTCATTTTACTAACTTTCCATTTTTTTCATTCTTCATGCTCTTTATCACCATTTATCTTCATAATCACCTATCCAAAGACATGAAAATCATCATCATCATTTTTCCAAAATACAATATAAAAAGATACGAAAATACGAAATAAAAGGATGAAAACACAAACAAAAATGACATAAAATTTAGGTAAAAATGGTGACGATCAGTCATCACTTATCACAACAACATGTCATCACTCATATTCAAAAATGACTCACGACATCCCAAAACAAACCACTAAACAATCCCTAAACAAGAATAAGAGAACACACAAAACAAATAAGAAAACAACCAAACAAGAAACACTCAAAACACATAACATGCAAAAATAATAAAAAATACCATCCATCAATAGAAAATGAAGCACACATTCATACCATCCATAATCAATTAAGCTCACAATCATCCCCATCTTTGATTAAAAATAGAAATCCTAAATTACGAAAGATAAAATTCCCTCAAACATAACACATGAAGTAGCATGCTAATCACATCAATTCAAATAAAAACAAATTATGCTAAGCACATAAAAGTGGTAGGATATAGAGTGACTCCCTCAATAGGCATTTGGTAGTAGAAGTTGTTAGCTCCGAGTTCAATTAGTGCTTCCAATACCCTTCATACATGCTCAACAAAATCATTAGCTCAACAATTTTATTAAAAATATGGACTATCATGCACTTCAACACCACTAAACGGACCAAAATTAAACCAAACTCATGAGAAAAATTTTAAAATTAGCTCAAAAACACGAAAAGTATATGCTTTCAAGACAAAGTATGTCTCACCATGCCATATCCCCTAAACTTAAATTGAAATAAGAGTTTCGAGTTAAGTTTGCAAAAAGTGGTGTGACATACTTACACATTTCAAATCAAGCACTTCTCGTATCTGATGGCGCTTGGATCATTTGGTTAACGTGAACCGTTAGGGATTCATACGTTTCTATCATAGCGGAAGCAATAAATCATAGAAACGATTACCGTTCATCAGGGTATGTTGATGAAGATTGATTTTCGCAGGTAGCCTGCGCAGTCCCACGAGAATGGCGATAACTTCCTCGTATGATGTCGGAATTAAGTGATCTTTGCGTTCAGACGATTCTATCTTTGACGGCTTTCCGTCAATATATTGATCATCAAATTCTGAGTACTTTACGATTTTATATCAATTTCGCAAGGTGGCGGACAGCAGCAGCAAACTACCTTCTGATCTTCTGTCGTATGTCCCAAGTCCGATCTCGACGTCGTGTGGGCGACGATCTACGAGACCTCCTCAATCTGCTCTCAACCCTCATCACACGTGAATAATCAGTTAGATTAGATTTCCAGATAAGTTGAGGTGACTTATATACATGGGCTACAGCAGGGACCAGGAGGAGAAATTGGGTTGGGCCTCCATTGGGCTTAAGTATCCAAGCTTAGCCCAAAGCTTATACTTAAGTCCAATAATAATAATATATTCTACTAAAATATTATTACTGCACTACCATACCAATCCCAAAATTACGTTTTGGGCTCCTTCTTATTATGAGCCCGTTAGTCTCCTCATGTTTAAGATATACAATGTCCATTAATTAATTATGTTACTGACAACTCAATTAATTAATATCTTATCCAAGAGTAGTACCACTCAACTTCATTATCATGCCGGAATAAATTCCACCTGCAGGGTTTACATGATAATCCTTATGAGCTCCTCAAGGGGACATCATCAACCTATGACGGACATGGATTCCTTCTACAATCAACAGCACACCATAGAGACAGCACTACTTCCCAACTCATCGAGTTTGTTGATTTAATAACATGTAAATCTCACCCATTGATGAATAAAAAAAATACATACTGTCCTACGTGTCGAGGTTATTGTATAGGGATTAAGAGCACAAACTTCCATAATAACTGAGATCAAGTTCTCCTATATGTCAGTATAAGTCGAACGATCTCAAGCGGTCCTGCTCAATACACACAAGTGCACTAATGTGATTCTATAACCAAGACAAGCTAATACCAAACCACACTACAACCATCCCTATAGAGAGTCCCCATCTATCTCGGTTGTGAGCACCTGTTTATACTTTATAAAGAAACCGATAATATGATCTTCCGCGTATTGTCGCACAACATATTATCTACAGTATAAAGTAAGTGGACTATTGCATCGAACATATAAATAAATTATAAGATGCAATCATTTGATCATATGATTCTCATTTCAAATTAATTGTTATAACATTGTTCATACATAAAGCTAGACTTTTAGTATACAATCCAACAGTATCTTCAATACGCATTCTCCTCACGAGCACAATCAACCTACATACCAAAAATTTCAAAACAAAATCAAATCCATAATCCTTATTGAAAACAAGAAATAAAGTAATAAAGATAATGATGGATTGCCTCCCATCTAGCGTTAAGTTTAACGTCTTCAAGCCGGATGATAGTCTTTAGCTCATGGTGGTCTTGAATAGTCCTTTGGCACTTGCATAGGTTTCTTCTTAAAGTAGTGCCTTGTGCTCTCTCGTTCAACCACAAGAACGTTTCCCTTCTTGTTAAATAGTTCAAGCAATTGTTCTCCGAAGGCGTTCTTCACAAGGAATGACCCTTTTCACTTGTTCTACTTTTTCCATGGGGCTTTATATGCATTTTGAACTTCAACCACATCCCTTGCTAAGAATTCGGGCATAGACAAGTTAGTGCCCTCTTGCAATCTTTTTCCTACAATCACCAAATAAATTTTTATCAATAAAATCATGGAAGTTCTTAAGAGAATTTGAAATTTCAATAGAATGAGAAGGTTTAGGCTTGTGGGGAGTAGAATCCATGATCTTAGTTTCCGAAGGCTTCTTTTCTTCCATAAGGGCATAAATCTCTTTTTGGTTTCGAATCTTGACTTTCTCTACCATCTCTTCAAGAGACTCGACAAATCTATCGAATTCTCCCTTCAACTCTTCTTTCAACTCTTTTGCTTTCACCCATTTCGGCACCCTTTCTCTTTTTTCTTTCATAACCTCATCAACCCCCCAAACTAGCCTCTTTTCTATCCTTAATGACCATGCATTCACTTTTCGTTCCGGAGACAGAAGGCTTGTTGTTCTCTTCTTAAAGTCTCTCCATGGTGGACACTATTTGTCTTACTTGGTGCTCCAATGAATTCAACTTAGCATTGAATGCTACCATTGTATTCATCATTATTTCACACAAGTTTCCGATTCTATCAATCCACGCTTGATTAGACTTCCTCCCTTCTTCTAAGCGATCCATAACCATTTCATACAACTTTTCTCCAGCATCGCTATGTGGTCATTTTGGGTTGAATAAGAGGTGTTGAAGTCTTGAAAATTTCCCCATAATTGTGGTTGATTTCCTTCTTGATGTCTAGAAAAATTTTCTTGAAAAATATCTTCCACACCTTGAGGGTATACTTGTTGATGCATTTGATGAGGAGCTCCAAAATTCTCATAACTTTATTGTTGGAATTGGATATTCGGAACTTGTGCTCCATAATCCAGTTGCAAATTAGCATCACAATTTGGCATTTGAAATCCTTGAAAATTTCCTTGTGTGTTCACAGTGGGATGAGCACTTCTATTCACCATATATCGAAGAATATCCATGTAGCTCATATTTTTGGGCTTGTTCTCCTTCTTCTTCCTTCTCAAGGTATACACTTACAAGAGAAAGAAAAATTAGAATAAAATTTTCTAAAGCAAATATAAGATGCAAAAAAAATGTCCTTATTAGGACCACTCTAAACAATCCTTCGTCAAACTACTAGCGACCGTTACCTCCTCGGTAACGGCACTATTTGATTGGTCGTAATATAGTCGGGATGACCAATTAAAGAATTTATCAAACCACAGGGAGGAAGGTACTAGAGTTTAAGCGATCTCAAGTTTATCGTGATTTTATAAGGACGACGGAATGGGATGGAGGATAAGTGTGTAAATAAACGCACTTAAACTAATGCAAGAAATAAGATAAAAGTAAAGATAAATGATGGGTTTCAAATGATGTAAGGATGAGATTAACAACAATCATGGCATAGATAATTAAGTAATTATATAATTAATTCTAATCTCTCATGGACATGGCATAGAAGCGATCACTAATTCCACCTAAACTCTCTCTCGAGATGGATAGGATGTTGGCCCTAAATAAGGCTCCCAAAAGTACTTAGAATCGATATCATAGCGAACACCTCCCACTAGGTACTAATTACTCTATGAGTTCCCTAATAAGGTACTAAATTATAAGCAATATTCCCTTTTAAGGTACTATGAATTCACTAATGGCTTGGTTCTCCCCACCTAATCAACCAATCTCTCGATTAAGCTAATCAAATATTCTATCAAATGTAACTAAATCTAGAAGGATATCTCTATCTCATTATAAATTAATGCACATGAAGTATATGATGAAATGATTCAATGAACTATTCTAAACACATAATTGATTTCTCAATCTAATCACATGTCCATGACAATTAATCACACATATCATCATATACATCAAGCAATCAACATTCAATGATAGAAATACACAAAGCCCATTCAAGATTAAAATCAAATTGCATAAAAATTAAATTATCCAACACCAATCATGGAGCTAATCCTACAAAGGAGATTAGCCTCTCATAGTCACAAAGAATTCAACATAGACATTAAAATCCTTATAAATCATGATCAATCTATAAAGAAATGCACAAAAATTAGAATTAGATTCCCCCTTTGAAGTGCTTCAATGGAGATCTCCTTCTTCTTCTTGTGGTCTCACTCTCCCTTGCTTCCTTGATTACTTGGATGGTGGATTTGATGGAGGAGATCAAGTGTAGATGGATGGATGAAGAATGAATGAAGATGATGAAGGATATGGTGTAAAATGAAGGAATTGGTGTGTGGGGTGTGTGGGCAGCTGAAAATTCGGTTCTCCTCTCCTCAAATGTTGAATGGAATGGTATTTATACCCTTGGAGATCTTCTAGATTATAAGTGTAAATTTATCAAGTTGCTCGAGTTCGGCTCGATAAAAGCTTGTTCGGGCTCGACTCGATTGTTTATCAAACAAGCTTGAACATATATTTTAAAATTGGATAATATTTTAAACATGCCTGAGCAACTCTTCATTCGGCTGGCTCAACTCAACTCAACTCAACTCATTTACACCCTATTTATGGCATTTTATTTTAGAGGTTCTATCACTATAAAATCATTCAAAATTAAATCAATCAGTCTAGATGCATGTGTGGAGACTTGATATTACTATTTTTCATGTAATTTATATCCTTTTATCTTTGCAAGTGACACATGGCAGTAATTAATTAGCAAATTCAGAGACCGTAGTCATAATGAAGTCCGTTAGCCCAATGGGCTTACAATATGTTTAAAAGGGCCTATCTAAAATTCGGTACAAAACCATTCATGGTAAATGGGCCTTAATTTATCGCACTAACCCAATTAATCTATGATATAGTTTAGTTAATGGTATACGTTAATTAATGTAAATAAACTTTGAGTATGAGATGTGTAGATTCAGGAACTGATGACATTTTCGAATTATACTCTTTAAAACATGTGGAGTAAAATGTGGAATATTTCTTTTTAAAAAGAGTAACCGTGATATATATGTCACACGGAAAAGTAGTATTTCAGTAATAATTTTAATACAAAAAAGTAAATTTTTTTGTTATATAGAATAGTAATTGTCTGTGAAACAAAAAAAATAAAAGGAGGAGACGGTGAATTTCCGTTGCATATATATATATTTTGGACGATAAAGTTTTAGTTAATGTAAATAAAGTTTAAAAAAAAAGAAGAAGAAGGAAGTGAATAAAATATTAGTTGAAGATGACTAATTAAATTGAGGAAGTAAGGCATTTAGAATTAGAGCTTGTTTAACATCTTGAAGAGAATTAAGGATATGATGGCAGAGTTGATGAGGATCTGGGATTAATTTATGATCAGCGCCGATGGAAATGACGAGTTTATGAGCGTAAGTTTGGTAATGGACGATCAATGATTGAGGAAGTCCACTGACAGAAGGAGCCATGTAAGATAAAGGATGGCCAAATAAGTTGAAATTGTTAATGTTGTATTTTTGTGAAGTGCCTTGGTTATAGCCGCTGCTGCCTGCAAGCAGTAAATACAGGAATTAGGAAGTTGGTATGAGAGTTTGAAAAAGAGATCTGGTAATAGAAAAAGGTAGGCAACCTTAGTTCCAAAAAACAGTTTTGCAAGTGTGATGGCATGAAAACCATATTTGTGTCCACGTGAGAGTTTCTTTATATGAGTTAAAAGTTTGTTTTGTCCCATAACTATAGGAAACTTTAAATTTTATCCTAAAAAATATATTTGTATCGATTTTGTCCTATAACTATTAGTTTTTTTTTCAATTTTGCCCAATTTTCGCCGGAACCCTAGATTTTCACCGGAAAATGATCACGTGTGACGCACGTGACCGTTTAATTTGGGGGAATCTGGCAAGGGAGTGACATGGACATCTGAGCAAAAGTGAACCAATAGAATCGCCACGTCATCAACTTAAAAAATAAAAATTAACGAAAAAGAAATAAAAAGGAAAATTAATTTATTCTAACAGAAAAATTTAAATCGTCATCTCCAAGAATCCCACCGTTGCCATCAACCACCGTCGCCATCGCCACCAACCGCCGCCATCGCCACCCACCGCCGCCACCAACCGCCGCCGTCGCCACCAACCACCATCTCCAACGTTGGAATCAGAACTCGAATTTCCTTCTTGCACGCTGCCCTAGAGCTTTAGGTTCTTCGCTCTCTGTCGCTGGTCCTCATCGTCGGCAAACACCTCATCTTCGTCGAGGTCAAATTTCGATGACGGAGGCTCCTCCGGAGTCACGATTCGTAGATGGGAGACCACATGAACTGGGTTCTGCCCTCACCGGCATCCCTTCTTCTTCCTATTCATGATCTACGCTCAATGGCCCCTTCTTCCCAGAAACCGATCCTTTCTCTCTCTACTGTGTTTGAGTTTTTGGTCAGTCGTCCTCCGCCGCTGTCCGCCGCTGCTGCACGTCGTCTGGTGTCCGCCCGCCGCTGCCGCCGATGCTGTTCGTCGACGCCGCCGCCGCTGCTATTCGCTAGGGTTCCCGGCGGGTGGAGGTGTGGAATCGGGGCTGTTCGTCAGCCGGAAGAGCGACCAGCCGGAAGCTGCTGCTCATCGTCCGTCGCTGCTCGCTGCTGCTCGCCGTCCGTCGCTCGCCCAGCGCTCGTTAAGCCAGCCGCCGGATCCACAGCCTGGTGTCGCCGTTGCCGCCCCCGCCGATCTGCTCACAGCCGCCGGATCTGCACTACAGGAAATGATTTTCAGATAAATAAAAATAAAAAATATAAATTATTTTAAAAAATGAATGTTTGTTGACACCTCAGCATGATTACCGGATTCCCCCAAATTAAACGGTCACGTGCGTCGTACGTGATCATTTTCAGGCGAAAATTAGGGTTCCGGCGAAAATTGGGCAAAATTGAAACAAAACTAATAGTTATGGGACAAAATCAATACAAATATATTTTTTGGGATAAAATCTAAAGTTTCCTATAGTTATGGGACAAAACAAACTTTTAACTCTCTTTCTATCCATGTTAAGTTTAGCGGAGCGGATGTAACTCAATGGATCATCGTCTTTGTTGTGGATAATGATTCTCAAGGGGACTACACCCACGCTGATCTTATTACCCCACGTCCCTCCGATCATCTCTTTCCAATCTAAATCCTGTTCTACTATTATACATTAATCGATCGATCTCAATATGCTACTATTACTATTAGTATTACTAGTTACCTCAATTGTTGGAGATGCCCTTAGGTTGAAAACAAGAGTTGATCTAATCCGAAGCTTTCTCTTTCTAGGCAATCCATCTTTCTCTATTTATTATATCCATTAAAGAAACTCACCATATCTTGCATTGAGATAGCGATTTAGGCCAGCTTGTGTGAGTCCTAGCATTACGTCGTTTATGGTCTAATATAATATAATATAATATTAATGTGAGTGAGTAGTGAATTAACATAAATGAAGAATATTTGTTTAGTAATGATGAAAATTAGGTAAGTACCGCATTCATGGCAGTCTTGATGAGTTTGATGTGGTTAAGATCGATAATCTCTTAAAAGGTAGCACTAGTCCTCCTTTTGCTTTTATGGGACTCTCACTGTCTTTCAAGAACAAAACGTGTTGGAGGCAACCCTAATTTTACTCCACAAGTACCTCTGCTGCTGCTGCTGCTGCTGGACGATATATTAATTGGAACATTGGAGCTGGAAAAGAGCCATGAGAGATATCCCATCTCCCATTGAATGATGAATCTTCAATACAACCGTCGCCTCTGCATTCGATGTTTTCACATTCAGAATGTACATCTCCCAAAGTGGTTTCCTCATGTCCAGAGGAATCTTAGATACATCCGACGCAAACTCCTCCACAAACTCATCACCACCTGACATGCAGACACAAGAATACATGCATACATATATAATCATGCAGAGCAGTACCCTTAATTAGCCTTTAATTTCTACATTCCTGCTCTAAAAGGACAATTGTTTCACTAATTATCTCTACCTACCACATATCTATTTTTCTATTTTCAGCCTTCCTCTTGGACTAGCTACTAAATCCCTCTAAAACCTTGAAACACATCATCTACATAAAATTAAACTCACCTCACTTCACTCTCACCCTTTAATCGTCTCAGATTTTCTCTTGTATTTTTGTGTTACATCTAATATTATGCGTCTTTAATGAATAACAATACTGTGAGATGAGATCGATGGAGATCAACTTTTACTTGTAATAATTCTAAAAAGTAATGGGAATTAAATTGGAATTATTTGCCAACTTGTTGCAACATACTCCACAGTAAACATCACATCTACAAATTTCACTCCAACCTTTTTTTTTTTTTTTAATTATGGATAAAGGAATTAACAAACATGATTATTTCCTCCCTACACTAAATAGCTAATAAGTATTATTATTGTAATTTATGTTGTGTAATTTTAAAATTTTACCCTCACTTTTAATGTGAAGTGATGGTATAAGTTGGAATCTTATTCTGCGTTTCTCCTTTCACATTTTTCGTTTTCGTCCGTCCTATACTTGTCTTCATCACTCAAAAAATGAAACTTTACATTAACCAATAATTTAAAAAATTATCTTAATTTAAAAAATATCACTCACACCTTACACACCTAATAAACATAACATATTTTATAATTTATTTATTACCTAAAAATAGTACAATACCTCTAAAAAGTCAATAAAATTATGTCTAAAATCAACTATAATTAAACTCCGGAATGGAAGGAGTAAATTTTTTTGAAATATTAGTTGCATACACGTGGGCCCCACCTGCCCCTTTAAAAAATTTTGATATTTTCAAGTATTGTGCGGCAAATTTCGGGTATTTTTTAGACTCTAGATTTGACATGTCTCTTGAGATTTATAACTATTACGCAGATCTTTCACCATTTTTTTAAATTTATTTTATTTTATTTTTTACAAGAATATTAGGCAATAAACATGTGATAATTTCATAAAATCACGTTGAATTGAATAAAATAAGTGGTGGTTGTTTTATACTCCATCTGAATTATTATTATGACATACCAATATTCTAAATAGGCCCAATAGATGAACGTTAAATGTATTCCGTCCATTGTATTTTGAGGCCCAATAAAAAGCCCTCTCATGTTCCCTTTTATTCAGAAACTTAATAAGGCATGAATATAGTCTCGGAAATTTAAATGGCCCCAAAACTTTTCAGTGACCCAATTTGATAACTGTTGGGCCTTTGCAATGTAAATCAAGATTTAAAGCAAAATTAATGTTTGTTTCACGTCGGATTTGTTTATCATTTAATATACACACTTTTGATTTAAATCATGAAGGAACATATTAACACTAGTTAATGAATTAATTATTCATAGGAAAATTTTCAAATAAAGATTCAATTATTTTCACTCACCTCTTTCCCATTTATTTTACATAAAATTTTTTCTTAATAAAATTCAAAATAATCATAAATTTTCATTATTCAGGAGACTTTCAAACTCCACATAAACGTCAAAAAAAATATGCACTTAATCTTCAATACATTCGAAATTAAATAAGATTAGATCATATTCGGATGTATGAGTATGTGATATACTAATTTATTCGTGTAGTTTAAGGTTTATTCTTTTACCCTTTAGGTTTATTTTATTCATTTAAAATTAAATTGATTTTTTTTAGATAAAAATATGATATTTCTATTTACATATGTAGTTCATTACTTAATCTAATTTACCCTATTACATTTTCATTGTCAATTTATTAAAAATAAAAATATACTCCATGATGTAGGAAACTATCACTAAAAAAATTATTTTTCAGCAATGAAATTTACCAACGGAATTCAATCTGTCAGTAATTAACAAGAGATTGGCAACAAAAACGACAATTTTTTTTAGGAATTTATTCTCTATTTTATCAGCGAATTCAATACGTTGGTAATTACCAACAGATTACCAAGGAAATCATTATATAAATTATCAATAAAATTATTAGCAACGAATTATTAACGGAATTGAATTTGAGTTGTTAAAAATTTACCAACCATCACTTTATCAATGGAAATGTACCAACGGAGTTGCTAATTTGTTGGTAAACCAATTTAACAATGGGATTACAACTTTTACTAATGGAATACTCTGTTGATAAAATTAAAAAATAATTGTAGTGATGCATGGATATAATCCCTCGTAAGACCATCTCCAGCAGTTAACATCATTTTACAGCACATTCACCTCCAAAATGCAATTAACTCAATCAGTGACGGAGGCTGGGGTACGATTGTACCCCAAAATCCCCCCAACCCCCATACCCCACACCCCTTAATTCTTTTTAATTTTTTTTTATATATTTATATGTATAAATATTTATATATTAATTAATTTGTACCCCCAAATTATTATATTAATACAAATTTATACTCAATTCATTACTATTTTTATAAATTTATACTATAAATTCATGATAATAATGTTTTACATTACTTTTTACAAATGAAAATTAGATAGTATTAATAGTAATTTTAATTTTAGAGTGTCGATTTATTTATTGTACGACTTTGAATATCAAATACTCCCTCCGTCCTTCTAATTATTTCACACTTTTCTTTTGATCTCACACTTTTCTTTTGATCAGTCTCAGCACTTATATACATTTTTTAGAATGATAGAAATTCATCTCAATACATTTTACCCACATCTCAACAACTTCACTCATATTTTTCATTAAATTATTTAAAATACTCATTTTTTACACACATCTAAGCAACTTTATATATCTTTAAACATAAAAATTAACTTTTTTCAATTTCTACATACAAAAAACACGTGCATTACTTATATGGACGAAGGGAGTAATATTTTTATTATTACATGTCGTACCCCAAAAAAAAATTATGGATCCGCCACTGAACTCAATAGATCATCTCTAGCAGTTTACTCCATTTTTTACTCCAAAACTTAAAATAATAATATATTTATTTTATTAATAATATTTTTACTTATTTATAAATTTTAATTTATTTGTTATTATTATTTTTATTTTTAAACACAAAATTAATAAAAATTAACCATCATTTTTTTCACTTATTCAAATTAAATAAATAAAAAAAGATAAACACGCTACAATTTACTATTATAATTGACTATCAAAATATTTTTTTCATTTATTTAAATTAACAAAAGAAATAGGAGTAAGTAAAAGAAGAAATTATAGAAAACACTATCAAAATATTTTTTTATTTATTTAAATTAACTAAAAAAATAAATAAAAGAAGAAATTAATAATAATAAAAAAATATGCAACACTTTACTGTAGTGATTGGAGAATCCAACCACATTGACTTTCCTCATTTTGCAGCTTGGGATGTAGTGCTGCTGGAGGAGCATTTTGCTGCAAATTTGAGATTGCAGCATTATATGCAGAGCTGTGAGGTGTGCCTATTTTTTGGGACGGGGAGTAAAATAATTCTATAGTATATAACTGGTGGCATTGCTTTTTATTGTTAATTAGTAGATCGAGCACGAGTGTGTAGCAATAGAAACCAAGATTCCATGCAATCAATAACATAAGCAACGCCACCCCTATCGGATAACAATTTAATTGATGCTAACTTAACATTAATTATATATTCAACTTTATTTTTGCACACATTATAAATAACTTGTATGAGATTATTTTATTTTTTTTAATTAATTATTATTTTTATTAAAATAATAATATAACTTCTTTTATCACGCTGTTTTTGCCCCATTATTAGTTATATATAACACATGATACTATATATATACTTATATTATACTCCCTCCGTCCCAAGAATACATTCGCCCTTTCCATTTTGGTCCGTCCCAAGAATACATTCGCCCCCTAAAAATGGAAACAATACACAATATCAATAACCTTACAATACTACAATATTACAAAAATGCCACCTTCTTTTTACACACAATTTAGTCAAAGTCAACTATATCATACACTTTATTCTACTCAATTACCCAAAATACCCCTTCTCTTTCTTACATCACACCCCCAAAAAGTTACTTTTCTTAAACTCCGTGCCCAAGAATACGCGAATGTATTCTTGGGACGGAGGGAGTATTATATACTATGTATGTATAAGATGTTGAGTAGTAGTTTGTGGATGAGGTTTTGTTTTTGAGAAGATGCATAGTAATTCAATGTGTTGTTGTAGGGTCATTTCTTAGAGGGCAGAAGACAATGGCACATGAAAGATTTGATATATGTGGATTCTATATTTTTTTAATTTCAAAATTATTAATGCTTTCGTATTCCTATAAATTAATTATTACAGGTTGTTTGATAATGCCAGCCCCGCCCCATTCTCCCTAACTTCTTAACTAGTCACATACCATACTTATTTACCTTAATTCTTATTTTCTTATCGCATGACTTTAATTTATATCAATTCCAAATTATATTTTCCTAAATATTTATCAGCTTATATATAATTTCCAGATTTTATAATTTTTTTTAAAAAATCAACTAAATTTAATAATTCTAGGATTATATGTAAAGTTGTTTTTTTATTTTTTTATTACTTCGATTATGTTGCAATTATATCATACAGAGTATATTAAAACATAATTGTGAAAAACATGAAACATGAGAAAAAAAATCCTAAAAAAAAATAACAGGGGGGGTTTTAGCTAGCTAGAGAGTAAAGACCTGACAGAAATAAAAATATTACCTTAGTCTAAAATGGTAAATAAAAATAAATTAAAAAATAATTTTCTTATTATTTATGAAAAAGTAAGTAAATCGATACTCCCTCCACAAGCAAAAACTCATTTTGTGGAATCCATACATCTCACTGATATAACTATCTAAATAGGAGTACATTAGATAATTATACTATTTAATCCACTTGAAAAATAAATGACACCCTTATTATATGCGGTGGAATGAATTACCACGGAAGAGGATGGATAACCTATATTTTATATACTCTCTCCGTCCCATTTTAACTTTCACATTTAATGTTAAACGTTAAGATTTTTTTCTTTTACTAATTTTATTGATTTTAAGCTTAATTTAATATTTTTAAGTAATAAATAAAGTATAAAGTAATATTATGTGTGAGAAAAAAAATAGTAAATATGAAATTTTAAAATAACTTTTAAGATTATTAAATAAAATTTAATATTTTTTTGTGATGTGAAAATTATTATAAAAGACAAACAAATAAGAAAAAGGTATAAAGGTTTTATGGAAATATGAGATACATTCCCATTAAAATGCTAATTATTATAGGCTTTGACCGCATACATAATATATAGGTTTTTAGGAAGGCGGCCCAAAAATAATTGATTTAGTTGGATAACCTATAGTACTATTCGCAAGTCACTTATCTGCTTCTTTACCATATATATAGTACGTGTTAGTAATTTATTTGTATAATCTAGCTCCTTGAATTAGTTTCGAATAAAGTAATTAATTGATAATTTTTATAATAAGAAAATCAATGCAAAAAATGAAATGAATTGAGCATACACCAGATGGACAAAAAACTATGAGTTAATATCATTTTCGATTTTATATTTTTTTAATTCAATTTTGATCCTTAACTTTAACATTTTTTAATTTTAATCAAAATTTTGTACTATAAATTTCAATCCTTCAACTTTTTATTTTTTCAATTTTAGTCATTTTATAAAAATTTTACAAAACTTAAAGGAACTAGAAATTATGTAAATTTGAATATATATATATTTTTTAAAATGTCTAAAATTAAAAATTATAAGAATAAAATTAAAAAAATAAAAGTTAAAAGATCAAAATTTTATACAAATTAAAGTTAAAGAATCAAAATTGAGATTTTCTCACAAAACTACTTATCAAAATAAGGGTAATTCTAAGTTGCATCTGTGCATCATAGGATTGATAGGTTTAAATGAGATAGTAGTAACTAAGTAATTATTTTATAAAAAATTTAATTAATTTATTTAATTTAATAATAGAGATTAATTTAAAACTTAATATAACAATTTTGATCAGTGCAATAGGTATATCTAACTGGACTCCAAAATTAAAGGGTGAGTATATGAGGCGCGTGATATATAATATTTATAAGCAATGTGTTGGGTGTGACAGTAAATAATAAGAATGGAATTTGAATCGAGTTAAGAGTTACACTCTTTTTTTAAGACGAAATTGCTCCACTCTGCTGCTTACGATTTGATGGCAATCATCTCCAAAATACGACTCATATCTTGTGATAGTAGCGCTACAAATCACAAGATACGACGAACCAACCGATATTATGAACTCACCTTAGAAATAGGCTCTCACATTCCATAATTCACTACTTGGAATTTCACTTGCATCACTTGAACATATTTTCAAATACACATATTGTGGATGTCCGAAAAAATCGAGTGAAGTTGTGTCGTTGCTACAATTCGTAGTGTATCAAATTCAATGATTGCATCTATTCGCGTAAAGACGCTTTAAATTTTATAAAGAGGCCCTTCATTTCTATAATTCATACCTTGAATTTCACTTGAACCACTCGAAGGTCACTTGAATATACATTTTAAAACATTTCCATACTTAGAGTCTTGGTCTCTAATATAATTATGACTTATATCGGTTGGTTCGCCGTATCTTGTGATTTGTAGTGCTACTATCACAAGATATGAGCCATTGCATCTTATAGATGATTGCCATCAAATCGTAAGCACCAGAGCGGGACAATTTCATCTTAAGGAGAAAGAGTGTAACTCTTGACTCAACTCAAATTCTATCCTATAATTTTCTTTTATAATTTTCTAGTCAACATATTATATCGATACCCAAATACACCCAACACAATGTATTTTGTAATTATCAAAGTCTTAGTGGTTTATATTGTTTATTTCTAAAATTTGGTGTTACTTTCAAATATATAACTGTAAATTTAAAATTGTGATTCGTATAATTTTTATAGATTTTACGTAATTAGTATGATCTTCTGTGCCACTTTAGTGTGACATTTTTTTATGTCATTCGATTGGATGATTGACATGTAGGAAAGAAAAGAGCAACTATACAATAAGTCAATGCTTAAATTTTGGGCAAGAGATTAAATTTCTCCATCCCGCCACGTATAAAAGGAGATGTAATACCAAAATGTCACAGGACATCCCATCCCTACCGTCATAAGTAGTAACATAAATTCTATTTTCAATTCATAAATGAAGAAAATGTACCTAAATCCTATTTAATATTTGACAATTTCTTATTTGTGTAACACATTATTTATTTGGGACGTCATAAACATAATGAAATACTCAATTATAGAATTTGTGTGATACACAATTACACTATTTCATTTCATGAATTTCACTTTTAAATTAGCATACTTATGTTCTAGTTCGTCTCTCTTTCTTTTACGCCAGGCTTTGATCAAATTAAATATCTCAAGGAAAAAATATCAATGAAATTAAATTATGTAATTTTCCTTATAATTTTTTTTATCAAACTATTTGGATAAAGGGAAGTGGTGCGTGTGTTTTTTTTATAATAATTAATTAATAAGGATTTTATTGATATGCTATAAATTATTTCCGAAATAGATGTCGATTTTCTTTAATGATTAGAAGGTAGGTAACATATGGATGTGGTCGCCGTTATGATTAATGCATAATAAACTGGATAACAGTAATTATATAAAGATTTCCGTAATTAATCCTGTGGTTGCATTCTGGAATTGGATTATAATTAAATATTAATTAATGAAGAAAATTAGTCATATAATATGGGATTAAGATGAGAGGTCCATGGAAATAAAATTGAATAGACGCAATCAAATTAAATCAGTGAACCGACATACAATATAAAAAAAAAATAAAAAAAAAAAGATTAGGGACCCATTCCCTTAAAAAAGTGTAACAAACCATCTGGTCCCACCACATTACATACACACACTTTTATTGTTTGTTGCACGCCTCTATTTTACTTATAAAATTTAACTTTACCCTTTTCAAAATCTTCCAAATAAGGACTCATTTTTGGATAATACTAATAGATATAACCATAATTGTTTTATTTATAATTAACTTCTTTCATCGCATTTAGAAATAAAGATGAAAGGCAAGTGTTTGAGTTTTATAAATTCATGCCTGACCAACTACAATATTGCCATTTCGATTATTTTCCAATATTCTTAAACTCATCCATATATTAATGAAAATATTATAGGTAAATAGTGTATGTTTTGGATTGGTGTGATGAAATAATATAGGACCACTTGGGTAGCGTGCATGTTGGTGGTTTTTTTATAAACTTGATTATAGACTAAATTCAGATTTTTTTTACATCGAAAAAGAAATGTCTTAATGAAAACTTATACGAAAAATAAATTTTCTTATATGAAAACTGAAATTTTTGAAGGAAAAAAAAAATATCTACACAAAATTTATTGTTATTATTATTTTTTAAAAAAAGAACTCTTAATTTCATTATTAAATTAATTTACTGTACTAATCCTAAATAATACAATCAGCTGGTATTCATTATTAAAAAAAAATTAATATAATTTTTGTTGACAATTACCAATGGAGAATTCACTCTGTAGATAAATTTAATTGGTAAAAAAGATTATTTATTTAATTTTTTTTAAAGTTAAACATATTTGAAATTCAAATTTTCTTAGTTACTTAGCAAAATAAATACTTACAATGAAAATAAAATTTCTGAAAAAAAACTTGCACGAAATTCATTTATTCTTACACAGAAAGAGAATTTTCTAAAAATAATAATAATAAATTACTTACATTAAATTTAGTGTTATTATGAAAAAAAAAACTTAAATGAAATTACGATTTGCTTAAATTCAAAATGAAAAGTTAGATGAAATTTAGTATTGTTATTATAGAAGATGTGCGATCAAGATTTGTTTAGGGGGAAAGAAATTGTAAATGAAAACTAAGTAATTATCCGAAATGATGTATTAATTAGCATTAGCATACACGAAAATCAAATACTATTAATTAAAATTTGTTGTGTAGCTATAGGCTATGCCTATGTACATACTTATTTATCTACCCAGATTAATTTGGGTCTAACCAAACTCCACCTCTGCTTTGCTTTAATCATCACTATATATAACCATGCACCCACAAAAATATAGTCTACACATATATTTAAACGCTATCTTAACTAGCTCATTTAGTGTTCCATATGGAGTACGTGTGAACCTTAATGCTAGAATAAAAATTAACATCAAAACTTCTATTTTATCACATCAAATTTATTAGGATAGACATGCAAATTGCTACTTTGATAATATTAATACTACATAATAATAATATACATTATTGGTGCTATTATATAACACGTTTACACTCCACACAAAATCAATTGCGTAATTATAAATACCAGCAATTAATGTTAATTTGTCGCATATATCCATGTAATTCACAATTATTTGGTTTGTGTGATTACAAATGCGTGTAAAATTTATTATTCATTAAATGAAAATTTATTTTGAGCACAACTTCTTGTTTTCTTACCGTTCGGGAATTAAAATAAGGCAAAAACTTGTATGTACTCGAACGCTTTAGAATTATGTGTTAAATTATATACACTTTAATATAAAGATGTGTACCCTTTATTTTCTAAAGAAAAATAAAAATATTAATAAAAATTGTATACTCTTTAGAATAAAATGACGCACCCTTACCCATTAAAGTGTATACCCTTTAGAACAAAATAATGTACCATTATCCATAATACTAAATTCTAAAGGCGCACGGTGTACCCCGAATGCACGCAAGCCTCACTCTTAAAATGATCATTAATTGTGGAAATCTTTACAGAAATGGGAGATCGTATAGGGCCAATGTGATCCAAATCCAGATATCCGATGAGACTTACCCCCTCCGTCTCACCCAAATAACATCATTTTACTATATTAGACGTCTCATTCAAATTGCAATATTTTTCTCTTTTAGTAAAAAAGGTCCACCAATGATCCATCACTACCCATCACATCTCTCTAATACACCTAACCACTTTACATAAAATAATAATACTCCTTAATCTACGTGCAAAAAGCAAATGCATCTCTTTGGGCGGACAGAGGGAGTATATAGGTAGTATTGTTTTTAGATTTACATTAAAAAAATTAAAAAAAAAAAAAAAAAAAAACTGAATTCTTCATCCAAGCTGAATGACAAATATATGGAGTAAGGTTTTTTTTTCCCTCTCTACTTTGATGAAATAACTAATTCGAAATTTTTATATATTTTTGTTTATGAAATTAAGGAATTTATATTTAGAGCTACACAGTACTTATCGACACATTTATGGCGATTGACTGTTTTATGCAACAGCAACGTGACATCTCAAGAATAGTATAAATGCTTAAATGGACAATAACTAGAATTAATTTTATACATAATAATTATTGTATGAGATGTCTTTTTATTAGATTGTGTAACTAGGGATGGAAAAAAAATAGAAAACTCGGTATGCCGAGCTCGTAGAATCGTAAAATATCGAAAAATACTGAAATTTAGGTATATCGAAATTTTCAGTACGGTATAGTCGACATACCGAAAAAATCAATTTGGTATTGGTATCTACCGGCTAAAATTTCGGTATTTCGGTATACTGAAAAAATTATATATTATTGTTATTATTTTATTTTTTATGGAATTTTTTAATATGGACCCCAATCCATTTTAATTACTAAGCCCAAGCTTATTATTACCAGGCCTAGGCCCATTTCCAACCCTATTCATATTCATTACTGATTACATTTACGCTGGGTCATTCATTTCCAAATCACAATTCACGCCGCACGCAATGCTTCATCGGTTCATCCCAAATCTTCTTCAAAATCCCTCTTCTTAAGTCAAACTCGACGCCCCCGAAATGTAGGCCGAAGGTTTGAGTAACCTTTCAAATTCCATATTTTTTCTTGCAGAAGCTTCGCTCGTTTCACCTTTTTTTTTGCTAATAATTTCAAGTACGTGATCTGTCGTTGTTTTTTTTTCTTTCTTCTGTTAGGCGGATACGGTCGTCATCGTCGTCCGTGTTCGTCGTCTACGCCGGAGAAAGTGGTCGAGGGAAGAACTCCACAGTGCTCAGATTCCCGTTGAACTCACACAAGAATTCAAATCCACGTTCTACCCGTAAGGGTCACAAATGGGTGTTAATATGGGATGGGGTGTAAGGCTATGGGCCCTCTTCCAATTGATTGGAATGGACCCAATACTTAGGATTGAAGACCAACATTTGGGCCATAACCCAAAAGGGCCCAACAATCTCCACCTTGGCCCAAATCATCCACCCTTGTGTATAACTAAATGAGAATTCATCATCGCACTTTTCCCGGACATCTGCAAAACGAAAGACACAAAGTCAAATGCAAGATCCAGAAAATTGATACAAAGTCAAGGTATCACAAAAGATACACAAATCTAAGCCGAAGCAAAGATCACGAACACATAGTCACAAAATGTTTAAAATATCCCAAGGACAAAATAAACGGAGCACACAAGCTCAAGAGTGGACACAACATCCACGGAAAATAACTGCATACAACATGCTTCAATCAAGAGAGTCGAAATTTAAAGTCCTCATGCAATACCTAAATTTTTCAACAGATAAGCATTTAGTACCCATATCAGCAGGATTAAACTCAGATGCAATCTTTTCCAGGTTAACAATACCTTTTTCCACAGTATCACGAATGAAATGATACCTAACATCTATATGCTTGGTTCTATCATGGAAAACAGGATTTTTACACAACTGAATCGCAGACATACTATCAGAAAACACAGTGGCACATTTGTCAAGAAAACCTATTTCATTCAGAAGGTCTTGCAGCCAAATAGCTTCCTTTAAAGTATCAGTAATAGCCACGTATTCAGATTCAGTTGTAGATAAAGCAACCACATTCTGTAACTGAGACTTCCAACTTATGCAAGAGCCACACAAAGTAAACACATAAGAAGTTGTAGACTTCCTATCATCCTTATCATTTGCATAATTGGAATCAACATAGCCAACAAGGCTCATACTATTTGCAGATTTGAAAAAGCGCAAACTTACCTCCATGGAGCCCTTGAGGTATCTCAAGAGCCATTCCAAAGCCTCCCAATGAGGCGCACCTGGATTAGCCATATACCTACTCAAGCAACTAACAGAATATGCAATATCTGGTCTAGTGCTAACCATAAGATACATAACAGACCCAATGGCATTGGAATAAGGAACCTTTTCCATTTCAGCAATTTTAGAATCAGTCTTTGGAGACTGATCCTTACTTAACACAAAGTGAGCAGCAAGAGGCACATTCACAGTTTTAGCAGACATCATAGAGAATTTACTCAAAATCTTTTCAACATATGAAATCTGATTAAGCAAGAGAACATGGTTCTTCCTATCTCTATCAATGTTCATTCCAAGAATCCTTTTAACATCTCCAAGATCTTTCATATCAAAATTATCACATAGACTCTTTTGAACAAGCTCAACATATTCAAGATCAGGGCTAACAATTAGCATATCATCCACATATGTGAGCAGAAAAATAGGAACATAAGTATCAATCTTGAAGTAAAGGCAATTATCATGCAAGCTTCTCTTAAACTTCAACGATGTCATGCATTGATCAAACTTCTTATTCCACTGTCTAGGAGATTGTTTCAAGCCATACAAGAATTTCTTCAAATAACATACATGATCAGGATTTTTGGGGTCCACAAAACCCTCAGGTTGTTTCATGAAGATCTTTTTGTCCAAATCACCATTAAGAAAAGCCGTTTTGACATCTATTTGCTTCAATTCCCAATCAAAACGAGCAACTAATGCAAGCATTATACGAATAGTAGTGAATTTAACAACAGGAGCAAAGATTTCATTATAATCAACCCCTTCCTTTTGAGTAAAACATTTTGCTACCAATCTAGCTTTAAATCTAATATTCTCAGGCTCATGTTTCACTTTGAAAAGCCACTTGCAATCAACAACAGAGCAATGAACAAGTTTTGGAACCAGAGTCCAAGTATGATTAACATGCAACGATTTCATTTCATCTTTCATAGCATTAAACCATTTCACAGAATTGTCAGATTTTAAAGCCTCTTGATAGGTCTTAGGTTCATTATCAACATTTTCAAACGCATTGAAAGCATGAGTATCAATATGAAAATCATCATACCTAGCAGGTGGCCTAATATTCCTTCTAGGTCTATCCCTAGGCAACACATAGTCATCATCTTCAGGAATATCATGCACATTTTCATAATTGATAACAGGTTCATTGGCAACAAGTTCTTGATCAACAACAGTGTCAGGCATGTTTTCAACATCAGATAACAAAGGAGACAACTCCACCTCACTCGAAGAAGTGGTAGGATCATGTAAAGGCACAACATCAGGCAAAGGAGCAGATAAGTAAGGAAATTCAGATTCATTGAAGATCACATCCCTACTAATCTCGATTTTGAAACCAGGTTCAGAGATATCCCACAACCTATAACCTTTAACACCCTCAGGATAACCAAGAAAACACATTTTCTACTCCTAGGATCCAATTTGTCATGTTTCTGACGCACAAACGCAGCACATCCAAATACACGTAGCACAGAATAATCAATACTTTTACCAAAGAACACATAGACAGGGCACTTACCCTTCAAAGGCACAGAGGGGGATTTGTTTATTAAAAATCCTGCGGTAATAAGCGCCTCACCCCAAAACTTTTTAGAAAGTCCAGAAGACACCAACATGCTCCTCACCCTTTCTAACAAAGTCCTATTCATCCTCTCAGCAACCCCATTCTGTTGGGGAGTGTAAGGAGCAGACTTATGTCTTACAATTCCAGATTTAATACATAAATCATCCATGGCATTATTGCAAAATTCCAATCCATTATCAGTTCTAAGATACTTAATCTTTTTACCCATTTGATTTTCAATCAAAGTTTTCCAATTTTTGAACTTTTCAAAAACATCAAATTTGTTTTTAAGCAAAATCACCTACACTTTTCTTGAAAAATTATCAATAATGGACAGAAAATACACATTGGCACCTTGAGTTGGCTCACTAGAAGGCCCCCACACATCAGCATGCAGGTGCTCAAGTATATCACTACACGAAGAAGTCTTAGGGTATGGGAAAACAGGGAATTTCACCTTCGCATGTTTGCCTTGCACACAAGAATCACAGAAAGGAATGCATGTAAGCTTATCATTACCAAAAGAACCAGCTTTATGCAATATTTCAAGACCTTTTCCACTCATGTGACCTAACCTACCATGCCAAATATTTGTTTTATCTTCTTTAACCGCGTTAGCAGACATAACAACAGATTTAGCACAACCAACATACATGTTATTCCTTTTTTCAGCAATAAAGATGGGCACAGAACCCTTTACAATAGACATGCAACCCTTTCCCCACCTACCCTCAAGCCCCTCATCTTCAAGTGCAGCACAAGAAATCAAGTTGTTACACAAATCAGGCACATGTCGCACGTTTTTCAAAGTGAACACAGAATTATCTTCAAAACGCAAGCAAATGTCACCAACACCAAGCACATCACATCTTCTTTCATTAGCCATAGACACAGATCCATGAGAAATATTTTTATATGAAGAGAACAGATGTTTAAAAGGTGTCATATGAAATGTACAATCGGAATCCACAAGCCATTCACTATCACACAGAGATGAATGCACAGAATTCACACAATTATCAGAAATAGCAAACATATCACCATAATTCACAGATTCAGAGGCAACATTAGCATGATCATTAGAATTATTCCTCTTAGGATGAGGACACTTATTCGAAAAATGTCCCCTTTCATGGCAATTAAAGCATTTCTTCTTTTTCTTGTCCCCGTTCTGATTATTCTGGGATTTCACATCAGAATTTTTGTTCTTGTTCTTATTCTTGTTCTTGTTCTTGTTACGATTGTTAGGTTTCCCCTTAACATGCATAACCTCCCCAGAATTCTTAACACCCCCATTTTGTTTTAAATCATGCTCTTTGCTTTTTAAGGCATTCACCACAATATCAAGAGTAACGTTATCACGACCATACTTTATAGCAGACTTGACATCATTGTAAGAATCAGGTATAGCATTTAAAAGCACAATAGGAGTGTATTCATCAATATGCTTGTCACCAGTTAGCTTAATATCTTGAATCAACTTCGTGAACACATCCAAATTTTCTTCAACATCTTTGTTTAAATCAAGTTTAAAACGAAAGAATTTTTCCAGAAGAAACATTTTACTAGGTAAAGATGTTTCAGTGTACAGCTTATCCAACGTTTCCCACAAAACTTTTGCGGACTCATGCACACCAACTTTTCTAAGCACAGGATCAGAAAGATTCAAGATAATCGCAGATAAAGCAAGCTCATTCATCTCAGCCTTTTTAGCAGGTGTATCATCCTTATCATACGAGTGATCTACAACTTTGAATACCCTTTGTTGAATGAGTATGCACTTCATTTTCTGTTTCCAGATACTGAAGTCTCGTTTACCATCAAACGGTGCTTGTCCAAACGAAGACGAAGCCATGGGTATTTAAAGTTGAGTAGAACACACTTTGAACGGAGAAAATACAGTGGTATCAGAGCGGGTTTCGTCATCCGTCCATCTCCCGAAGCTGCTGACCGTCAGCCGCCGGTGGGAGATCGCCGTCGTCCGGCCGCCGCCGGACTTCCTCGCCGGAATCGCGATCTGACCGGATCGGAGCCGCCACCGCAATTCCATTTTTTTTCAAATTATTGCACTCTATTTTGTGGGTTTTCTATTTTCTTGCAAATTTACTGAATTATTTGGTTGTTGGTGTGTGTTTTGGTAGTGCATATTGTCCGATGGGTGATGGAATTTCCAATTTAGCTCTGGAATGTTGATTATGCAGTAATGACTTCTGTTATTTTCTAAATTTGAAATGGAGCATTAATGAAATTCTACGCTTAAGGATATAGAGAGCAATATGAGATCTTATGAAGATATTAAGTCCAAAAATAATGATTAGAACAATAATTGCTGTTTATTTTTTCGTATTCATTTCGGTATATTGACAATATTTGATATGACTCGGTACCATCCCTCTACCCAATCTTCCTTTCGAACAAACAGTTTCTATTCCCTACTATTCATCGACTTTGAGGACTGAACGTTTTCAGATGATTAATGTGGACCTTAATATTCCATTATTATGTATTGTAAGTGATTTAGGTGACATACTCGCTTGCGGACTCTTTCCGTCTCATCGAATATGAGTGTGAACCTCAAAGAGAGAAATGCTCTAGGTCTTCCAACGCGGGCATGTGATCATTCTTCTTCTTCATTTGCCTTGGAATCTCAACCTATATACGGTCCTCACATAAGAATCTAATAATTTTTTGGTATTTTGATATAATCAGTATATATCGAAAATATCGGCACGGTATTTATTTCGGTTTAACAATGATATTCATTTTTGTATACCGAAATTTCGATATACCGAATTTTCGGTATCAATATCGGTATACAAAATAGCATACCGAAAATTTTGGTACGGTATCGATACAATATCGGTATTTTCGATATGCCGTGTTTACCCACCCCTATGTGTAACGTAAGAATATTAATTATTCGACTTATGCATATTAAGATAATTTGAATCATTAACGATGGTAAATACTTGTATGCCCGGAACATTCAAATGCCATGCTCCAGCTAGTCATACTATTCAATATGAAAAAAGGTATTTTTTTTATTATGAAAAAAAAAATCAACGATACCCACTTTTAAATGTAAAATATTCTTTTTTACTATCCACTTTTATGGGTTTATATCCAATTAATCCAATTGATGTTCAAAAGTATGCTTGAAGAAAAAATAAATCTTTAAAAAAATGGTATGAATAGAAAAAAAGAAAAAAAAAAAAAGAGAAAGAGATCACATCAAACTTACATCAAATGTGTTTAATAGAGTTTGAGTTATGAAGAAAAAAATATGAGTTGAATAAGCAAAAATAATGGATTGAATAGGAAAAAAAAAAGAACCAAAGAGAAATACATAATATACTAGATTTTAAAAACTCAACAAATATGGAACAAATAGAGTAAACATTTTGAAACGAATAAACAAAATATGAATCAATTGATTGAAAAAAAAAGGCCCAAATAGAAATCATAGTATTTTTGCAAAATTAAAAACTTAAAAAACATAGAAGTAAAAAATTTTTTGGTTGACATAGATGAATGTAACCTTTATCTTTGATTTCTTTTTTCTACACTACATATAATTACAATTATTAAAAGAATATTTTTTACTAACATAATATTTTGTTGATAAAAATACTTAATGTTATTATTAAATTGATTTATTATTAGATTAAAAATAAAATCCGTTCATTATAAAATGATGATCAAATTTTATTGGTAAATGTTTCTGTTAGTGCTATTACTAATAATTCTATTGCCCAATTTATACGATGCTGTTGTCAATCTATTGGTATATAACATGTATTTTTCATTGGTAAAACTATTATAAATGTGTTACTAATATGGTTAAAATACAAATTAATTTTTGTTGACAATAATTATCAATGGAATTTAGTATATTCTGATAGGTAGATAAAAAAAATAAATATAATTAGTGAGTAAAATAAATATAATTAGTGAGTGGGAGTCACTTTTTAGTCATTTATGATTTATATAGTCAATCGATGAAACACATGACATGACTGTCGGTGCTCGATATTCAGCATTTTCTCGAATTTCTTCGGTTATTAATTAAGCTTCTGATCTGATAATCAGGATTGTTTCTTTGGTACTTTTTATTACTCTATCTGTACGTCTTTGTAAATCATTTCTATTTTTCTTTCGTCCCAATAAGTTTAATTGTGAATAATTTTAAAATAATAAATTCAATACATGCAATAGTTTCATGACACTTTAATGTCAAATTCCGTTTATTTTAAAATTACAATTTTTTATATACTTTATTTATTTATTATTTAAAATCACTGCATTATACTTATAAAAGTCAATTAAATAAATTAATTATAATTTTTAATTTATATAAAATAGCAATGGTATATTTTAACGGATTATAATTCGAAAAAAAAAGGAATAATCAATTGTAAAATTAGTGGTAGGTGTTTTACAGCTCACAGCAGTTTTGGAGGCCAACACAGCGTTTGGCCAACATCAATTGTCACGTCATAAACAGTTACCATATTACATACTACTATACTCTGCACCCATTTATATCTACACACAAAAAAGTTACATATATGCATTTAAAAGATCAAATTAACCTTGTCTTACTATACCCACCACATAATCAATTCATTCCCTATAAACAAGAGAGCAAACTAAAAATATACCCACCTATTCCATTCACCCACAATCATGATTTTTTTTGAAAAATAAGCAGAGAGAAAAGATGGAAAAAGAAGGAAGAAAAGTGAAGAGAAGAATTAGAGGAAGAGTAAACCCATGTCAAATTGAGTAAAGAGACTCATTATTACTCAGGAACGTGGTTATGAAGTGATTTCATTTCCAAGACGTGTTTTAAGATTCTATGTTTAAGAATAGGAGTGAAATAATACCAAATATGTTGAGTTTAGTTGTGGAAAATTTTGTGGTTAACATGACCATCAACGATTACGTTAGGAAAATCGAATTAGGTAGATTGTAAATCGGAGTTGATCGACGAAATGCCGTTCAACCCTGTTCTGCCACTCGTTTGGTGTTTGTTCGACCAACACTGATTGATGCTTACTTCTTGAGTTCAACCAGCGCTTACTTCTTGAGTTCAACCAGCAGTAGTCGAACAAAACGTATTCTCCGGCCAACATTGGTTGAACAATTAAGTTTTGATTGGCCGATAATGGTTGAACAAGTACAATGTTGTTATATGTGGTGTACATATTTTAGGAATATTCTAGTAATTTCATGTATAAATTTATTATTTAAAAAATAAATGGGTGTATGTTAGTTATGTGAATAACCGGCGCATTACTGGAATTAACAAAGTTAATTTTAACTTTTTTTTATATAATTTGATATTTCTTAAAAATATATAAATTTTATGCCCCTCTGTCCCAAATATTTTTACCTATTTGTACGGGGCACGAAAATTAAGAGGTGTTGCTTTTTTAATATATTTCATAATGTAAAAAAAAGTAGGGATAAATTAGTAATTTTGAGAGAAAATTAAATAAAATTATTGAAAATGATAAATAAAGTGTAAAAAAATAAATGAAATTATTGGGATTAATGAATAAAGTGTAAAAAATATTCTAACAAAAAAATAAAAGTTTTTTACGACGGGTAAAATATGCGGGACACATAGAGTAAAAATATGTGGGACACAAAGAATAATACATTATTTATGAAAGAAAAGGATAAATGTTTCAAAATTAAAATATGCTGTGACATAATAGATAAAATTTCTCATTTAAAAGAAAAGATCTCATACATGGCCACCATATACCACTAATGCAATTACTTATTATACATATATATATATATATATATATATATATATATATATATATATAAAATAATACTCTATGTTTTATAAAATATTTCACATTTTCTTTTTTTAATTGTGTATAAAGTATTTCATAATTTTCCTTTTTAAATAAAAAATACATCTCATTAATATTTATTTTTTTAGGCACATTCAAACATAATATATACTCTTAATACATTTCCCAACAACTATACATACATTTTTATTAAATCACCTAAAATATTCCTATTTTTACCTACTTTATAAATCAAAAAATGATTTTTTTTTAAACTCTGTCCACAAAAATAAGCAAAATATTTTATATAACGGTGGGGTAATATACTTCAATCCATGGAGGGGAGAAAAAAGAAAAGAAAAGAAAAAAAGTCTCCTTGGTTGTTGGAGGCTGAGGGCATAGTATCTTTCAATTAAAAATGCAAATATATGCATGAGAGGGGTTTAAAAGAATAGCGAGCTCTTGTGCCACAGAAATACCGTGCCACTTTATAATTTTCGTACTCTTTTGCTATTTAAACCCCATACCAATACATAAATCTAAATAGAATATAGAGAGAAGAGTAGAATATAAAAAAAAGAGAATTGTGTTCGAGTGTTGAAAATGTAGCAACATCGGTGAGTCGCAATTAGTACCAGAGATAGTAGAGTCCAGCTAATCCTATCGATGCCCCACACCTAACATGCTTGGTCCATGCTACATACTACTTTTTATCTATAAGTGTGCGTGTATATATATTTCTCTCTTAAAATACTACTATATGAATAACTCCCAATCTATGCCCAACACAACCACCTCTCTAAGACTACACAACCACACTCCAAGCCTAGCCTAACGCCATGGAATATGGGCGGCTCGGAAAACCCGAGCCTAGCGCTGCCTCCTCATCACGAAGCCTAACCTTCGACCCCACCCGCCCTCCCTCTCCCCAAAATTCAAAACTGAACCTGCTCCTTACCATCGCCCTCACACTCATAGCCGCCTCCGCCGTCTCCGCCGCCCTCGTCGTCCTCGTTGTTAGGGACAGTACTGCAGCTGATGCCGAGCTGCACCCCCACCCCTCGCAAGCCATGTCACGAGCTTGTAGCAAGACTCGATACCCTACCCTCTGCGTCAACTCGCTCCTCAATTACCCCGGCGCCGCCTCCGCCTCCGACAAGGATCTCGTCCACATTTCCGTTAACATGACTCTCCAGAAATTTGGCCGCGCTCTCTATTTTGCAGCTGAAATCGGCAATCTCAAAATGGATCCTCACGTCAGGTACTAATTGCAATTCTTACTCGATCAGGCCAGGCCATAATTAATTAATCCATTTTAGTCCAAGTTAATTGATGAATTTAACATACCAGGTCGGCTTATGAGGATTGCCTGGAGCTTCTGGATGACTCGGTTTCTCTCCTGTCGCGCTCACTGAGTTCTGTGAGCCGCGGCGGTTCGACTCAGGACGTGTTAACTTGGCTCAGCGCCTCACTAACGAACCAGGACACGTGCACCGAAGGCTTCGCTGAGTTGAAGGGGTACGTGAAGAATCAAATCTCGGATCGGTTAAAGGATTTATCTGAACTGGTGAGCAACTGCCTGGCGATATACGCCGCCGCCAATGGGGGTGAGGACTTCTCCGGTGTTCCCATACAGAATCGGCGTCTTCTGAGCGTTAATGAGGAGTTTCCGACGTGGTTATCGCGGAGGGATAGAGTGCTGTTGGATCTCCCGGTGAATGCAATTAATGCCGACATAATTGTGTCGAAAGACGGCAACGGAACCTTCAAGACCATTGCGGATGCAATTAAAAAAGTGCCGGATTATAATCCCCGCCGAATCATTATCTACGTCAGGGCAGGAAAGTAAGTTCACGTCTAAATTCACTGCTTTTTGCAATTTAACTTAACTGCCTAGCCTATTCTCATAATAATCACACTTTTACACACTCCTACTACTAATTAATAATTTCTTAGGTGTGTCACCATGATTTCCTCATTATTATAATTTCCATCCCGTGAACTATACCAATTTCATTTTTTATTTCTCAGAAAAAATCAAATAAATCAATTTCTTCTCTCATTTTGGTCCTGTCCTATAGTAGAGCATCAATTTTGTTTTTTTAATTAATATATTTTCACGTTAATTAGACAACAAAATCTCAAAACGTTATTCAAATTATATAATACGTCATTCTTTAAGTTAAAAGATAAGTACGAAGATAAAATAACCTTCAAAATATTTTCACTACACATATTAAGAGTCTTAAAAGAAGAAGATACATATCAAGGATCGATAGCTATGAATTTTCAATCAAATTTTGAGTTCAGAATCGGTTTTTTTTTTAATGTAATAATCTATGTGTAAGTCACAATAATGACTATGGGATCCACAATATGTAATACGTTGTTGTATTGAATAGTAGAATAATATTAAAGGTAATAAGTGATGGCCCACCTTTAAGCATATAATTTAAGGATAGCCATACCATGTGTCCTTAATTTCTTATTCAAGAAAGAAATAATTTATGATTAAAGAGTAAATTAATTTAAATTGAAAGAAATACTCTAGTATAGTTGATTGATTGAAGATTCGAAATAGGTATGAGGAGGACATATTGAAGGTGGGGAGGAAGAAGACCAACATCATGTTCGTGGGAGACGGTAAGGGCATTACGGTCATTGCAGGTGGAAAAAGCGTCCAGGAGAACATGACTACATTCCACACCGCAACATTTGGTAAACACTCCTCATTTTTACATTCTCAAAGTACCTTATATTTTTAAAATGATCATTAAAGTTTTTAATCAATCCTAACTTTAATCTAGATAAGATTATCCTTTTAAACAGTGAAACCCTTTGAAATAGTAAAACAGATGGTCTCAGCTAAAAGTGAAATCCGACTAAACAGTGGGCTGGTCTATATGGTATTTGCATGTAGTTGAGATCATGCACGTGCCTCTCATGCTTGCTTTTTTTTAGATTCTTGTGTATGTATCACCAAATTTAATCTTAATTCACTATTTTGCCCTTCAAGAACTTCTCTTTATTTTTAATTAATTCACTTTTTACCCACTCATTGTGGGTTCCCTATTTTCTTGGCCGATAGCTTTTAAACTTCCTCAAAAGCGTTTTGGTCTTTTTTTTCAAGAAAAATGACAATTTCGCGAGTGGAATGATGGATTATCAGATTTAAATTGTATAAACTTTACGTACGTACTTAGAATGTTTAATTCCCCCCAATTTACTAATAATTTTTGAAAGGAATGTGTTATGGGTCCCGCTATTTGAACTTATGTAAACTCTGATTATCAACCCATAAAAGTTGTCGTTATTTTTTCCTTAACAATTTTGCAAATTTTATTTTGTTAAAAAAAGAAAAAAAGAAAAAGAAACTCCTTCTGTTTAGGTTTTTATTTATTGTTATACTTAAAAAAATAAATAAACTAATCATAGGTTCTAAATTTTCAAATAAAAGATTAAAAGAAAAACAAGATTAAAATGGAAGGTAAATTAAAGTCGTCGAAAATCATAACTGTATAAAATTTATACTGGGGGTGCAACTATAGACTCCGAACATTTAAATTAGTTTTCCTTAGTAAATTTAACCGGACCAATTCTTATAATCTTCACTGGTAAATAATATAATAATAGGAAATAATGTAATATCGTGTTAGATTATTTTCACCCACTTTGGAGGTGGTATGGTCAATATTCTTGTGACATTCATTATGTGCAAGAGCCTCAATACTAGACTTTAATGCTAGGTTGTTGTTCTTGTTAGGTCGAAACTTTCAACAACAAATTATACTATATTTTATTAACCATTTATTGAGTGCTACTAGGATACTGAGGAGACTTGTTGCTTTTGCATTTTGATTTGTGAGAGCCGATTTATCAATTAAATTAAAATTTGGTTTATAAAATTAATCTAGTGCATCCAAGGGTCTGTTCCTCTCTGTCTCTTTTCAACTGGAGCATGGCTAGCTGTATTTCATTACAACTTATTGAGTGGTGGTTGGAGAGATATTGGTATTGGCTTTTCTTTGAAATTGATGTGTCGGACCAATCTGGTTTATTCATGTAAGGATTTTTTTTTTGGAGGATGGATCGAGGTTGATAGTTCATTAGTGATGATGAATTAACTAGCTCTTTTATGGAGTATTAATCTAGAGTGATGTTTATAAAAGGTTGAAATGGGGTATAATGCTTTGATGAGTATGACATAAGAGAGAGAAAATAAAGTAATGTAAGGATATTGGAGCATAAGTTATAAAGAAATACTATAATTATAGCATTCAGCTGTGTTGTTCCTTTTAGACATAGTGAAACGCACTATTATATGTTGTGATATGATAATATTGCATAGTGATTTGCCCATCAAATTTAGTGGGTGTAATGTAAAGACACGTCACATGCGTATTATTGGTGGGTCAGGAAGGCATGTCATTGTTTAAACTAAAGCCCCCCACCTACGTTGGGTTGGTTTTTGATTACGATGTTTTATCTTAATCGTATGGTATGCATCATGTATCTTTCCAATAAAATAATACTCCACTCAATTTTAATTTTAACAAAGGATAGGACGTGGCATAGGATCAGTAGCATTAGCATATATATATATATATATAACATAGATTGAAGTTAAAATAATAAATAATTAGCATGTACTAATGAGATGTGTAAATTTGTTTGTTTTATTGCAGCTGCAACTGGGTCTGGTTTCATTGCAAAGGACATGACATTTGAAAACTATGCTGGGGCAGGGAAGCATCAAGCAGTGGCCCTGCGTGTGGGGGCGGACCACGCGGTTATCTACCGGTGCAACATCATCGGCTACCAAGACACCCTCTACGCCCACTCGCAGAGACAATTTTACCGCGAGTGTGACATCTACGGCACCGTGGACTTCATATTTGGGAACGCGGCCGTGGTGTTCCAAAACTGCAGCATCTACGCCCGAAAGCCCATGCCCTTCCAAAAGAACACCATCACCGCTCAGAACCGCAAGGACCCCAATCAGAACACCGGCATTTCCATCCACGCCTGTAGGATCGTCGGGGAGGCCGACCTCATGGCCGCCAAGGGGGCTTATCCCACCTATCTAGGCCGCCCCTGGAAGCTCTTCTCCCGAACCGTCTACATGCAGTCCTACATAGCTGACCACATCCACCCCAGGGGCTGGTTGGAGTGGAATGCCACCTTTGCCCTCGACACCCTCTACTACGGTGAATACATGAACTATGGACCCGGTGGGGCTATAGGCCAGCGGGTTAACTGGCCCGGTTATCGGGTCATCACCGCAGTCGAGGAGGCCACTAAGTTCACCGTCGCCCAGTTCATCTACGGATCATCATGGCTGCCTTCTACCGGGGTCGCATTCTTGGCTGGCCTATCAACTTAATTAATCTTTCTTTTACAACCAATTCCATCGTATATACGAGTACTCATTTCATTTTATTCATATATATCATAACATGTATCAATATCCTAGCTTCTTAAATGTGATTATCATTTCAAACTTAATTAACAACAACGTCGTTACACTCTACCTACCTACTCATAAATTTTTCTCTCTCTCTCTCTAATATATATGGTGTAACAAGTTGTGTGAAAAATTGAAGAATGCTAGTACAATTATTGTCGACTTTAGCAATTATGTTGGATTGGGTTGGTTGGGAGATTGTACGTACGTATGTATATTAATTATAAATCCAACATATATATAAGATCAAAGTAAGATTTACTAATTAATTAGGTATATTGAATATGATATCATGCTACCAAAATTAATCAAGCTTGCAATTACTAGTTATTAAAAAAAATGAAATTCCATTTCTTAGTTTTAATAATTTAATAGTAATACATGCAAAATTTCTTTTTTTTTTAAATACAAATTGTTGAGTTAAACAAGAATTTTAAAGGGAAAAAAGTGAAATTCAGAAATTTATATATTTATTATGTAAAAGTTGGGAGATGGGAATACTGTAAGAGATTTATTAGAAAATGAAAAGGAAAAAAAATGAATTGGCTTTGTAATTAAAAGGGTATATAGTATTGAAAAATGTTGGATGAAGTTAGAAGATGATATATAGGTGTTGTAATAAGAACGGATGTGGAGTAATGTTTAGTAGTGTCGGTAGGAGAAGAAATAGGAGGGAGTAATAATGCGAGGTGGTGAGCCACAAAAAATTAATGTGCAATAAAAGGAGGAGCATGTGAATCAATTCATATGGTTCCTTTTTCTCATCTAACTTGAATAATTCATCAAAAATAAATTATGGTAAAATTAATAAATAAATAAATAAATCTCATAATATAAGATAAAAAGCTAAGACAAAATATAATCCATAATTGATCAAGTCTTCATGTGCCCAAGGATAATGAGTCTAGTTGTCAAAATAAATTCAGCCCAAGCAGTCCAACCTGACTCACCCCACCAATAACCCAAATTCATATAGATCCGCCCATTCTAACATGCAAAATGTTGAGTTACGGGTCAACCCAACCCACTAACTCATTTTGAGAGCTTAGTGAACTCTATTGATGATCTGAGCTACATGCATTTTGCTGAACTTTTTTAATTCTTGAATTTTACTTAACATAATTTAGAGAGAATACAAAAGCTAGCATGTCTTTTTTACTTTGGTTATTATAGGTTAAATAATATTGAATGAAGCAAACTCTATAATAATAATAATGTGGAGGTAATTTGTTGTGAATATTGGGTTGGGTTCAATGGAAAAAACAGAAAGCATGATTTATTTATTTCTTTCTTATAAAACAGACATCATATCGATCTACTGAATTCCAATCCGTTTTAATTCTGTTACAACACCGTTGAGGTAACGGTCCATGATAATCGACATGGACTCAAGGAAAGGCGATTCACTAGTTCCAGGCAGCACGCCTTGTTGTGCTTCTTGGACCATTTTCTCTATCGCAGATTCTTTCTTCATCGTTTCCCTGCACATCATGCTTCCTATGGTGAAGGGACTCAGCCCCCTCTCCGCAGCATGGTGGAAATTCGAAACACACGTGCACATCTAATCTATGTGGAACATTCCATCCGTGGAACCTCACAAGTTCCAGGTCTTTCTCCGCATCTAAACACTCTATGTAAGCCATTTCATCAACAGAAAAAGGTTCCTGGGCTTGAGGCCAGTAAAGCCACTCGAACGTGCAATCTTCAAACTGCAGCATTAATGATATTAAATCAATAATGTCTCAAGCAATGATCATAATCTATTAACATAAAGAAAACAAGGAACAACACTTACATTCTCAGGCAAGCAGTATCCATGATCGATGGGGATAAGAACAATTTGACCATCCACGCCATCTTTATGGATCAAAATGTTGCCACCATGTCTATCAGCATTTGCCAACCTTATGTCCAGCACACATATCTTGTGCACTTCCTTCACAGGGAAATCACGAGGACCTATGTCCTCACAACTACCACAGTTCTTCACAAACAACTGAAGAGATCCAATCTTACTCGGTCTACTTTTAAAACCTTCCGAGTAATGGAATCCGTGATGCTGACATTTCACCATGACCGTAGGCGGAACCCCTCTCATCAGTACGCACCCATTGTGGACCTCCCTTCGGGTGATCCAAAATATATGCAGCAACTTCCCTCAATGCCCCTTCTCCGACTCGTGTACCTTTCTTCAAACCTTCACCATTAGAGGACACTGGTAGGCCACGAGGATTATTTATAGCCATGGGCTCCTCATCCATTGGCTTGAATACAGAGACATAGTTTTGACCTGATGAATCTGACATGAGATAAGCACCCCCTGATCCCTCGGAAGACCTAATAGGCAGGTTACCCCTTTCTAGACCATTAAAAGTCGAATCAATTAGCTGTCTAATTACTGGTGATAATACAATCTTAGGGTTAGCAGTTAGTGGTTCAAGGATGAAATCTTGTTCCAGAGGATTGATAGCTACAACCTGAAGTTTGTCACTGCTCCGGCTAGACTCAAACCTATTAAACTCATCATCTACCTTCTCTTCTATATCTGACGCTTCTATTGATACCTCAAAATCTTTCTCAACAGCTACAGCTCTCAGCTTTGCTGATTTACGAACCAGAAAATGGATAACTGCATCACTGCTCCTGCATAAATCGTCTATAATCCTCTGATCCTCAATTTCTTCACCATCACAGAACAATTCCTGATCCTTGAGATTGAAAAAGCCATTTCCCCTCCTAGCAATTTGCTGTTTCACATACCCCACACTCCTTTTTCTTTGAACATGAAACTCAAATTCCTTACCACACACTGTCCGAACAGTGATGGCTTGAAGATCAGAGAGTCGGACGAAGAGATGTAGCACATTTCCATCCGATACGCCGTAGTCCCGCACCTGAGAATTGTTCCTCGCCATTTCTTTCCCATCAAAAACAAGTTTCTGCTTCTTTGCAAAGAACCCTTTGCATTCTTGAATTCTGAGTTTCACAGAAGCAATTGAATCTGATTCCAGAACCCGCATAGGAATCACGGTACTACCATTAGTAAGGTAGATTAAAATGGAGTCACTTGACAGTGGGTGATGCTGGCCCGAGACACGGCCCGGAAAGTTCCAATAACCTTGATAAACTGGACTAAGAGCTACACTGGCAACCGACATTGCAACCCAAGAAGATCAAAAATATTCTCCCTATACACCAAAAAAACATTTAAGCTTTCACAAATAATACTCCATCAAAGAATCAAGAGAGCACTTTATTTTTCATCAAACCTATCTAGATCCAATATGATATAATAAACAAGTAAAATCTTGAACAGCAAGAAAGTAGAAGAAAATGAGGAATTTTAGTTAACCAAGCCCCCAGATTCTTATTTAGTAGCACATTATCTCCTAACCATAAAAGAAACATTGATACATTGATTGTGCCTCTAGTCCTAGCAACAAAATTCCATTCATCAACGCGTAAAATAAAGCAAGATCAAACTTCTTCTCGGTGAATTATCATCAGAAAAGCAGGGCATTGTCCAAGAAACGTAAGACAGTTCTCAGTAAGTAATGACTACTACAGATGATTTTTTGAATCTCTTACCTGCGATAAGCAAATGCGAACCAAGATTGAATTCTCGATTGACCAAATGCAACGGAAATGCGGAAATAATGCTACCTAGAACCCATTCTCACTTTTTTCATCACTCACAATACTGAATTAGATGAAAATTCTTCCACAGATTTTTTGGCCGTTGAAGAAAAAGAGAGAGAAGAGGAGTAATGGGGAATTTACGGAGAGCTTTGACAGTGGAACCCACCATTCTTGCTTTATTTCAAGCTCTAAACGGTCTTTTTAACGCCGTTCGGAGTTCTAGAATTTACTATGGCCAAATTGTACTAGTAATTGATTTTATTTTTCTCTTTTTAATTGCAATAAATAAGAGGAAATGTCACTTCCTACCCAAAATGAATTTAAAGAAATCAAAAATGCCCACATCGATTAAATACAATCAAAAGTGCCCACTTTAGTGATGATTTTACGTATATATCCCTACTATCATTATGGAAAAGTTAGATCCAAATGTTGATTGACATTTATTAATAATTAATTAATGGCATAAAAAACAAATGTTTGATTAATTAATTTCAATAAAAATTAATTAATTTCAAATTAGGCATATAAAAAAATTCCATGCAGGCATTAATATTATATCATTAAATATAAATTAGATATATAAATATATTCAGAATAAATTACTAATTAATTAATAATAATTTTTTATACCCAAGTAGTTAATTTAATTAATTAGATATTAAGAAAAATAAGCAATTATGGCCATTTTATTAAAATCAAATTTAATAATCTAATTTAATATTAATTGAAAAAATCCAATTTAAAATTAAATATTAAATTAATTAAATTTAGAATCAAATATTAAATTAATTAAACAGAATTCAAAATTGTTAACTAAAATTGATAATTGTGAAAATATATTTAAACAGGATCCAAACTGCGACCAAACACCATCTTTCATCGCACAGGGACATTTTGGTAAAATACAAGGAGAAGTGGACAATTTTGTTTTATTGGTGTACCCCACCATTAGGGGCCCCCACCGCCCATGCCCTGGGGATTGGTGGAAGAGGTAAATCTCAGGATGTGCCTCAAGTGGCTTATAGGGATAGTGGGCATATTTGTCAATATTATTCCTGCAGTGGGCAATTTTAATTAGTCCCCAATAAATAAGGAGTACCATATATTTTACTTGTATCGTGTGGATATGATTTAATTGGGTCAATGCATAATAAGCATTTTAGATGAGAACTAGTTAATTCTAATTTACCTTTTCACCTACCTACAAAATAGATATTTTCTATTAGGGTAAAGATTTAATTTACTTTTTTGTATTTTAGTTTTTTTAATATCTATATTTAGTGTTAAATTTTATAATTTAAAATAGTAAAAATATTTTTGACTCAATTTATAATCCGATTTAAAATATTTAATCGACCTATTAATATGCCAACTAAATCATGTAACAATTGAGTCATAAATATATATAATCGAATCATAAATATATAAAATTGAGTCATTATTTCAATTAAATAATAAACCGAGTAAAGACTATTTTGGTAAAATTGGTCATTTAAACATATATTCTTATAAATGGGATATAACAAAAATAATAATAAAAAAAAACTTAAATAGTGCGGTTACAGTGGAGCATTCCCTCTTTCTTTTAAAAGTTGAAAAATAAGAATGATCATTGTTGATGCGTGTTCTTAGCTAGTTAATTTATGTTTAAGAGATAAAGATTATTGTGTAACTGATCGTTGTCATTTTCACTTAGGTTTTAGTGTCTTTGTTCGTGATTTTTGGATATTTTTATCCGTATTTGTGTGACTTTTGGTGGAGTTATTGTAATTATGAGAAATGTAGTTTGGATTGATAGAATTACAGGTCAAGGAATGGAGAAAAACAGAGTCGGGAGCAAAACAGAGATGTTTAGTGTGAAAATCTGCATGTTTTAGGGTCTGACTTAGCACCATTTTGTGGAATTTATATTTGTATTTTAACACTAAATGATTAATATTCATATATTGAAGAATTGGTGCATTTGAGGTGTTGTTTCATATTTTTAGGTGGAAAACGGATTAAAAAGTGCAAAGTTGGAATGAAGAGTGAAATCGTGAAAGAATGTTGAAAAACGCATGTCCAAGTTGCATAATTTTTCTTTATTCATGTAGAAGTTCAAATTGATCATGTGATATATGGTTGGAAAGCTACACAAGAGAAGGTCATTTTTGCTCAAGAAACACCTCAATTGGAGATCAGATGAGGGAGTCTGATCAAAACGGTGAAGACGTGCAAGCTGTGGCGACCAGCACGACTCGTGCCACTTTTGCATGACTCGTTCCCTTCAGACGTAAGAGTTTTTGTGAGTTCTTTATATGGATAAAAAACTGAGGAAGTGAGAATCGCATGAGCGCAAAAATTACCTTAATTGGAGTCCGGATGAAGAAGTTATGAGCAAAATCGTGAGGTCGCGCAATCTGCTGACGAGTAGCACGACCCAGCGGCCCAGTTTTCGGCCTGTACGTGTTTTTGACGTGAAAAAGCCCTATTTTGAGGTAGAATACGAATTTTATCAGCCTTCAACTATATAAAGAGTACTTGGGGGTGTTCTAAACCCTAACTCTTCACACCTTTTCATAATACACCATCCCATCCACCCATCCCGGAGAGTTCATCAGCATTGCTTACTTGAGAAGGAGAATAAGGAGGTTTAGAATCACGGAGGAGAGAACAGAGAATCACACCATATTTAGGGTTTTTCTTACTCTTTCTTTCTTAATTTTGGATAATATGTTTTCATACCTAACCATGTGTGATGCTTGTAACACCATGGGCTAGTACTTTTTGGATAGTGCTAGGTTCTGAAGGTTGAATTGTTTTGAATTGATGATCTAGAATATGTTGGATATCTGCAGTATACTTATTCCTTTATTAATGCTTTGATTTGAGACTTAAATTTTTATCTTATATGATCTTCCCTCATTCATGATGTGTCATTGTCTTATGCATATTTATGCTTGTTGCTTGTGCCATAAAGGAATTAATTTTGTCAGCCTATTATGGGTAAAGGGGATTTAATCATATAACCTTTATTTATTAGAATAATTAATATGGGACACTTAATATATCTATTAATTACCATTCTAAAGGATTTGATTTCTTAGATTGTTAAGTGGGAATTGAGGATTAATTCTTAAGTACTTATAAAGGGAAGTCTAGTGCCCTAACCTTTAATGGAATTTTGCATGAAGTACCTAGAAAGGGAGTAGGGATTATTCTTCTGCATCTGAGGAGCTAAACCAGATTTATGTGTTAAGTTTACTTTCAAAGAGGGATTTAACATAAATTAGTGATTGCTTTCATAAAAACTGCAGGGACTCCAACCGATTGTCTAGTGATTTGATTTGACCAATTTAACTGGATTTCCTACTGCTATCTATCTTCTCTCTTGAACACTTCCATATTTAATTTTATTTGCTATTTTATTATTTTAAGTATTTATTTTCTGCATCTTTAAATTAGGTAATTCTTAAAATACCCAGATTTGTCTTATATTAGAATAGTCATAAATAGATTAAATAGTGAGTCTAGAATTATCCTTGGGTTCGATAATAGACTTGGTCACACGCTTATTTGCAACAGATTCCCTACACTTGGGGACACATACAAATTTTTGAATAAGCAAATGGTGCCGTTGCCGGGGATTAGATTGTTTAAATAGGAAACCACTAAATTATTTGTTATCACTTTTAATTAGGATTTTTTTATTGCTTTATTTTATTTTTATTTATTTATTTGAACATATTCTGACTTAAAATATTTTCGAGGTACAAGTGATGGAATTCTATGGAAATCAGAATGTTATGGTTCCTCCTCCATATTACATGAATGAGAGGTACTATGGTTATGATTTTTCAATGAAACAAGTTCCTTCTCAATACTACAATCAAGTCAGATATGAAGATGAATGGTCATGTGCTTACAATGAAAATTCATATCAACCTCATTAAGAGAACATTTATTCCACTTCAATGAAAATTTTCCATGAATCTAAGAATTTGTTTGAAGAGTTGAAGAAGCAACAAGAAGGGATGAATAAGGAAACAGAAGAGAGACAAAAGCTTTTGGATTTGCTTATGCTCCGCCTACGTCAACAAGAGGAAAGAGTAGAGAATGAAGAAGGGTTTGAAGAAGAAATTGTTGTTTCATTGCACAGTGGAATGCAGTCTGAAGGTCCTAAGTTTTCGTTTGAAGAGTACAAAAGCATTGGCGTAGTAAAGGAAATCGCTAAGGAGAGCTTACCCATAATCCTGTCTAAGGATCCATTAGAAACAAGCCTAAGTGAATTTCTTACTCTTTCTACTACTATTACTAATGATTTCTCTAATGAGCTTTCTCTTGAATTCCTTAAATGCTTACATGAATCAAATAATTGCAGGGATTTAAAAGGAGAAGAAGCAAAAGTTGAGGAACTAAAGTAGAATGAACAATTTCTTTCACTCAGGAGGAAGTTACCAAGCACCTAAAGGAGAAAAAGGCAGAGGAAGAAGATAAAGAAGAAGAGCAAAGTCAAGAAACAACCAAAGATGACTTGAAGAATGTAATGTGCATTTATAAACCTTTAAATTCTTTAAGTTGCATTGAATTTGATGATACTATTTTTATTGATGTTGTATTACCTAATAATTCCTCTCATATTCTTATGGACAAGGTGTTAGAAGAGAAGTTGGGAATTTTTATTAGAAGAAAGAGTAAGTGGTGGAGTAGAATGGAAAGGTTGATGAGATATGATCAAAACATGATTGGCAAAGTAAAGATAAATTTTAAGAATGCCAACGAGACCATCCCTTGCCACAAGTACATGATTGATGAAGAAGCACAAAGATTAGAGTACGATGACAAGGATGAAAGATATCCATGGCCATTTCGATGAGCCTATTGATTTTCGTCGAGCTCATCGACGTTAAACAAGAGCGCTTGGTGGGAGGCAACCCATCGCTTTAATACTTTTATTTTATTTTGTTTATTTTGTGTCTTGTGCTAGGTGATTTATACTCAAGGTGCGTGCTTACACTTTAGGTAACTACATCATTTGAAACTTAGATTCAACTCACGTTTTCGTCTAAGTTTGGGGGTGTGATGTTCTTCCCTTGTTCCATCCGCACCTAGGTATGTCCGCTCTGTGTGTGATGCTTGGAGGTCAATTTTTTTAGAAATTTTGGAATTTATTTCGATCTTTTAAATTTTTTTGCGACTTTCCAAGTGTCTTGTGTGTCTTATTTGTTTATTTGATTAGAGGTGATTTTATTTTTGGTTGAATTTTTTTGAGTTCTCCTATGATTTTACTGATGAATTATGTTTGAGTGGTGATAAAGAGAAGTGAGTTCTATCTGAGGCCTACGTCTGACCGAGTTGGATAACTCGAGGAGCTCGCAAGATGTGGAGGAGATAAATCAGGTGCCTTCGTTTCTTTATTATTAATTTTGATGTGTTAGATTGTTTTGATTTTTGAGTAGTTGAGGTGTTATAGTGGGAGTTTTTGGTTATGTGCTTAGTATGAATTTATTTGTTAGATTTCTGTCAGAAATTCATATGCTCTTGAAATTGATGAAGGAAGTGTACTTTAATTATATTGTGGTATGAAGTTTTATGTGTACTTGTGAGACATTGCTTACCATGAAGAGTGCTATGTTACTTGAAAACCCATGTGAGATTTTGAGCCTTTAGATCATATACATAAACACATGATATTTCTTTCTGGTGAGTATCATTCTTGTGTGTGTATTCTAGAACTTGCCTTTTGTCTTACTTGAGACCGCGTGTTATGTTAGATAATGGGAGATGATCTTAGGCCATCTTTAATTTTTATGAGTTACTTTGCCAAATATTTTTCTACCAAATAATTATATATCCGTAGTTAGCCCTTTTGAGCCTAAAAGCCTTATTTCTTTGGTAACCTACGAAGATAGCCACTTTGATATCCAATTTGAGTCTTAAATTCCTATATTTAGTGGAGAATTAAATGCTGTCAAAGTGTGTGAGTTGATTTTCATGGAGTTTGGAAGGAATAAAATATTTGAAGCTGTACAAGTGATTATGCGTTGAAAAGTATGAGTTGAAAAATAAATTGCTTAGGGGCAGTGTCCGAAACTGGTACCCCGAGATGTTAGAGGTAGTACACGAAACTGGTACCTCGAGAAAAGAAAAAAAGAAAAGAAAGAAAAAAAGAATGTTGAGCTTGAAGGAAAGGAGAGAAAAAGAAAATTAGAAGAGCATGAAGCTAGATAGCCTTGAAGTGTAAAAACCTGCAGTACAAAAGATCTTCGATTTTAATTCTCTACTAATTGAGTTACTTTATCCATATGTTTCCTACCCTTACCAAAGAGCAAACGTTACATCCTAGTAAAAGTCCTTTTTGATCTCATTGTCGAATCATACTTTAAGTGGTGGAGAGTTTGAGACGTTTGAAAAGCTTATGGTTACGCATGCACTTGAATTGACTTAGAGCGTAAACACCATACTCATAAGTGTACATCTTTTATACTTGAGTGCGAGTGATATATTTCCTGTGAGAATAAGTTGATGGAGCATTTTAATTGGTAGTAGCTGTTTTCACTTGTATGCTATGAATGAATTATTGCATGTAATGAGAGTGCATGACCGAAGTTAATGACAATTGTGTTTTGAATGGCCTAGTTGTTATATCATTTGTTTTCCCTTAGATTTACACACTATCTTTCTTCTTTGTTCGATTTCGTTGTTCGGGGACGAACAACATCATAAGTTTGGGGGGTTTGTTTAGTGTGAAAATCTGCATATTTTAGGGTCCGATTTAGCACCGTTTTATGGAATTTATGTTCTTATTTTAGCACTAAATGGTTAATATTCATATATTGAAGAATTGGTGCATTTGAGGTGTTATTTCTTATTTTTAGGTGAAAAACGGATTAAAAGTGCAAAGTTGGAATGAAGAGTGAAATCGTGAAAGAATGCTGAAAAATGTATGTCAAAGTTGCATAATTTTTTTGTATTTATTAGACGTCCAAATTGATCATGTGATATATGGTTAGAAATCTACAGAAGAGAAGATCATTTTGGCTCAAGAAACACCTCAATTGAAGATCGAATGAGGGAATTATGATCAAAATAGTGAAGACACGCAAGCTGTGCCGACCAGCATGACTCGTGCTATTTTTGCACTATTAGTTCCATTCAAACGTTAGAGTTTTTGTGAGTTCTTTATATAGATAGAAAGCTGAGGAAGAGAGGATCGCATGAGCGTAAAAATCACCTTAATCGGAGTCTGGATGAAGAAGTTATAAGCAAAACCGTGAGGTCACGCAATTTGCTGACGAGTAGCACGACCCAGCGGCCCAGTTTTCGGCCCGTACATGTTTTTGACGTGAAAAAACCCTATTTTGATGTAGAATACGAATTTTATCAGCCTTCAACTATATAAGGAGTCCCTGGGGTGTTCCAAACCCTAACTCTTCACACCTTTTCATAATACACTATCCCATCCACCTATCCCGGAGAGTTTATCAATATTGCTTACTTGAGAAGGAGAACGAGGAGGTTCAGAATCACGGAGGAGAGAACGGAGAATCACACCATATTTAGGGTTTTTCTTACTCTTTCTTTCTTAATTTTGGATAATATGTTTTCATACCTAACCATGTGTGTGCTTGTAACACCATGGGCTAGTACTTTTTGGATAGTGCTAGGTTCTGAAGGTTGAATTGTTTTGAATTGATGATTTAGAATAGGTTGGATATCTGCAGTATACTTATTCCTTTATTAATGCTTTGATTTGAGACTTATATTTTATCTTATATGGTCTGCCCGCATTCATGATATGTCATTGTCTTATGCATATTTATGCTTGTTGCTTGTGCCATAAAGGGATTAATTTTGTCAGCTTATTATGGGTAAAGAGGATTTAATAATATAACCTTTATTCATTAGAATAATTAATATTGGACACTTAATATATCTATTAGTTACCATTATAGAGGATTTGGTTTCTTATATTATTAGGTGGGAATTGAGAATTAATTCTTAAGTACCTATAAAGGGAAGTCTAGTGCCCTAGCCTTTAATGAAATTTTGCATGAAGTACCTAGAAAGAGAGTAGGGATTATTCTTCTGCATCTGACGAGCTAAACCAGATTTATATGTTAAGTTTACTTTCAAAGAGGGATTTAACATAAATTAGTGATTGCTTTCATAAGAACTGCAGGGACTCCAATCGATTGTCTAGTGATTTGATTTGACCAATTTAACTGGATTTCCTAGTGCTATCTATCTTCTCTCTTGAACACTTCCATATTTAATTTTATCTGCTATTTTATTATTTTTAGTATTTATTTTCTGCATCTCTAAATTAGGTAATTCTTAAAATACCCAGATTTATCTTATATTAGAATAGTCATAAATAGATTAAATAGTGAGTCTAGAATTATCCTTTGGGTTCGATAATAGACTTGGTCACACGCTTATCTGCAACAGATTCCCTACACTTGGGGACACGTACAAAATTATGAATTGGTAGGAGATGAAAGTACAAGGCACGCCCGGACACGGACCGTGTGCGAAACACGGCCCTGTCTGAGGTGGTATCATCAGAACGACGAGATCGCCCAGGAGGATGGCAGTGTTCTGGCGCACGAGCCGTGCAGCAGTGCACGCCCCGTGTGCAGAACATCGACCTGTAAGAGAAAGCCATGCAATATCGTCAGAAAATGCTACACGCCCATGACCTAGGCCGTGTAGCACAGCTCGAGCCATGTCCGGATGCACATACAACACGCCGAACTAGGTGTGTACTACACAAGTAGTACGCTGCTACACGACCCCATGTAGGTACAAAAGTCAGTGCAGTTTTTAGAATATTTCGAAAGCTTCTAGAAGGCCCTTAAGTGATATAAAAGGATGACTTGTGCGAAATTTAGAGGGGGAGATCATAATTAGAGCAGTTACACACACTCCACACCAAATGTTTCACATACTAGATCCATTTGATTCATCTCCATCCCTTAGATCCATCAATCCATCATTCAATCCATCCATCCACCATTTGAGAAGAGGAAAGCATCAAGGATTGAAGAAGTTAGCATTTTTAAGAGAATGAAGGTTTCTCTATGAAAGGGAAGCCAATCTACTTTTCATTGGTTGATTTTCTTCTCATTTTGGCTCAAATGGAGCAAGCCTTTGATTGTATTGATACAAGCACAATGTGTAGTGGCTAGTCCTATAGTAGGGCTAATCATATGATTGGTTGAGAAGAATGCTAGATATATAGGATTTGAGATGTTGAATTGAGTTAATTTTGGACTTCCTTTTATGATTCATGAATCATGTTTCATTTCAATACTTGTATGATCACAATATGTAGTGACTAGTCCTATAGTAGGGCTAATCATATGATTGGTTGAGAAGAATGCTAAATATGTAGGATTTAAGATGTTGAATTGAGTTAATTTTAGACTTCCTTTTATGATTCATGAATCATGTTTCATTTCAATGCTTGTGTGATTATATTCTCTATTCATAGTGTTAAGATGGTCATTCCAATATTAAGATTAGATGTTTAATTGAATTATATATTAAGATGAGCATGCATGTTAGTGTGAGTGGAGGTAAGCCATACCATTCTTATGCTTAGAACACTCATAGAGGGACACTTAAGAAATTGAGTGAAAAGAACCAAACTTATGATCATAGTACCTTAAGGGAATTGAGATTAAGCACAATCCTATGAGACTTAGACTTGTAAAAGAGTCGAGAACCTAATTGCATTGGCCATAGGGATTAGGGGTAAAAACATGATTGCTTTTAGTCCACAAATTAATGAAGTTCACCATCAAGAGTTATGCATATCTTGCTAGATTCTTTACCATAATTATGATTAGCCTTGCTCTCTTCTTAAGTAAATTCTACCTCCATCTCATTCATCATTTGTTTATTGTTTGATCCAAAATATTGTTAGTTCATATTTTTAGTTAATTGAGTAGAACAATAAGTAGTAGTCTAAATACCAAATAATAAATCTATCATTCTTATAAAGCATAAATCACTGGAAAATTCGGATATAACCATGAGTTTACTTTCCCTTGGGAAGACAGTCTTATAAATTTTGTACTTGGTCACACGTGTACTTGACGATAGAGTCTCTTACTCTTACACATTTTACAAGAAATGCGACTAAGTTCATGGCGCCGTTGCCGGGAAAATATTAAACTTTTGGTTGTAACGAGTTTGAAATTGATTAGTTTTGATAAGGATATTTCTTTTAATTGTTTACTTGTCCACTTGTTTTGGTTACTTGGAGAACTAATTTAGAAATTCTTGTAGGTACATGCGAACTCGTTCAATGTCTCAATTTATTGAACCTTTAAACTTAGAATTGGAAGCTACCTTAAGAAGACAAAGAAGAGGAGTGTTAGAGCCGACGGAGGAAATTATGGAAAACGTATGGGATAATGCAAATATGGTTGATGAAAAAGGTAATATGAGGAATTTTCAAGGAGGTGATAATGTTCGAGGAGGAAATGTCAATCCGGAGTTTGTGCCACAAGTTTATGCGTAACAAATGCACTTGAAAAATCAACAATTGCAAGCAATTATTCAAAACTTGATGGCACAACAAGAAGCTAGAGATAACCAACAAGCTCCTCGGGTGGTGCAAAATCAACCTCGGGGCCATGGTCATAATGGAGCAGGAATGAACATCCGAGATCATTTCCAACCTCAGTTTGGGAATTACGCCATGGGGCCGCCGCTTAATGTTAATAATTTTGAGATCAAGACAGGATTGATCAATATAGTGCAAACAAATCAATTTGGAGGTGGAACGATGGAAGATCTAAATGCTCACCTATCGCAGTTCATGGAGTTGCTAACACCATCAAGATTAACAGAGTGAGTGACGATATTGTCAAGATGAAGCTCTTTTCCTTTTCATTAAGGGATAGAGCCAAGGCTTGGTTCCATACTATACCTCCAAGATCTTATAATACACGGAGAGAGTTGGCTCAAAGGTTCCTAAGAAAGTATTTTTCACCATCAAAGATGTTGCATTTAAAAGTTCAAATATTGCAATTTAAGCAAATGCCTCTTGAAACTTTTAGTAAGACTTGGGACCAGTTCAAAGAAATACTAAGGAAGTATCCACAACATGGATTTCCCAAAGATCAACAAGTAGGATTTTTCTATGCCGGATTGAATGGGAGTGAACGAATACTTGTTGATACTTCATCGGGAGGTTCTATATTGGGGCAAACTCTGGAGAGAGCAATTACTATATGTGAAGAGATTGCTTTGAATACGGGTCAATGGCCTATGGATCGAGTTGCGGGAATGTATGAAAGAGAAAGAATTGCTAAGATGGAAGAAGTATGCTTGCAACAAGTGAAAAAGGTGGAGGTGCCTAAGGAAGATGTAACCGATAAGTCAATCACGGAGATACTTAGGAGAATGAATGCTAATTTGCAAGTGTCTCTGGATTCTTTGTCCAAACCTATGGTGAGTCAACAAGTGCTTGCAAATACTCACCAAGATATGTCATTTCCTTTGATGAGTCAAAAAGTGTTTCCTAATCCTCAACAAGGCATGACTATGCCTAATATGGGTCAATCTTCTCAAAGTTGTCAAATGCCGACATCTTTGCCTCAACAAGGTATGTCCTCTAATTTTGGAATTCAAGATACATGGTGTCTACCGGAGATGTCACTTGAGGAAGTTGCCTTCATGCAAGGAAGGAACTTTCAAGGAAATTATGGTGGTAGCTTTGGAAATCATGGAGGGGGATATCCACAAAGGCAAGGAGGATGAGGGCAAGATAACTTTCAAGAAAAAATCAATCAACCTCGTAGGTATGAAAATTTGTCATATGGAAATCAAGGGAACACCCTCACTCTTCCATCGAGCATCAATCTGGGGGAGAAAGCTCAAAATGGTGAAGGGAAGCCTACCATGGAAGATCAAATGGCTAAAGTGTTGGAATTTATGAAAGAACTTAAAGAGGAAAGTAGACAAAAAGATAATGTAAATGGGAAGAGATTTAAAGCAATTGAGACTCACATTAGTCAAATGGCAAGTGAAAGGGAAGATGTTCATCGTCAAGGGAAATTTCCATCTACAACTATTACTAATCCTAAGGAGCAATTTAAGACAATTGAACTTCGTAGTGGAACAAAATACGAAGGGCCTTCTATGCCGACGGAAGTAGAGGAGGTAGAGTGTGAATTTGAGCCCATGGAAAGATTAGATGAAGAAGGGAAAGAGAAAAAAGTTGAGATAGTTGAAAAAGATGAAAGTACCCTTATACTTGAAGAAGAAAAGATGAAGTCTCCAAAGAAATGGAAAAGAAGTAGAGAAGCAAAACGTAAAGAGAGAGAAGAGAAGTTTGAAAGGGATGAATGGGGAGTTCCTAAGTTACCCGTTGCAATTCTGTTTCCACAAAGATGCTTGAAAAAGGGATTAGAAGAGAAATTTGCTAAGTTTGTTGAAATGTTGAAGAAGATACATGTGAATATTCCTTTTGCAGAGGCTTTACTTCAAATGCCCAACTACTCCAAGTTTTTTAAAGATATTTTGTCAAAGAAAAGAAGCTTGGAAGAGTTTGAAACAGCGAACCTAACGGAGGAATGTAGTGTGATCTTGCAAAAGAAACTTCCTCCTAAATTGAAAGATCCGAGGAGTTTCACCATTTCATGTGAGATGGGAGAGCATGAGAACTATAAAGCTTTATGTGATTTAGGGGCTAGCATTAACTTGATGCCCTTGTCAATTTTCAAGAAGTTGGGTATTGGTGAGGTCAAACTGATGTCGGTAACACTTCAATTAGCCGACTGGTCGTTGACGTATCCAAAGGGGATTGTGGAAGATGTTTTGATCAAAGTTGAAAAGTTTGTATTTCTCATTGATTTTGTGGTACTTGACATGGATGAAGATGCTAATGTTCTGTTGATACTTGGGCGTCTGTTTCTTGCCACGGGGAAAGCATTGATAGATGTGGAGAAGAAAGAGCTCACTTTGAGGGTGAATGAGGAAGAAGTGATATTTTCATTAAGAGAGGCTATGAGGTACCCGAGAAATAAGGAGGAATGTAAAAGAGTGGAGGTAGTGGACAACATTGTTGAAGAACATATGTATCACCTTCACTCCAAGGATCAGTTGGAAATTATCATAAGTCATTCTTACTTTATTAAATCTATAAAATCTAAATCTTCTTTTTGTTTAGAGTGATGAAATGATTGATGAATTGCATGGTTTAAATGTTTGTAGGGAACTCACAAGTGAGGAAGCAAAGGAAGCAAAGGTGGAGAGACTTGATGAAGAACCAAAAGAAGGAGTGCAAGAGAACAAGAAGGTAGAGTTGAAACCATTACCGGAGCATTTGAAGTATGCTTACTTGGAAGAGAATAAAATATATCCGGTAATTGTATCTTCTTCCCTTAATGATGTAGGATTGGAAAAGTTGTTAAGAGTGTTGAGGGAGCATAAATCTTCTATTGGTTGGAGTATAAAAGACTTGAAAGGTATTAGTCCATCTATGTGTATGCATAAGATTCATTTGATTGATGATGAGAAGTCTTGTGTGCAAAACCAACGAAGATTAAATCCTATAATGCAAGAAGTGGTAAGAAAAGAGGTGTTAAAATGACTTGATGTGGGAATAATCTTTCCAATTAGTGATAGTCAATATGTAAGTCCTTTACATGTAGTAGCGAAAAAGGGTGGTACGACAATTGTTAGATCCGATACAAATGAAATAATTGTCACTAGAACTATCACTGGTTGGAGAGTATGTGTTGATTATCGTAAATTAAATGAAAATACTCGTAAAGATCATTTCCCATTGCCATTCATAGACCAAATTTTGGATCGTCTTGTGGGGCATGAGTACTATTATTTTCTTTATGGTTATTCCGGGTACAATCAAATATTGATTGTACCGAAAGACCAAGTGAAGACAATTTTCACATGTCCCTATGGTACATTTTCATTTAGAATGATGTCGTTTGGTCTATGTAATGCCCTTGCCACTTTTCAGCGCTGTATGATGGCTATCTTCGATGGTTTAATTGAAAATATTATGGAGGTGTTTATGGATAATTTTTCCATATATGGTTCCTCTTATGATATATGCTTGACTAATCTCACTGTCGTGTTGCAGAGGTATGAAGAGTCAAATCTTGTGCTAAATTGGAAAAAATGTCATTTTATGGTGACCGATGGGATAGTCTTGGGGCATCATATTTCAAAACATGGTTTAAAAGTGGATAGAGCTAAAGTGATAGCCATAGAACGTCTTCCTCCTCCTACTAGTGAGAAGGGGGTGAGATCGTTCTTAGGCCATGTGGGCTTTTATAGACGCTTCATTAAGGATTTTTCCAAAATTGCTAAACCTCTTTGTAAATTGCTTGAAAAAGATTGTCATTTAACTTCGATGATGAATGTTGTGTATCATTTCAGGTGCTCAAGGATGCTCTCACTTCATCTCCAATACTTATTACCCCGGATTGGAGTTTACAATTTGAATTACATTGAGATGCTAGCGATCAATCCATCGGAGTGGTGTTGGGGCAAACGAGAGAGAAAAAGTTTAGAGCAATCTATTATGCCTCGAAGACATTGAATTCGTGCCAAGCTAATTACACCACAACGGAGAAGGAATTTTTAGCCGCCGTGTATGCTTTTGAGAAGTTTCGACCATACTTGGTTGGAATACAAACTATTGTCTACACTGATCACGCGGCCATAAAATACCTAATGAGTAAGAAATATACTAAACCTCGTTTAATCTGTTGGGTGTTGCTTTTGCAGGAATTTGATGTGATTATCATGGATAAGAAAGGCGTGGAGAATGTGATTGCGGATCATTTGTCTAGATTGGAAAATAGAGGTGGGAATGAAGACATGAAGCCAATTGGGGATGAGTTCCCGGATGAAAAATTTTGCTATTAGAAGTTGAGCAAGTGTGTACTCTCATTGTGAATGTGCCGCCTTGGTATGCCGATTATGTCAACTTTATTGTTTAAGGAATCAAGCCCACATTGCTTAATGAGTACAAGAAAAAAAGGTTTCATGTTGAAGTGAAGAAGTACTTGTGGGATGAGCCTTTTTGTTTAAAATTTGCAATGATGGAGTCATAAGGAGGTGTGTGGCCGAGGAAGAAGTCATGGGGATTCTTGAGCTTTGTCATTCGTCTTTGTGTGGAGGTCACTTTGCTCATCAAAAGATGGGGGCTAAAATCCTACAATCGGGTTTTTATTGGCCAACATTGTTTAAGGATGCAAAGAAGTTTGTGGCTAAATGTGATAGATGCCAAAGAATAGGGGGAATAGGTAAGCGAGATGAGATGCCCATGAGCTTAAGAATTGATGTGGAAATATTTGATGTATGGGGCATTGATTTTATGGGACCATTTTCTTCTTCCAAAGGATATGTGTACATCTTGCTGGCCGTGGATTATGTGTCAAAGTGGATGGGGAAAATCCCCACTAAGACAAATGATGCTTTGATTGTGCAAAGGTTCTTGAAAAAGAATATTTTTGCTAGGTTTGGAGTTCCACGGGCCTTAGTAAGTGATGGAGGATCTCACTTTGTAAACAAGTTGATGGAGAGTTTGTTGAAAAGATATGGAGTGAAACATCGAGTGGCTACACCTTATCACCCTCAAGCAAATAGTTTGGCGGAGGTTTCAAACTGCCAAATCAAGTTAGTTTTGGAAAAGACCATCAATGGAGGGAGGAAGAATTGGTCGGACAAGCTTGATGATGCCTTATGGGCTTATCAGACAGCTTTTAAAACCATTCTTGATGTGTCACCATATCAATTGGTCTATGATAAAGCTTGTCATCTTCCCGTGGAGTTGGAACACCGTGCATTGTGGGCTATCAAGCGCCTCAAAATGGATGAAAGTGAGAGTGGTCAAGCAAAGTTATTGAAGTTGGTTGAATTGGAGGAGTTTAGAGGAAGAGCATTTGATAACTCAATCATCTACAAGGAGAATATGAAGAGATGACATGATGCTAAGGTAAAGAAGAGGACGTTTATTCCCGGGGACAGAGTTCTTGTATTCAATTCGAGACTCAAGTTATTTCCCGGAAAGCTTAAGTCTAAATGGATGGGGCCATATGAAGTGCTTGAAGTGTTGAGTGGACACACGTTGAAGCTTAAGGGTCCTAATAATGAGTTTGTGGTAAATGGTCATCGGGTGAAACATTACCTATCTCCTTCTCAAAAGGATATAGTGTATGTGGATACCCTCTCTTCTTGATCTTCTTTGATTGTGTAGTAGTGTAGATTTTATTTTCTCTTTGTTAATAGTTTTCTTGTAGATTTGGTATATAGGTGGTGAAGCTCATGGAGAAAAGTGCATATGATGAGAGACAAGGGTGCTAAAGGTGAAATAATGATGTATGCCACACCACTCTTTCAAACTTAAATTTTAACACTTTTGTTAATTTAAGTTTGGGGGGAGGTTGCGTGGTGGACATACTTAATCATACGTAGATTGTAAAACATGCATATGAGTCATCATGAGGTAAGTTCATGAAGAGCATTGGTGGAAACGACAAGGGTATGTCTCACCACTTTTTACAAACTTAATTCTCAACTTGTTTTGATTTATGTTTGGGGGGAGAGTGTGTGGTGTGACTTATACCTTGTTTATGCTTTAGTGTGTGATGAATCATGTGTGTTGTTGTATATTGTCTTGTGGCAAAATAGGTAAATTTTGAAAATTTTCTCATGAGTTAGGATTGTTTTGGTATGTTTGGTGGTGTTTAAGTACATGATAATCCATTGTTTGATCATAATTGTGGTGTGAATAATGTTTTGAAGCATTTGTGAGCATGAATAGGGTGTGTGAGGAGTACAAAAATAGGGCAAAAATGAGGTGAAGTCTGAAAATCAAAAAATAGGGAAAAACACACTGCACGAGTCAAGCTCAGTACACGGCCCTGTAAGGCCTGGTCATGTACTGACATCAGAAGTGGCTACTCGCCCAGGGTCTTAGGCTAGCTCTGAACACGAGCCATGTAGAATAGCAAGAACACGGGCCATGTGCGGTGCACGGCCCTGTAACGCATGGGCGCTTTCTAATGTTAGAAAATGCTACACGGCCACACTTGAGGCCGTGTAACGCTACACGAGCCGTGCAGGGTTCAAAGCCAGTTTTTAAAAGGGCCAATCCGTACTCACTTCCACACACAACATCTCATTCGTACGCACTCCTATCACACCAAATCCTTCTCATTGAGCATAAATAGACACACCAAGGTTAGTTTTGAGAGATTGAGAGTGAGTTTCATCAATTGTGAACACCAAGAACACTTCTCCACATTCAAAGTTTGGAAGGTAAGAATTCTTTGAACCCTAACTCTTGAATTTTGATAGAAATTGATTACATTGATACATGGGCTTTGTGATATTGTGAGTTTTGAATGATTTATTGATTGGTAAACATACATGTGTTAATTTGATTTGTGAATTGATGATGAAATTAGGGTTCATGAGAAGTCGAATTAGGGGATTTGTGAGAATGATGAACTTGGATGCATGTGTTGTGAAAATTGAATTAACATGAATGTATAATGCTTAAATTGTGAAGAAATAATCTTAGATATTGAGGATTTGGGCATGAGGCTATGTGAATTGTGCTTTGAAATTGTATTGAAAATTTGTGCATGCTAAGTGTTCGATGAAATGTCTAAGAGAAAATTTTGGTCAAATTTGAGATCATATGAGCATAGTGATTGGTGATGGTATAATTTGGAACTCATGTGTGCAAGTATGATAAGAATTGAGATGAATTCATGGTTAGTTGAGAGGAATGATGGTAAAGTGAATGTTGTGGTGAATTTTGGAGGTATAATGATGTGAATATGTAATATTGATGCATAGTATATTTCACACTTAGTTGAATGACTAGGGTGGAATTTAAACTAAGTGTATTAACATTTTTAATGATGAAATTGAATATGACTTGAGCATTATTGTAAATTGTAGATTGCCGAGAGGAGAGTTAGACCAAGAAATGAGGATTTCATCGTCATTACCGATCCAGGGGAGTTGGCTAATTTGGATGCTTAGCTAATGGAAGAAGGGGTCCATCCGGATTATTTTGGGGTGGAATTTGAAGACTATTGGGATAAGTATGTGCTCCGTTGGCAAACACTTGCTCCGAAGATCAAACCAACTCGATTCCAAGATACATAAACAATGAGAGGGTTAGGAATTGAGGAAGTTGTTTAGGTTTGCACAGATGGAGGCTTTCTTTGATAAAATGCCGCCTACTTATTATCATTTAACTGCTGAGTTCAAGAACACGCTTCAAGTGAAGAAGGATCAGAACGATTTTCCTCTTTCAGTGATGTTTCAACTTGATAATGTGTTGAGAGAAAAGATTCCTTTGCCCGTATTGAATGAATGCTTTGGGTGCCCACCATGCAAGAACCATCAAAGCTTTTATGAAGGAGGTGGATTCAACCAGCAGGATTGGTGGAAGAGATTGGTGAATGACGGGACAGAACGAGCAGGGTATGTTCCTAGTGCTTCAAAGGGAACTGCAATAAGGAACCCAATCATGAGATACCTAGAGAAGATCATTTTGAACATCATCTTAGGGAGATTCGAGAGTGGAGTTGTAGGAGAAAAGTAGTTGTATATCATGTTCTGCATCTACAATGAGCTACCACTGAATGTTGTAGTACATTTTGTGCAACATGCGGAGAGAGTTGCCAAGAGACAGACTTTTCAAGGGTTGATGTTGGGAGGTATGATTACCATGATTGCTCAAGGCTTAGGAATAAATCTTGCAGGAATGGAGAATAGGATGGTGAGTGATGGATTGAACTATTAGCAGTTGATGAGAATGGAATTTTTGTCTATAGTTGGGAATCAGTACTGCCTGAGGCAAGAAAAGGGAGCTCTGTTTCCTTTGCCAACTCCAGAGCTCACTACAGTGTATACTCGAATGAAGTTTGCTAATTTGGCAATGGCTAGTGTTAACCACTCTTGGGTTGTGAGAGCCTTTTATAGGAAAAACAGAGATGAAGTGGAAGAGGTTCTCAGATAGATGAGGGTTGAGGAGAACCTCAAGCTAGCTAATTTGAGAGCGGAACCAGTGCCTGTAGAAGGAGATGAGCAGGATGCACCACCTGAGCAGGTGGAGTTTGAGGAGCAAGCCCCTGAGCCGCCATAGTTCGAGGAAGAGGAGCAGCCACCAATGGGACCCAGAGAGGGTAATGATCGATGGAATTACATGATGGACAAGGTGAGAGATATGAGGCATGTGCAGCAGACATATGGAGCACAGATAAGGGAGATCCGAGAGGTCCAGCAGGAGCACGGAATGCATATTCAGGAGTTGAGAGCTGGACAGCGTCGGAGGGAGTACTTGATGAGTGATATTTTCACCTAGATTTTAGTGTCTTTTTATGTGAGTTTTCGTATATTTTTATCCGTATTTTATGTGTTATTTGGTTGTGTTTTGTGTTTTCATGGAAATGTGTGTGAATGAGCTTAAACCTATAATTTTCACTTTTTATTTGATGGTAGATATGATAAGGAAGACGTAGGAAAAAATGGATCTCAATTCGGAGTTGAAACGAGGGAGAACGAGCCAAAACAGTGAAGAAATACAGGAGCCAGCACCAACACGGGCCGTGTAGCCAACACGGCCCTGTAAGCGATGGCCGTGCGGCGACACCTATTTATTCAACACGGGCACCTTAAGACCGTGTCCAGTCACACGAGTCGTGTTGGCAGCACGAGCCGTGTAATCAACACGGCCCTGTAAGAAAAGGCCGTGCGGGAGCATCAGTTTACACGACACGGCCACCTTATGGCCGTGTGACAAAGCACGACTCGTGCTATGTAAAATCCTGGAAAAAAATCAGAATCCTTCTAGAAGCCTCCCAAGGGGTATAAATACCCAATACTTCAATATGTGAGATGAGATCCGAAATCCACTCTTCCACACACACCTCACACACCTTTTCCTCCATTTTTCACCTTCATCTTCATCCATTCACCATCCTTTGGATCTACAATCATCCAACCATCAAAACCTTCATCAAATTGAAGAAAAGAAGCAAGGAAGAGAGGAATATTGCAAAGAAAGGAAGAAGATCACCATTGAAGCTCTTCAAGGGAGTTTTCATCCATACTTTGTAGTTAAACCTCATAGTTTCATCATGTTTTTGAAGGATCTTAATGTCTATGTTAATTTTCTTGTTAATATGGTAGGCTAATCTCCCTTGTGAGATTAGCAACATGAGAGTTGTTGGATAATTTTGGGAATTTGTGTATTTTAATTCATATGTTGATTGGATCTATGATTTTCTACCATTGATTATTAATTGCTTGATTTGTATTGATGATTTGTGTGTTTAGTTGTTCTAGATATGTGATTAGATTGAGAAATCAATTATATGCTTAGGATAATTAAGTGAATCATTTCATCAAACACTTCATGTGCATTATAGATTGTGAAGAGATTGAGAAGTCCTTCATAGTTTAGAACCCTTTGGTAGGACATGTGATTGGTTTGATCGAGAGATTGATTTATTGTGTGAAGGGACTCTCATTTAAGCTTAGTACCTAGTTGGAATTGTTTAAGTGAGAACCAATCCATTGAGCTATTTGATATTCATATCCTATCCATCTCGAGAGGGAGTTTAGGTGATCTTAGTGTTGGCCCTTAGTCTTCAATCCATGATATATATGAATTTGATACATAATTTCTAGAATTTCCACTTCTTAATTGTTGTTAATCTCACTTTTAATCAATTTGGTAAACCACTTTTCATCCATCCATCTTGTTGATTGATCATTACTCGCTTTGATCACTTGTCATTTAATTGTTTGCAAACAATCCTATTGATGATTCGTCTCTATAAAATTACAACAAACGTGAGATCGCTTAAGCACTAGTGCCTACCTCCCTTGGGTTCGATAATTTCTTGAATTGGTCATTACCCACTAAACTATGACTAATCAAATGGCGCCGTTGCCGGGGAGGCAACGGTTGCTAGTAGCTTGACGAAGGATCGTTTTGAGTAATCTTAATAGAGACATTTTTTTTTATTATTTTATTTGTTTACTTGTATTTGCTTTGTGAAACTTTGTTCTAACTTCTCTCATTTTTGAATGTATATGCAAATAAGATCCAAGGGGAAACAAGTAGAACCTATTGATTTGGAGATTGAGCATACTTTGAGGAGAAGGAGAAGAGAGAACAAAACCAAAAATAGTAATTCAATGGAGAATTTTCAAGAAGATAATCGTGTGGAGATAGAGCATGATGGGGAAGGAGGACACAATATGAACGTGCATGACAACGCACCTCAATTCAATGCAAATCTTCCTCAACAAGCCTATCAAAATCATGGAGCTATGAACAACCAAGCTTTTCTTCAACAAATGGTGCAACAAGTTATAAGGCAACAAGGCTTTCAACAAGCTTATGCTCCTCCACAACAAGCTTATGTGCCACCACCTCCACCTCCGGTGCAACATGGAATGCAAAATGATCAAAGGGTGATCCGGGATTTCTTCATGCCGAGGACAATGCCACAAATGATGGGACCACCAATTCATGCCAACAACTTTGAATTTAAAATGGGCTTGATTTCATTGGTGAGAGAGAAACAATTTAGTGGAACCCCGAATGAAGATCTTAATTCTTATCTAGCCCAATTTGTGGAGATTGCCAACACCGTGAAGATGAATGGGGTGAGTGAAGATTGTATCAAAATGAGGTTATTTCCATTTTCTTTGAGGGATAGAGCAAGAACATGACTCTCCACTATTACACAGGGTACGTGCAACACTTGGGACGAGCTAGCAGAAATATTTTTGAACAAATACTTCCCACCTTCCAAGATGCTTCAAATGAAGAGCTTGATCACTCAATTCAAGCAAATGCCTCAAGAGAGCTTTTATGAAGCGTGGGAAAGGTTTAAGGATATGCTACGCAAGTGTCCACAACATGGTTTCCCGGAGAATCAACAAGTTGGATTTTTCTATCAAGGACTTGTGAATGGGAAAAGAGTGCTTGTTGATGCTTCGGCGGGTGGATCCATACTTGGAGTGACTCCGGAAAGGGCCATAAAATTTTTTGAAGAGATTGCTACAAATGTGTACCAATGGCCATCGGAGAGGGTAAGTGGATGCTATTGATTGTCGTCATTTTCACCTAGGTTTTAGTGTCTTTATGTGTGTATTTTCGGATGTTTTTATCCGTATTTGTGTTAAGTTTGGTGGAGTTATTGTTATTTTGAGAAAAGTGGTACGAACTGATAGAATTGTGTAAATGAGCTTAAATATGTGTAAAACAGGTCATGGAATGGACAAAAACGGAGTCGGGAGCGAAAGGGAGACGAAGAATAGGCCATGCAGCTGAACGGGCCGTGCGCGGAACACGGCCCTGTAGCAGATGGCCGTGTAATGTCATCAGAACACGCTGCTCGGCCAGAGATTCGGCCATGCGATGGTGCACGGGCCGTGCGCTGCTGCACGCCCCGTGTGCGGAGCTCGGCCCTGTAAGAAGAAGCCGTGTATTGTCGTCAGAAAGTGCTGCATGGCCATGATCAAGGCCGTGTATTGCAGCTCGAGCCGTGTCCGGAAGCACGCACAAAACGCCGAAGTAGGTGTGCCCTACACGGGCCGTGTACTGCAGCACGGGCCGTGTAGGTGCAAAATCCTGTGTAATTTTCAGAATGTTCCGGAAGCTTCTAGAAGGTCCATAAGTGATATAAAACCATGATTTGTGCGAAATTAGAGAAGAGATTCACATTAGATCAGATTGAGAGCAGTTACACACAATCCACACCACATTTCCTCACACACTAGATCCACAATCCATCTACACCATCTAAATCCATCAATTCACCTTGATCTTCATAAATCCATCCATACATCCATCTATTCCATCATCTAAGAAGAGAAAATCAGATTTGTTTGAAGAATTTGGCATGATCAAGGAAGAAGGAGTCTACCTTCAAGGGGAAGCTCAATCTCTTTTATTTTGCTACTTTCTTCATTATATTGCTCATATGGAGCTTGTATTGGATTGTAGCCAATTGGTAATGAATATTTGTGGCTAGTCCTCAAGTGAGGCTAGCAATATGATTGGTTAGGAAATATGTAGATTTTTGCACTATTAAAGCCTGATGAATTGATTGTTACGATTACTTTCTATCATGAATGCTTATTCTCATTTGATGCATGATGTGTGTGGTTAAATTCTCTATGCATAGTGTTAGGATGGCCATTCCAATATTATGTGTGGTGGTTTAATTGAATCATTGATTGTATTAGGTGACTTGGTTAGTATGAGGGGAGGAAAACCATTCCCTCCAAGTGCTTAGAACCTCATGATAGAACATTAGTGATGAACTAGTGAGGGGAACCAACTTATGATCATAGTACCCATGAGGGAATTGAGAGTAAGACAATCTTAGGAGATTTAAACTTGTAAAAGAGTTGAGAACCTAATCACCTTGGCCATAGGGGTTAGGGGTACAATTGTGATTGCCCTTAGTATCATAACTTGAAAGTCATCAATGCTTGAGTGAGTGTGAAGTCTACATAAGACCTTGACCATGATGTTGCTAGCCTTGCTCTCTTTTTAGATACACTTCATCCATTCCATCTCATCTTGCTACTTGATTTGATTGATATTTGTTATAATTAGTTGCTTGTCTAGTTCATTAGTTAATTGATAGAGTAATCATAGTTCTTAAATCAAAACCTTATCTTGATAATCCTTACAAAACATAAATCAATGGAAAATCCGGATACAACTTGAGTTTACCTTTTCCCTTGGGACGACAATACTATAAATTTTGCACTTGGTCACGCGTATACAACAGCGATAGAGTACACTTACTCTTGACATTTCACTAGAAATGCGACTAAGTTCATGGCGCCGCTTGCCGGGGAAATGTTAAACTTGTGGTTGTAACGAGTTTGAAGTTGATTAGTCTTGATAAGGATATTTCTTTCATTTGTATAGTTGTTTACTTGTCTTGGTTACTTGGAGAGCTAATTTTGGAATTCTTGTAGGTACATGCAAACTCGTTCAAGGTCTCAATCTATTGAACCTTTGAATTTGGAATTAGAAGCTACCTTAAGAAGACAAAGAAGAGGAGTGTTGGAACCAACGGAAGAAAATATGGAAGAAGTAAGGGATAATGCAAATATGGTTGATGAAGAAGGTAATTTGAGAAATTTTCAAGGTGGTGATAATGCTAGAGGAGGTTTTGGTAATCAAGAATATGTGCCACAAGTTTATGCTCAACAAATGCACTTGCAAAATCAACAATTGCAAGCTATTATTCAAAACTTGTTGGCACAACAAGAAGCAAGGAATGATCCTCCGATGGTGCAAAATCAACCTCGTAGAAATGGGAATAATGGAGTAGGAATGAACATCCGAGATCACTTCCAACCGCAATATGGAAACTATGTTGTGGGACCACCGGTGAATGTTAATCATTTTGAGATCAAGACGGGATTGATCAATATGGTGCAAGCAAACCAATTTGATGGTGGTACTATAGAGGATCCAAATGCTCACTTAGCCCAATTTACGGAGTTAGCAAACACGGTCAAGATAAATGGGGTAAGTGAGGATATTATTAAATTGAAGCTCTTCTCGTTTTCATTACGAGATAGAGCTAAGGCTTGGTATCATACTTTACCACCGGAATCCTACAACACATGGAGAGAGTTGGCACAAAGATTCTTGAGCAAGTATTTCCCACCATCGAAGATGTTGCATCTCAAAGGTCAAATATTGCAGTTTAAGCAAATGCCTCTTGAAACTTTTAGTGAGGCTTGGGACCGATTCAAAGAAATGCTAAGGAAATGTCCACAACACGGATTTCCCGAAGATCAACAAGTAGGATTTTTCTATGCCGGTTTGAGTGGAAGTGAAAGGATGCTTGTTGATGCTTCATCGGGAGGTTCGATTTTAGGGCAAACTCCGGAAAGAGCAATTTCCATATGTGAAGAAATAGCATTGAATACGGGTCAATGGCCCATGGATAGAGTTGCGGGCTTATATGAAAAAGAGAGGATTTCTAAGATGGAAGAAGTGTGCTTGCAACAAGTGAAAAAGGTGGAGGTGCCTAATGAAGATGTAACCGACAAGGCAATCACGGAGATACTAAAAAGGATGAATGCTAGTATGCAAGTGACTCCAACATCTACACCAATGGTGAATCAACAAGTGATAGCTAATCCTCCGCATGTGATGTCAATACCTTTGATGAATCAACAAGTGTTTCCTAATTTTCAACAAGGTGTATCTACACCAAGTATGGGTCAATCTTCTCAAAGTTGTCAAATGCCTACCTCTATACCTCAACAAGGTATGTCCTCTAATTCTTGGAGCCCATCGGAGATGACACTTGAGGAAGTTGCCTTCATGCAAGGAAGGAACTTCCAAGGAAATTACGGTGGGAATTTTGGGAATAATGGAGGAGGATATCCACAAAGGCAAGGAGGTTGGGGGCAAGGTAACTTTCAAGGGAATTTCAATCAACCCCGGAGATATGAGAATTTGTCGTATGGGAATCAAAGTAATGCACTCACATTGCCACCGGGCATTCATCCGGGGGAGAAGGCTCCAAATGATGAAGGAAAGTCTACAATGTCTACATTGGAGGATAAAATGACTAAGATGTTTGATTTTATGAAGCAAGAGAAACAAGAGAATGAGAGAAAGTTTGAATATGTGAAGCAAAGAGATGAGGTAAATGAGAATCGATTCAAAGCAATTGAGACTCACATTAGTCAAATGGCAAGTGAAAGGGGTAATGTTCATCACCAAGGGAAGTTTCCATCTACAACCATTACTAATCGAAGGAGCAATGTAAGGTGATTGAACTTCGTAGTGGAACAAAATACGAAGGGCCTTCAATGCCAACGGAAGTAGAGGAGGTGGATTGTGAACTTGAGCCTATGGAAAGTTTGGGTGAAGAAGGGAAAGAGAAAGAAGTTGATATTGTTGAAAAAGGTGAAAGTACCCCTACACTTGAGGAAGAAAAAGTAAAGTCTCCAAAGAAATGGGAAAGATGTAGAGAAGCAAAACGGAAAGAGAGAGAGGAAAAGTTTGAAAGGGATGAATGGGGGATTCCTAAGTTGCCCATGGCAATCCCGTTTCCACAAAGATGCTTGAAAAAGGGATTAGAAGAGAAATTTGCCAAGTTTGTTGAAATGTTGAAGAAGATACATGTGAATATGCCTTTTGCGGAGGTCTTACTTCAAATGCCCAACTACTCCAAATTTTTGAAGGATATCTTGTCAAAGAAAAGAAGCTTGGGAGAGTTCGAAACGGTGAACCTTACGGAGGAATGTAGTGCAATCTTGCAAAAGAAACTTCCCCCTAAATTGAAAGATCCGGGGAGTTTCACTATTCCTTGTGAGATGGGAGAGCAAGGGAACTACAAAGCTTTATGTGATCTAGGGGCAAGTATTAACTTAATGCCCTTATCAATCTTCAAAAAGTTGGGTATTGGTGAGGTCAAACCGACGTCGGTTACACTTTAATTAGCCGATCGGTCGTTGACACATCCCAAGGGAATAGTGGAAGATGTTTTGATCAAAGTTGGCAAGTTTGTGTTCCCCGTTGATTTTGTGGTACTAGATATGGCTGAAGATGATAGTGTCCCATTGATACTTGGACGTCCGTTTCTTGCCACCGGAAAAGCATTGATAGATGTGGAGAAAGGGGAGCTAACTTTGAGGGTGAATGAGGATGAAGTCATATTTTCTTTAAGTGAGGCTATGAGGTATCCTAGGGAGGAATGTGGAAGAGTAGAGGTTATTGACGACATGGTTGAAGAGCATATGTATCACCTTCACTCCAAGGACCCTTTGGAAATCATCATAAGCCACTCTTATTCTCTTGAATCTATAAAAGCTAAATCTTCTTTTGGTGTAGAAAATGATGAAATAATTGATGAATTGCATGGTTTAAATGCTTGTAGGGCACTCACAAAAGAGGAAGCAAAGGAGGTAAAGGTGGAGAAACTTGATGAAAAGCCATTTTTGGAAGTGCAAGAGAAGAAGAAGGTAGAGTTGAAACCATTGCCGGATCACTTAAAGTATGCTTACTTGGAAAAAGATGAAACGTATCCGGTAATTGTATCCTCTTCCCTTAATGATTTAGAAGTAGAAAAATTGCTAAGAGTCTTAAGAGATCATAAGTCATCTATTGGTTGGAGCATTAAAGATTTGAAAGGTATTAGTCCATCTATGTGCATGCATAAGATCCATTTGATTGATGATGAAAAGTCTTGTGTGCAAAACCAACGTAGATTAAATCCTATAATGCAAGAAGTGGTAAGGAAAGAGGTGTTAAAATGGCTTGATGCGGGAATAATCTTTCCAATTAGTGATAGTCAATATGTAAGTCCTCTACATGTAGTGGCAAAGAAAGGTGGTATGACAATTGTTAGATCCGATACAAATGAAACAATTGCCACTAGAACTATCACGGGTTGGAGAGTATGTGTTGATTATCGTAAGTTGAATGAGAATACTCGTAAAGATCATTTCCCATTGCCATTCATAGATCAAATGTTGGATCGTCTTGCGGGGCATGAGTACTATTGTTTTCTTGATGGTTATTCCGGGTACAATCAAATATTGATTGCACCGGAAGATCAAGAGAAGACAACGTTCACATGTCCCTATGGTACATTTGCATTTAGAATGATGCCATTTGGTCTATGTAATGCCCCTGCCACTTTTCAGCGTTGTATGATGGCAATCTTTGATGGTTTAATTGAAAATATTATGGAGGTGTTTATGGACGATTTTTCCGTGTATGGATCTTCTTATGATATTTGCTTAACTAATCTCACGATTGTGTTGCAGAGGTGTGAAGAGTCGAGTCTTGTGCTAAATTGGGAAAAATGCCACTTTATGGTGACCGATGGGATAGTCTTGGGACATCATATTTCAAAGCATGGGTTAAAAGTGGATAGAGCTAAAGTAATAGCCATAGAACGTCTTTTCCCTCCTACTAGTGAGAAGGGGGTGAGATCGTTCTTAGGACATGCGGGCTTTTATAGACGCTTCATTAAGGATTTTTCCAAAATTGCTAAACCCCTTTGTAAATTGCTTGAAAAAGATTGTCCATTTAACTTTGATGATGAGTGTTGTGTGTCATTTCAGGTGCTTAAGGATGCTCTCACTTCATCTCCGATCCTCGTTACCCCAGATTGGAGTTTACAATTTGAACTTCATTGTGATGCTAGCGATCAATCCATTGGAGTGGTGTTGGGGCAAATGAGAGAGAAGAAGTTTAGAGCAATCTATTACGCCTCAAAGACATTGAATTCGTGCCAAATTAACTACACCACAACGGAGAAGGAATTTTTAGCCGTAGTGTATGCTTTTGAGAAGTTTCGACCATACTTGGTTGGAACACAAACGATTGTCTACACGGATCACGCGGCTATAAAATACCTCATGAGTAAGAAAGATGCTAAACCTCGTTTAATTCGTTGGGTGTTGCTTTTGCAGGAATTTGATGTGGTCATCAAGGATAAAAAGGGCGTGGAGAATGTGATTGCGGACCATTTGTCTAGGTTAGAAAATGGAGGTGCAAATGAAGATTTGAAGCCCATTGGGGATGAGTTCCCGGATGAGGACATTTTACTACTAGAGGTCAAGCAAGTGAGTACTCGCATGGTGAATGTGCCACCTTGGTACGCCGATTACGTCAATTTCTTTGTGTGTGGAATCAAGCCCACGTTGCTTAATGAGTACAAAGAAAAGAGGTTTCATGTTGAAGTTAAGAAGTATTTTTGGGATGAGCCGTATTTGTTTAAAATTTGCAATGATGGAGTAATAAGGAGATGTGTAGCTGAAGAAGAAGTTATGGGGATTCTTGAACTTTGTCACTCGTCTTTGTGTGGAGGTCACTTTGCTCATCAAAAGACGGGGGCTAAGGTTTTACAATCGGGCTTCTATTGGCCAACATTGTTTAAGGATGCAAAGAAGTTTGTTGCAAAGTGTGATAGATGCCAAAGGATAGGGGGAATAGGCAAGAGAGATGAAATGCCCATGACCTTAAGGATTGATGTAGAAATTTTTGATGTATGGGGGATTGATTTTATGGGACCATTTCCCTCGTCTAAAGGATATGTGTACATCTTGCTAGCTGTGGATTATGTGTCCAAGTGGGTGGAGGCAATCCCCACGAAGACAAATGATGCTTTGATTGTGCAAAGGTTTTTGAAAAAGAACATTTTTGCTAGGTTTGGAGTTCCACGGGCTTTAGTGAGCGATGGAGGATCACACTTTGTAAACAAGTTGATGGAGAGTTTGTTGAAAAGATATGGAGTGAAACATCGAGTGGCTACACCTTATCACCCTCAAGCAAATGGTTTGGCGGAGGTCTCAAACCGCCAAATCAAGTTAGTTTTGGAGAAGACCATCAATGGAGGGAGGAAGGATTGGTCGGACAAGCTTGACGACGCTTTATGGGCTTATCGGACGGCTTTTAAGACCATTCTTGGTGTCTCACCGTATCAATTGGTCTATGGTAAAGCTTGTCATCTCCCTGTGGAGCTTGAACACCGTGCATTATGGGCTATCAAACGCCTTAATATGGACGAGGGGGAAAGTGGTCAAGCAAGGTTGTTGAAGTTAGTTGAGTTGGAGGAGTTTAGAGGAAGAGCATTTGAAAACTCAATTATCCATAAGGAAAATATGAAGAGATGGCATGATGCTAAGGTCAAGGAGAAGACGTTTGCTCTCGGGGATAAAGTGCTTGTATTCAATTCGAGGCTCAAGTTGTTTCCCGGAAAGCTTAAATCAAAATGGATGGGGCCCTATGAAGTGCTTGAAGTGTTGAATGGACATACATTGAGGTTAAAGGGTCCAAATAATGAATTTGTGGTAAATGGTCATAGAGTGAAGCATTACCTATCTCCTTCTCAAAAGGAGAGGGTGTATGTGGTTACTCTCTCTTCTTAAACTTCTTTTGAGTATTGGTTTAGTGTAGTTTTTTTTTTTTTTAGTTTTCTTGTAGATTTGGTATGAAGGTGGTTAAGTTCATGAGAAATGCATATGAGAAAGGACACGGATGCTAAAGGTGGAATGATGATTGTATGCCTCACCACTCTTTACAAACTTAAATTTTAACACTTGTGTTAATTTAAGTTTGGGGGGAGGTTGCGTGGTGGTCACACTTGATCAAATGGAGCTTAAAGTAGGCATAAGAGGTGGAGAAGTTCATGAAGAGCATTGAGAAAACGAATAAGGTATGTCTCACCACTTTTGCAAACTTAATTCGTAACTTGTTTCGATTTAAGTTTGGGGGGAGAGTGTGTGGTGTGATCTATACTTTGTTCAATTGATTGTGTTATCTTGTGTATATATATCATCTTTGCAAAATGGTCATTTTTGAAAATTTTGAATATGTTTCTCATGAGTTAGTATAGTTTTGGTGTGTTTGGTGGTGTTTTGAGTACATTTCGATCCATTCTTGATTATGAGTGTAGCATGGATGACATTGAGTAGTGTTTAAGCATGAATAGGGTATGTGAAGAGTGAAAAACAGGGCAAGGATGGAGTAAAGCAAGAAAAATGAAGAACAGGGCAAACTGCTACACGGGCCGTGCGCCGTGCACGGCCCTGTAGCAGTTGGCCGTGTAGAGGGATCAGAACATGCTACACGGCCAGGATGATGGGCGAGTTATGCAGCTCGAGCCGTGCAGGAGAAACGGTACACGGGCCGTGTTCCGCACACGGCCCTGTAACAGGTGGCCGTGTAATGGGATCAGAACACGCTGCACGGCCTCACTTGAGGCCGTGCTGCGTAACACGGGCCGTGCAGGGCCTCGACCAGGTTTTTAAAAGGGCTTTTCCGTAAGCATTCTACACACTCCCTCTCATCCTTACACATCCAATTCACTCCTCCAAGTACACAAATCTTCCACCAGGTTAGTTTTTGAAGGATTGTGAGTAAAGTTTGTCAAGTTTGCACACCAAATCACTTCTCCACATCCAATTGTTGAAAGGTATGACTTCTTGAACCAAAACTTTTGGATTTTGATATGAATTTAGTAAATTGATATATGGGCTTTGTTCTAATGTGAATTTTATGCTTAATTGATGATGTTCATACATGTTTTGAAAAGAATTTTTGAATAAAGTGAATTAGGGTTCATGAGAAATTTGGGGATTAGTGTGAGAATGTTGAATTTGAATTGTGTTGTGCTTATTGATGAATTACGTGAGTATGATGTTTATTTGTGAGAGATTAGCTTTAGAAATGTAAGATTTGGGCATGAGGCTATGCAAATTGTATGTCGAGAGGATATTTAAATTTTGTGCATGCCAAGTGTTCGATGAAATGTCTAAGAGAGGAATTCGTTGGAAATTGATGGTCAAATGTGAATAGCATTTTAAGATGATTGAAGTGAGGATTCATATGTGTGATCATGAGTAGAAATTGGTTATAATTGTTGATAGTTGTGATGAATGGTGATAAGTTGTTAAGTGTGAATATGTTTGATAAGTTGTATATTGTTTGTACATTGTAGATGGCCGAGAGGAGAGTTCGCCCTAGGACCGAGGATTTCATTGTGATAACCGACCCTGAGGAGTTATCTAACTTGGATGCCCAGTTGGTAATTGAAGGAATTCATCCGCAGGAATTTGGGGTTGAGTTCGAGGATTATTGGGGAAAGTTTGTGCTTCGCTGGCAAGTGCTAGCTCCGAAGGTAAAGGCTACTCGTTTCCAAGATACGGAGACGATGAGGGGACTAGGTATAGAGGAAGATCTGAGGAAGTTATTTCGCTTCTCTCAGATGGAAGCTTTCTTCGATAAGAGGCCGCCAACCTACTATCATCTCACTGCGGAATTCATGAGCACTTTACAAGTGAAGAAAGATAGGAATGGGTATCCATTGTGGGTGACTTTTCAGCTAGACAATGTGTTGAGGGAAAAGGTTCCATTGGCATTTTTGAATGAGTGTTTTGGGTGCCCGCCATGCGAATTCCATCGGAGCTTTTATGCCGGAGGAACTTTCAACCAACAGGAATGGTGGTCAAGCCTTGTGAACGATGGAACTGAGAGAGCAGGGTACGTCCCTAGTGCCTCAAAGGGAACAGCCATCCGGAATCCGGTAATGAGGTATTTGGAGAAGATCATCTCCAACACTATATTGGGAAGGTTTGAAGGAGGCTCAGTTGGAGAAAAGCAGCTTTACATCATGTATTGTATGTATAAAGAGCTACAGCTTAATGTTGCAGCACACTTTGTGCAACATGCAGAGAGAGTTGCAAAAAGGCAGAGTTCTCAAGGGTTGATGTTAGGAGGGATGATTACAATGATAGCTCAAGGAATGGGAGTTAACTTCGCAGGGATGGAGAATCGTATGGTTAGTGAAGGGTTGAATTACTCACAGCTGATGAGGATGGAATTTTTGACCATGGTAGGAAATCAATACTGTTTAAGGCAGGAGAAGGGAGCTCCATTTCCGTTGCCAATGCCGGAGCTCACTACAGTTTATACAAGGAGAAGGCTTGCAAATTTGGCTATGGGAAGTGTGAACCATTCCAGAGTTGTTAAGGCATTTTATAGAAGAAGCATAGGTGAAATGGAACAGGTTCTGAGGCAGGTTAGAGTTGAAGAAAATGAAGAGCTAGCCAATTTGAGGGCCGAGCAAGTGCCCATGGAGGGTGATGAGCAAGGAGAGCAACCGGAGCAGATTGAGTTTGAAGAGCAAGGCCCTGATCCACCACTGTTTGAGGAAGAGGCACCGCCACCAGTCGCACCAGGTCAAGGAGATGAAAGGTGGAACTATATGATGGATGAGGTACGCGACATGAGGCATGTGCAGCAGACATATGGGACTCAGATCAGGGAGATTCGCGAAGTCCAGCAAGAGCATGGAAGACACATTGAAGAATTGAGAGCTGGACAACGAAGGAGGGAGTACTATGAAGAACAAACAAGGGTGCACTCCAACAACATGGAGGAGATGATGACCATGATGTTCAACTTCCAGTTTCCTGCGAACCCTCGAGCCTACATTCCATGGAACACCTATCGTCCACCTCCTCCGCCTCCGGAACAATGAGGGAGTATTTTGAGTGCTTGGCACTTTTGTCCATTCATCTAGCTATTATTTAGAATTTTGGAAGTATTATTGCTTAGACATTTGATTTGATTTGTTAGGATTTGATTGGATTGTACTTAAAGTGTTGGTTTTGGGAGGTTTTACTTTTGGTTTTTTTTATTTTCAGTTTTTTGCGATTTCCTTTTTGGTATTTTAGTTTGATTTTTCGTTGTTTGATGCGATGGGAGATTGATCTTTATCGTTATGGGTTTGAGTTGATGTGCTTTATTTTCTTTTGATGGATGATTTGATTTATGCATGTTATATGTTTGTATTGTTCGTTGATCCCTTGATTAGTAGGTGATGTTTGTTGTTATTTTAATTCTTGTATAGGTGTGGTTTTGGTGGTATGTTTTGGGAAAGAGTTGAGTAATGTTTTTGAGTATGAGCTATGATGCATTGTTTGTGATAGGTGATGGCAAGCATGTTAATGGTTTCTACTTGTTGAAATTGTGACATGGATTACATAATTTGTTCAATTTTGAGAAGTATGAAGGTTAATTGAGTTTCTTTTGGTCCAAGCAAAAGCTTGTGAGAGTTGAGCCTCAACCGTGCCTCCATGGTTAATTATTGAAGAGAGGACCGGTTGAACTTAGACAAACTAGAACTTGCTCTTGGACTATAGGAACGAAGCCCGAATGGTTGAAATTTGTGACATGATCTTAGGCCATCCTTGTTGAAAAAAGTCATAGCCATAAAATTTCCTTACCTCAAACATTATCCTTAGTAAGCCACTTTGAACCTTTAAGCCTATTTCTTGTGATATAAGCACATTATAAGCCTTGAAAACCCATTTAAACCTTATATATAACCTATGTGTGGGTAATTGAGGATGATGATGATTTACAAGGAAAAATGTGGAAAGATATGCAAATGTATATGGAAAGACGTGTTGGTCAAGAAAAAGGATGAAAGAGCTCAAGATAAAAGCAAGTGCAACTTCAACAAAAGTGAAAAAGGAGCAAAATAGAAAAATATGCTCAAGGAATACAAAAGTCAAAGACAAGAAGTATGCCATTCAAAAAGAAGCTCAAGAAATCCAAGGAATGATGATGCTTAGTGCTTGTGATTAAAGTAGAAAAGAAAGGAAGCATGAAAGTGAGGACGTTGAAGAAAGGAATCATCTCTTCGATCAACCACACTTGAAAAGTCACTATTATCCAAAGTTTCCTACCTTACCAAAGAGCCTAAACATTACATTCAAAGATAAAGACCTTTTTGATCACTTATTGAAACTAAGGTGGCTTGTGAACATAGTCCATGAACAAGCCTATGGTGAGTCGATTTTAACCGGTTGATGAGTGTTGATCAAAACCTTACTTCAAAGAGTGTTGAGTGAATTTGATATCCTATGAAAGGCTTGGATTGAAAGGGATTTGATTACTCTTTTGTCATGCTTGAGATTGAACTCGTTAATCTTTCATGTTATAAGTTCGATTATGTAGGGATACTTAACTTGATTTTGAAGTCCTTATTACTTGTGATATATTGTGGTTTATGTTCGTTAGATGTTCTCTAGGTGAAAATTTCTCCTCTTGTTTATCATTTTTAGTTGTTCGAGGACGAACAACACTTTAAGTTTGGGGGGTTGATTGTCGTCATTTTCACCTAGGTTTTAGTGTCTTTATGTGTGTATTTTCGGATGTTTTTATCCGTATTTGTGTTAAGTTTGGTGGAGTTATTGTTATTTTGAGAAAAGTGGTACGGACTGATAGAATTGTGTAAATGAGCTTAAATATGTGTAAAACAGGTCATGGAACGGACAAAAACGGAGTCGGGAGCGAAAGGGAGACGAAGAATAGGCCATGCAGCTGCACGGGCCGTGCGCGGAACATGGCCCTGTAGCAGATGGCCGTGTAATGTCATCAGAACACGCTGCTCGGCCAGAGATTCGGCCGTGCGATGGTGCACGGGCCGTGCGCTGCTGCACGCCCCGTGTGCGGAGCTCGGCCCTGTAAGAAGAAGCCGTGTATTGTCGTCAGAAAGTGCTGCACGGCCATGATCAAGGCCGTGTATTGCAGCTCGAGCCGTGTCCGGAAGCACGCACAAAACGCCGAAGTAGGTGTGCCCTACACGGGCCGTGTACTGCAGCACGGGCCGTGTAGGTGCAAAATCCTGTGTAATTTTCAGAATGTTCCGGAAGCTTCTAGAAGGTCCATAAGTGATATAAAACCATGATTTGTGCGAAATTAGAGAAGAGATTCACATTAGATCAGATTGAGAGCAGTTACACACAATCCACACCACATTTCCTCACACACTAGATCCACAATCCATCTACACCATCTAAATCCATCAATTCACCTTGATCTTCATAAATCCATCCATACATCCATCTATTCCATCATCTAAGAAGAGAAAATCAGATTTGTTTGAAGAATTTGGCATGATCAAGAAAGAAGGAGTCTACCTTCAAGGGGAAGCTCAATCTCTTTTATTTTGCTACTTTCTTCATTATATTGCTCATATGGAGCTTGTATTGGATTGTAGCCAATTGGTAATGAATATTTGTGGCTAGTCCTCAAGTGAGGCTAGCAATATGATTGGTTAGGAAATATGTAGATTTTTACACTATTAAAGCTTGATGAATTGATTGTTACGATTACTTTCTATCATGAATGCTTATTCTCATTTGATGCATGATGTGTGTGGTTAAATTCTCTATGCATAGTGTTAGGATGGCCATTCCAATATTATGTGTGGTGGTTTAATTGAATCATTGATTGTATTAGGTGACTTGGTTAGTATGAGGGGAGGAAAGTCATTCCCTCCAAGTGCTTAGAACCTCATGATAGAACATTAGTGATGAACTAGTGAGGGGAACCAACTTATGATCATAGTACCCATGAGGGAATTGAGAGTAAGACAATCTTAGGAGATTTAAACTTGTAAAAGAGTTGAGAACCTAATCACCTTGGCCATAGGGGTTAGGGGTACAATTGTGATTGCCCTTAGTATCATAACTTGAAAGTCATCAATGCTTGAGTTAGTGTGAAGTCTACATAAGACCTTGACCATGATGTTGCTAGCCTTGCTCTCTTTTTAGATACACTTCATCCATTCCATCTCATCTTGCTACTTGATTTGATTGATATTTGTTATAATTAGTTGCTTGTCTAGTTTATTAGTTAATTGATAGAGTAATCATAGTTCTTAAATCAAAACCTTATCTTGATAATCCTTACAAAACATAAATCAATGGAAAATCCGGATACAACTTGAGTTTACCTTTTCCCTTGGGACGACAATACTATAAATTTTGTACTTGGTCACGCGTATACAACAGCGATAGAGTACACTTACTCTTGACATTTCACTAGAAATGCGGCTAAGTTCAGCTATGGATTTGAAAGTTTTGATCAAGGGCAACACTCGAGTGTGAAGAGTGTGAATGTTGAACCAAGTATGCCAAGCATGGAAAAGATAGTGGCGGAGGTCATGAAGCAAATAAGCTTGAATCAAATTGTGAACAATCAAGGAGCGAATATGGTTGAGGGGCTACAAAGTGAGCAAGGTGTGCTTTCTCCGAATGTAGTGAATGGAGAACAATGGGCCAACTCTATGCCACGTGTGGAAGATGTGTCGTACATTCAAGGAAGAAATTACCAAGGGAATTTCCAAAATAATTACCAAGGTAATTTCAACCAAAGTCAAGGAAACTATTCACCAAGGCAAGGGGGCTTTAATGGTCAAAGTAGTGGAAGCTCATACCCACAACAACAACAAAGGCAAAGCAACTTCTCTTACTCTAATCCAAGCAATGCGGTTGCGTATCCTCCGGGATATCAACCGGGAGCTAAGGCACCGAACAGTGAGGGAAGAGCATCAACCGATGAGCTACTTGAACAATTGATTGCATCAAACAAAGCTAGAGATGAAGCTAATGAAAGAAGATTCAAAGCTCTTGAGGAAAATAATGAAAGAAGATTAAAATCTATTGAGGAAAATAGTGATAGAAGATGCAAAGCTTTGGAGTACAATGTTGGACAAATGGCAAGTTCATTGAGTGCTCAACAAAAAGGAAAGTTTCCGGCCACAACCGAAGTGAATCCCAAAGCTCAATGTTTGTTGGTTGATATGAAGGAGGAACGAAAGGTTGAAGAAGGGTTGGTGGAAAGCAAGGTTGTTGAAGAAATGGAAGAGATAAGTAAGAAAGAAGAGAAGGGGCTTAAATGGATACCTAAGTGGAAAAAGGTGCAAGAGGAAAAGAAAGTGGAAGAAAAGGGTAAAGAAGAGGAGTACAAACGTGATTATTGGGTATTCCGATCACTCCATTCCCTATTCCCTATCCACAAATATTTGTAAAAGAGGAGAAGAAAAAGGAGTTTGAGGAGTATGTGAAAGAGCTCAAGAAAAAGTATGAGAAAAAAAGGAAAGAAGAGCAACCCGAAGCAAGTGGATCAATGCAAAAAGGGGGGCCTACAAAAGTTGGTGATCCGGGGAAGTTCATAATCCCTTGTGATTTTGAAAAGAAAGGTACCCTTGATGCATTGTGTGACTTGGGGGCAAGCGTTAACGTGATGTCTCATACCACGTTCAAAGACCTTGCAATTGGAAAGCTAAAGCCTACTACTATCCGTCTTGAAGTTGTCAATGGTGAGGTTGTGAAGCCACTAGGAATTGTTGAAGACGTGGAGGTAAAGGTGAAGGGGCTAGCTTTCCCGGTCGACTTCATGATTTTGGAAGTGAAGGCGGACCCCAAAGTTCCACTCATTTTGGGAAGGCCATTTCTAGCTACGGGAAAAGCAAGAATTGATGTTGGTAGAGAAGAGTTATCCTTGAGCTCAAAAGGAAAGAGTGTCACGTTCATGTGTAAGAAGGAAAAAGGAGCCAAGTCTCACTTAAAGCCTCCGGATGATTTCGATGATCATGATTCTCTTCTCTTTGACAATTTAAATTAATTTCTTCATGATTATATGAAATTGTCAAATGCTAACTTGTCTTCTTGTGATGTTAATAGGATGAAAGCATCGGAGCTCGATTGGAAACTCGATAAAGGAGAAAGAGGAAGTCCACTAGAATCACTTCTCAATGACGATTTGATGCTTGTAAGCAAGAATGGTGAGGTTGAGCTAGTGGACAAGAAGAAGGCCAAGCTACTGTTTAAAGTGAGGATGCGAGGAGAAAGTGAGATGGACCATCATTTGGTCCAATGATCGTAAAATTCTGTCCGGCTTGAAGACGTTAAACTTAGCGCTAAATGGGAGGCAACCCATTCTTTTGTTATTTTGATGCTTTTTTTTGTTGATTTTGGTCTTGTAGGTGGATTGTGCTCGTGAGAAAAAGAATGTTGAAGAAAGGAGAAGAGCTTCATGGATTTGAGTAAAAATGTCACCATTTGTTGCAAACTTAATTCTCGACTCTTGTATCGAGTCAAGTTTGGGGGGAAAGTGCATGGTGAACATAGCTTGAGTCGTGTGGATGCGTTTACTTCTTCACAAGAAGATCATCAATGGAAACTACAAGGGTAAGTCCCACCACTTTTTGCAAACTTAATTCTCACCTCTTAGTTCGATTTAAGTTTGGGAGGAGAGTGCGTGGTGTGACTCACCACTTAAGTGTGTTTGATATGATGATATATTGATGATGAAAGGTCTTCTTGTAAAATTCACCCAAATTTTAAAATTTTCTCATGAGTTTGGTTGGATTTTTGTATGATTGATTGTGTTGAAGTGCATGTGAATCCATATTTTTAAGGCAATTGTTGAGCTAATGGTGTTGTATGAGTTTGAGTATGAATGAAGGGTATTGGAAGCACAAATGGAGCTTGGAACGAACGCTTTCCTTACCAAATGCCTATTGAGGGAGTACTCTACACCTTATCACTTTTAGTTGCTTGACATAATTTGATTTGGATTTATGTGATTTGCATGCTACTTTATTTGTTATGTTTTGGGATGTTTACTTTTCGTAAGTTAGGATTTCCTTTTCAATAAAGGTTGGGATGATTGTGAGCTTAATTGATTATGGATGTTATGAATGTGTGCTTTATTGTTAATGATGGTGATTTTTATTTTTGCATGTTATGTGTTTTTGGTTGTTTATTATTTGTTGAGTCTTTATTTTATGTTTTGTGTGTTTTCTTATTTTTGTCTTGGTATGTTTGGTGGTTTGTTTTGGGATGTTGTGAGTCATTTTTGAACATGAGTGGTGATATGTTGTGGTAGTAAGTGATGACAAGTTATGATTAAGAATCTCTACACTTTCGAATTGTGACATGTTTTACTTAACTTGTTCAATTTTGAGATGAATGTGGTGTAATAAGTTTCCTAAGGTCCGAGCACAAGCTTGTGAGAATTTGAGCCTCAACCGTGCATACATGGTTTTTTCCTTCATGAGTGGATCGATTGAGTTTTGATAAGCTAGAACTTGCTCAAGGACTATAGGAATGAGCCCGATTTGTGGAGATTAGTGAAATGATCTAAGGCCATCCTTGTCATTTATAGTCATTACCATATATTTCCCTACCTTGAACATCATCCCTAGTCAACCACTTTGAGCCTTAAAGCCATTTTATTGTGAATTTAGCACACTACAAGCCTTAATTACCCACTTGAGCCTTACATACATACCTTTTGTGTAAGTGATTTAGGAGATGTGGTTTAGAAAGGTTTGATGAGAATTGTGCAAGAAAAGAAAGGAAATGGTAAATAAATAAGAAAAAGGATGAAAAGAGCAAAATGAAGAATGCACATGCAACCTCAAAACAAGAAATATGAGCAAAGCAACAATAATATGCTCAAGTATTTAAAAGTTCAAAGAAGGAAGCATGCATTAAAAGAAGCTCAAAATCTAAGGAAAGTTGATGATTAGTGCTTGTGATTACCAAAGTTGAGAAAGGAAGAAAGAAAAGTGGAGAAGTTGAGGAAGTTGATCATCTCTTCGATTACTTACACTTGTTAGTCACTATTATCCATACTCTTCCTACCTTACCAAAGAGCCTATCATTACATCCCAATTAAAGACCTTTTTGATCATTAATTTAAACTTTGGTGGTTTGTGAATGTAGTCCACGAGCAAGCTTATAGCGAGTCGAGCCAATCGATTGATGAGTGTTGTTTTACCCTATTTTAAAGAGTGTTGAGTGACATTTATATCCTATGTGAGGCTTGGACTTAAAAAAGGGACTATATTACACTATCATTCTCTTTAGATTGAACTTGTTAATTTTTCATGTCATGGATCTAATGTTGTAGGATGACTTAGCATAAATTGTGATTCTTATTATTATTGGTGTGTTATTACTTATATTCGTTTAGTCTTTTCCTAGGTGAATATCTCTCTCCTTGGTTTATCATTTCGTTGTGCGGGGACGCACAACACTTTAAGTTTGGGGGTGTGATGAGTGATATTTTCACCTAGATTTTAGTGTCTTTTTATGTGAGTTTTCGTATATTTTTATCAGTATTTTATGTGTTATTTGGTTGTGTTTTGTGTTTTCATGGAAATGTGTGTGAATGAGCTTAAACCTATAATTTTCACTTTTTATTTGATGGTAGATATGATAAGGAAGACGTAGGAAAAAATGGATCTCAATTCGGAGTTGAAACGAGGGAGAACGAGCCAAAACAGTGAAGAAATACAGGAGCCAGCACCAACATGGGCCGTGTAGCCAACACTGCCTGTAAGCGATGGTCGTGCGGCGACACCTATTCGTTCAACATGGGCACCTTAAGGCCGTGTCCAGTCGCACGAGTCATGTTGGCAGCACGAGCCGTGTCATCAACACGGCCCTGTAAGAAAAGACCGTGCGGGAGCATCAGTTTACACGACACGGCCACCTTATGGCCGTGTGACAAAGCACGACTCGTGCTATGTAAAATCCTAGAAAAAAATTAGAATCCTTCTAGAAGCCTCCCAAGGGGTATAAATACCCAATACTTCAATATGTGAGATGAGATCCGAAATCCACTCTTCCACACACACCTCACACACCTTTTCATCCATTTTTCACCTTCATTTTCATCCATTCACCATCCTTTGGATCTACAATCATCCAACCATCAAAACCTTCATCAAATTGAAGAAAAGAAGCAAGGAAGAGAGGAAGATTGCAAGGAAAGGAAGAAGATCACCATTGAAGCTCTTCAAGGGAGTTTTCATCCATACTTTGTAGTTAAACCTCATAGTTTCATCATGTTTTTGAAGGATCTTAATGTCTATGTTAATTTCCTTGTTAATATGGTAGGCTAATCTCCCTTGTGAGATTAGCAACATGAGAGTTGTTGGATAATTTTGGGGATTTGTGTATTTTAATTCATATGTTGATTGGATCTATGATTTTCTACCATTGATTATTAATTTCTTGAATTGTATTGATGATTTGTGTGTTTAGTTGTTCTAGATATGTGATTAGATTGAGAAATCAATTATATGCTTAGGATAATTAAGTGAATCATTTCATCAAACACTTCATGTGCATTATAGATTGTGAAGAGATTGAGAAGTCCTTCATAGTTTAGAACCCTTTGGTAGGACATGTGATTGGTTTGATCGAGAGATTGATTAATTGTGTGAAGGGACTCTCATTTAAGCTTAGTACCTAGTTGGAATTGTTTAAGTGAGAACCAATCCATTGAGCTATTTGATATTCATATCCTATCCATCTCAAGAGGGAGTTTAGGTGATCTTAGTGTTGGCCCTTAGTCTTCAATCCATGATACATATGAATTTGATACATAATTCCTAGAATTTCCACTTCTTAATTGTTGTTAATCTCACTTTTAATCAATTTGGTAAACCACTTTTTATCCATCCATCTTGTTGATTGATCATTACTCGCTTTGATCACTTGTCATTTAATTATTTGCAAACAATCCTATTGATGATTCGTCTCTATAAAATTACAACAAACGTGAGATCGCTTAAGCACTAGTGCCTACCTCCCTTGGGTTCGATAATTTCTTGAATTGGTCATTACCCACTAAACTATGACTAATCAGTACTATGAGGAGCAGTCGCGGATGCATTCCAACAACATGGAGGAGATGATGACGATGAGTTTAACTTCCAGTTTCTCGAATCTCCTCGTGCATACATCCCATGGAATACCCATCATCCACCTCCACTACCTCCAGAGCCATGAAGGGAGTACTTTGAGGGTTAGGCACTTTCATTAGTTCATTCTAGCTATGATTAGACATTTGATTTGATTTGTAGAATCAGATTTGATTGTAGTTAAATTGTTTGTTTTTAGGTGGTTTTCTTTACTTTGGGATTTTATTTTCAGTTTTGTGCGATTTACTTTTTCTTATTTTGGGTTTTTTGGTCTGATTTTCATTATTTGGATGTGATGGGAATTTGATTTTACTTGTTGTGGATGTGAATTGATGTGTTTTGATATCTTGAGATGGATGATTTTGGTTATGCATGTTATGTGTTTTTGTTATGTTTCTTGTGTGGTTAGTTTTTGATTTTATGTTATGTTGATGTCGTTTTTATTCTTGTAGGGATAGATTGGTGGTAAGTTTTTGGGAAGGTGTTGAGTATTTTTAAATGTGAGTTATGATGCATTGTTTGTGATAAGTGATGGGAAGCATATTAATGTTTTCTACTTATTAAAATTGTAACATGGATTACATAAGTTGTTCAATTTTGAGAAGTATGAAGGGTAATTAGGTTTCTTTTGGTCCAAGCAAAAGCTTGTGAGAGTTGAGCCTCAACCGTGTCTCCATGGTTAATTCTTGATGAGAGGACCGGTTGTACTTAGATAAACTAAAACTTGCTCATGGACTATAGGAACGAAGCCCGAATAGTTAAAATTTGTGATATGATCTTAGGCCATCCTTGTTAAATAAAGTCATAGCCATAAAATTCCTTACCAAAAACATTATTCATAGTTAGCCAATTTGAGCCTACAAGCCTTTTCTTTATGATTTAAGCACAATACAAGCCTTGAAAATCCACTTGAGCCTTATATATATAACCCATGTGTGGGTAATTGAGGATAATGATGGTTTACAAGGGAAGATATGGAAAAATGTGCAAGTAAATGGAAGAAAGGTTGAATCAAGAAAAAGGATGAAAGAGCTCAAGATAAAAAGCAAGTGCAACTTCAACAACAAAAGTGAAAAAGGAGCAAAATCCTAAATATGCTCAAGGAACACAAAAAAAAATCAAAGAAAAGAAGTATGCCATTCAAAATAAGTTCAATGAATCCATGGTATGTTGATGTTTAGTGCTTTTGAACAATTGACAAAGGAAGGAGGTTTGAAAGTGAGGAATTTGGAGAAAAGAATCATATCTTCGATTATCCACACTTGAATAGTCACTATTATCCAAAGTTTCCTACCCTACAAAAGAGCTTGAACATTACATCCTAAGATAAAGACCTTTTTGATCACTTATTGAAACTAGGGTGGCTTGTGAACATAGTCCATGAGCAAGCCTATAGTGAGTCGGTTCTAGCCGGTTGATGAGTGTTGTTGAAAACCTTACTCCATAGAGTGTTGAGTGAATTTGATATCCTATGAGAGGATTAGATTGAAAGGGAATTGATTACTCGTTTGTCATTTTTAAGATTGAACTTGTTAATCTTCCATGTTATAAGTTTGATGATGTAGGGATACTTAATGTGATTTTGTAGTCCTTATTATTTGTGATGTATTGTAGTTTATGTTCATTAGGTATTTTCTAGGTGAAAATTACTCCTCTTATTTATCATTTTTTGTTGTTCGAGGACGAACAACATTTTAAGTTTGGAGGATTGATCGTTGTCATTTTCACCTAGGTTTTAGTGTCTTTGTTCGTGATTTTTAGATGTTTTTATCTGTATTTATGTGACTTTTGGTGGAGTTATTTTAATTATGAGAAATATGGTTTGGATTGATAGAATTGTGTAAATGAGCTTAAATATGTGTAAAACAGGTCAAGAAATGGAGAAAAATGGAGTCGGGAGCAAAACGGAGATGGAAGTACAAGGCATGCCCGGACACAGGCCGTGTGCGGAACATGGCCCTGTCCGATGTGACCGTGTACTGTCATCAGAATGACAAGCTCACCCAGGAGAATGGTCGTGTTCTGGCGCACAAGCCGTGCAGCAGTGCACGCCCCGTGTGCAGAACACGGGCCTTTAAGAGAAAGCCGTGCAATATCATCAGAAAATGCTACACGCCCATGACCTAGGCCGTGTAGCACAGCTCGAGCCGTGTCTGGAAGCACATACAACATGCCAAACTAGGTATGCACTACACGAGCCGTGCGCTTCTACACGGTCCGTGTAGGTGCAAAAGTCAGTGTAGTTTTCAGAATGTTCCGGAAGCTACTAGAAGGCCCTTAAGTGATATAAAAGGATGACTTGTGCGAAATTTAGAGGGGAAGATCATAATTAGAGCAGTTACACACACTCCACATAATATTTTTCACACACTAGATCCATTTGATTCATCTCCATCCCTTAGATCCATCAATTTCCATTTGATCTCCATTAATCCATCCATCAATCCAGCATTCAATCCATCCATCCACCATTTGAGAAGTGGAAAGCATCAAGGATTGAAGAAGTTAAAATTTTGAAGAGAAGGAAGGTTTCTCCATGAAAGGGAAGCCAATCCACTTTTCATTTGTTGATTTTCTTCTCATTTTGGCTCAAATAGAGCAAGCTTTTGATTGTATTGATACAAGCACAATGTGTAGTGGCTAATCCTATAGTAGTGCTAATCATATGATTGGTTGAGAAGAATGCTAGATATGTAGGATTTGAGATGTTGAATTGAGTTAATTTTGGACTTCCTTTTATGATTCACGAATCATGTTTCATTTCAATACTTGTGTGATTAAATTCTCTATTCATAATGTTAGGATGGTCATTCCAATATTATGATTAGATGTTTAATTGAATCATATATTAAGATGAGCATGCATGTTAGTGTGAGGGGAGGTAAGTCATACCCTTCTTATGCTTAGAACACTCATAGAGGGACACTTAAGAAATTGAGTGAAAAGAACCAAACTTATGATCATAGTACCTTAAGGGAATTGAGATTAAGCACAATCCTAGGAAACTTAGACTTGTAAAAGAGTTGAGAACCTAATTGCCTTGGCCATAGGGATTAGGGGTAAAAACGTGATTGCTTTTAGTCCACAAATTAATGAAGTTCACCATCAAGAGTTATGCATATCTAGCTAGATTCTTAACCATGATTATGATTAGCCTTGCTCTCTTCTTAAGTGAATTTTACCTCCATCTCATTCATCATTTGTTTGTTGTTTGATCCAAAACATTGTTAGTTCATATTTTTAGTTAATTGAGTAGAACAATAAGTAGTAGTCTAAATACCAAACAATAAATCTATCATTCTTACAAAGCATAAATCACTGGAAAATTCGGATATAACCATGAGTTTACTTTCCCTTGGGACGACAATCTTATAAATTTTGTACTTGATCACACGTGTACTCGATGGTAGAGTCTCTTACTCTTACACATTTTACAAGAAATGCGACTAAGTTCAGTAACTGAACCAAGAATGATCACAATCAAACAAGATAAAACCATAAATAAGAGATCACAACCAATAGGAAGCCTAATTCCCACCAAAGAACTCAACCGACTTTTATTACTCTCCCTTAGAACAACACTAATAAAATTCTCCAATTACAAGTGTAATGTCTAAAGTGAGAATGAATCACCCGTCCCTCTCCTATGAGAGAAACTATTTATATTATCTACAAACCCTAATCTGGAACCAATCGTCTTGCGCCACCTGGATAGAGACAAGCCATCATTAATGAAGTCGCCTGGTACGCCGACTAGCCTGGGGAGGAGACTGGGTGCCATGGGTTGTCTTTACAGGGTGTCACAGACCGCTTTTGTCCTTTGTTGGCTTCCCATTGGTAGTTGGAGGAGGATGCGCCAGTTGCTTGATGTCTTCTAGTTAAGATTGCTATCCAAGGTATCCCATCTTACTGTTAACCTTGTCTTCTAGCATGCTGTACTTGTCAGTCTTCATAATGGTGTCTGTGTTTTATCCTACAGCTCCTGATATCTGCCTGGTCCTCGGACGGGTCGCTTTCCGATGCTGTGTTGTTCGTCCAAACTCCTTGGTAGAGGGAGGGATGCTACCGAGCTTTCTCTCCGAGGGTGCTTCGGACTTCTATCCCTTTATTAGGTTTCTTTTCTGTCATTTCCTAAGCTGGGCTATTGGGCTGGAGGTGGTTTTTTTGGGCTACCTTAGTTGTCCATTCAACACTCCTTCCCAAATTGGATCACTTTAAGACTGGGTTTCCTTCTTTAAGTATTTAAGGGTTATTGGGCCTTGGGCCTACTAAGCATGGGGGATATAATACCCATAACATTAGCCCCTCGAGCTTGAATAATATTATAATTTGAGATTATTCAGGATCGAATCGTACTTCACAGGTTATATCCCTCATGCTTCGGTACTTGCAATTCCTGGATTCTTCCACCCTAGCTCATTATTATTTCCGCTTGCTATCTTCATTTCTAGATTATCAAGGTCACCGAGATATTTCCGCGAGGGTGGGGGTATTTCTAGTATTTTGGTATAACTGTCGATTCAAATTTTGAAATTTAAACAATCTGTCAGTTTACCATTTTCTTCTTCATCTTTTTCTCCCTTTGATTTTGTAGACGGTTGGCATTCCTCTTATACAGTGCGCCCATTCTCTCCCTCCAGGTACCATTCTTCTTCTCTTATTTTCTTTCTTTCTCTGATTTATTCTTCTCGGTGTTTCTAAATTCTTTATGTTTGGGACTTCTATCGATCTACTCTCTTCTCCTCTTCTTCCCTTATTTTCATCTAGGTTTCTTCTCCCTATTTTACCGCATGACTTTTTTTTTTTAGTTTGGTGAACCATGGATCTTGAAGGCTCCCACTCTCCTTTACAATCTCCCTCACATACTATCAATTCATCACTTAGGAACGCTGTGTCTGCTTCTCCTCATCCCGATGAGGGTTCAGGGTCTCGCTCTCCTTCTAAGTCTGCCTTTGATAGGACGATCGTCGAATTTGTGGTGAATTTTCGTTTGCAGCACAACGCCGAGATGATCGATGCTGGTCCTAGACTATTGGCTCATCTTGGAGAGTTTCCAAAATGGGACGACAAGGTTCCCTTTTCCACTGTGGCTTTTTCCTCCACATTAAATGCCTCTTGGATAGAGAAAAACAACATTATTGCTATCGACAAATTTTAATGTGGAGATGACATTGAGTTCTCTCTTCTCTCACTCGGTGCTCAGATGTGTTTTGCCCCTTCTAACGCTGTTGCGGCCTATGAATTGCAGCTCGAGCTAGGCCTTCGATTTCCTCTTCTCTCCTGTATTTGGAAAATTCTTGAATTTTAGAGTATAGCCCCCGTGCAGTTGGCTCCCAACGGATGGGCTGTCTTGATGGGGACCCTGGTTCTATTTCGTTTGGCAGAGTATTCCTGGTTGAGTGCTGCCGAAATTAATTATCTTTATCGGCTTACTCCGAACACTAGGATGAAGGGATATTATTATCTAGTGCCTCGCCATTCTAACCTGGTGGCTTCTCTTCCCAGTTCTGTCAAAAAGTGGAAGGACCACTAGTTTTGGGTTTGTGGTCCCTGAAGGGGCCGTCTTCGACTCCTAGGACCCTCAGATTCCCACCGTATTTCCTAGAAGTTTCTTTTTCAAACCTGATTTGAGTGCGTGTATGTATTTTAATTCATACTTTTGCATGCTATCTGCACTATCCTAACCTCTTTTTTTGTAGTAGGTGAGTCGTGTGCTCCAGAGAAACTATCGTCTGAGTTTCAAGACGCCTTCCATCGCGTCCATAGTCTGCCTGAGAAAGAGCGTGGCTATCAGTTCATTCTCACTTGTACCAATCTTTTTAACGCCGACCTTACTTCTTCAGATATAGCCTACCAGGTGATTTTTTTGTTGCCACGTATCTCGTTTCTAATCCTGTTCCCCCTTCTTTCTTCATTTTTCTTTCGTACTTACTCTGTCTTTCCCTTTGTTCTGCCCAAGTGAGAAAAAATGCCTCATGCCCGACATTGCTCACATTGCTACTCTTCTCTCCGCTCGCCAACGAGCCATCCTCGTCCAGGAAAAGATAAAAATTCCAGAGGTTTCATCCAAAAGCCTTCTAATGTTCTTCTCGCTGTGCAGTCCCTCAAAGCTATCAAGATCTGAGACCCTTCTGATCCCCCTTCTCCGACTCAAAAAGTTGGTGCTCCCGAAGTTAAAACTTCGGGTGCTACAGGAAAAGTTACCAAAAAATCTGCTAAAGCTTCTAAGCCCAAGAAGGCTGCTTCCACAGCCATTGGTATGGAGGTCATCCTCGTCAAAAGGAAGTACAACTTAGTGAATGAACGTTTCGATAAGGATACTCATGATAGCACAGCTCTCGTGGTTCGTCCTCTGAAGAGGAGTTGGAACGATGATGCTGGTGATGTGGGTGTTAGCCCTTTTACTATACCTGATCCTACCCCTTTGGAGGCTTTATATGTCTGCAATATTAGTTCTTCTCCTTCGCTCGAAGCCCTTCATAGGTCCGAGACTGGTATCTTTGACATCCCTGGGATTTTTTCTTGCCTGGTTTTTGAGCGTCTGGCTAGATCCGATCCGAATCCCCATGGCCCGTCCTTTGAAGATCCCTCGGGTGATCCAATTCCTTACTGTTCCCCTTCTGAGTTTTGACGGTATTATCAGGGAAAGACCCCCTTGCATTTTTGGGAACATGGTGGGTCCTCTACTGAGGGTGCTTCTTCTGCTCTGCTCTTATTGGATGAGGCCACTCCGTATCTTCCAGTTGATCCGATAGCTGACCAGGAATTACTAAAGAAGTACAGACACTTGGATGAGGCTGGGAAAACCTTCCTACGCACTCAGGAGCTTCTGTTCAACTTTGATGCTCTAGCTTGTTTGGCTCGTGCTGCCACTTTTCCCTTCAAATGTTGCACCCAAGATCTCCTCGGCCATATTAAGAATATGTCCGCTGAAGACTCTCTCCATAGTATTGCCAGCCATCTTGGTCGACAAGCACTCCATGCTGCTAATGCTTTGCACTGCATCTCTGAATTGGAATAGCATGATTTCTATTTACAAGACGAGGTGGCTTCGCTCATTCAGAAGGTAAAGGATCAGGAGAAGAAAGTATTTGATGCGAGTACTACTGAGGCTGGAATCCAGAAAGAGCTGAGGGTTGAACAGGATAAAGGGGCCGAGCTTCGGAAGAGCTTTGAAGCCCTACGAGACTAGTATGAAAGTTTGTTGGCCAGCTCTGAGAAGAAAAAAGGTACTTTGGAGCTGAAAGTCAAGGTACTCTCCGATCGAGTTGCTGCCATGGAGGTTGGGCATTGGGAAGAAATTAAGACGAGAGAAGATCAATTTCGTGTTGATCTGATCCGTGTCTAGGAAAATCTTCATTCCCTTACGATGTCCTCTGGCAAGGAAATCGAGAAGGTGCGTCAAAAGAAAGAGGCTTCCGAGGCTTTAGTTAACCTGAGGATTAGGAAGGTCGATGATACAGTTGCAGAGGTTCGAAAAGAGCAGGATGAGGCACTGGCTGATGTGGATCATCTCAAGGATGAGCTTCTTCTAGTACAGGCAGGCAATCACTATTATCAGGATGTGGTCATCCCCAAAACTAAGATCTATTGCTTCTACTCCTATTCATCCACTATGGCCAAGGCATCCTTAGAGAAGCCTTATCCTGAATGTTTGGATGGTATGTGCGATATCCTTCGTTAGGCCCTCAGCCAGGAGAGGATGCCTCCAGGTGAGTCATTGAAGGATGAACTTGAATTGGGATTGCTTGGTGAGTATTCCAATTTTATCACCGACACCGAGTCTCATAAGGATGACCCTGGTGAGGTTTCGGAGGAGGCATCAGACGAGGCCTTTGCTGATGAAGTCCTGGAGTTTGCCACTGCTGACTCTCCGACTAATGACCCTTCCTCGGAGCTTCCCTTCGTGTCCACGGGAGTGTCTATCCGGGAGTCACTTGCTGAGCCTGAGGCTCCTACTTTACTTGAAACAACCGATGTGCCTGATCAGACTTCTATTATGACCGGGTCAGAGCTCCCTTTTACTCCAAAGATATTCTAAAGTCCTCTCTTTTTTTTATGGTGCATGTTTCTTGAGGTAAATATTCATAACCAAATAAATACCCATAACCGCATACAAGGTTTTCCATACATTTTCCTATTTTAAATGTAATCTACATATTTGTTACTCATTCGGCTTAGTGCCTTGGTTAAATTTCAAATATGGCCTAGTGCCTTGATTATAAGCAGTAAGAGGTGGTATCACCAACCTTATTTGTCTTCCAGTCTGACTTATTGATAGTACTTCTTTAGGTGCTGGATATTCCATGGATACGACACCTTCTTTCCATCCACTTCTTCTAGCTCGTATGCTCCTCATGCCAATACCCTCTTGATCACGTATGGGCCTTCCCAATTTTGCCCATTACCTTGTGCGACCGGTCCTAGCACCTTCTGGAGTACCAATTCTCCTCCTTTAAATTGCCTCAGTTTTATCTTGGAGTTGTAAAACCGCTCCACCCTCTGCTTGTAGATTGGGTTATGCATCTCTGCGCTCAATCTTTTTTCTTCCAACAGGTCTAGATTCTCCTGGATCAATTTTTCATTTGCCTCTTCTCTGTGGAGAGCGATCCTCGGACTGGCCTCTCCTATCTCTACTGGAATCACTGCATCGATTCCGAAGGCCATCAAGAATGGGGTCTCATTGGTGGAGGTTCTTGTTGTTGTCCTGTACAACCACAGAACTCCCGATAACTCCTCCGGCTAGCTCCCATCTAGCTTTTCCAACCTGGTTTTTAATGTGTGCTTGATTATTTTGTTCACCGCTTCAACCTGCCCATTAGATTGTGGATGATATGGTATATATGATCATTTTTTAATGGTGTAGTCCTCACAAAACTTTCTCAGTTTAACGTTGTCAAATCACTTGCCGTTGTCAGTCACTATGGCAAATGGTATTCCGAACCGGCATATGATATTTTTCCAGATAAAATTTTCTACTCGGGCCTCGATGATCATCGCGAGAGGTTCTGCCTCGGCCCACTTTGTGAAATAATCTATCGCCATGATAGCGAATTTGTTTCTTCCTTTTTCGGTAGGCAGCGGTCCGATCAAATTAATTCTCCATTTCGCGAAGGGCCATTGGCTAAACACTGAAGTCAGCTATTCTGAAGGTGCTCTAACTATCTGAGCCAGTCTTTGACAAGTTGCACACGCTCTCGCATGTTGGGTGGCATCCTTTTTTAGCGTCGGCCAGAAATAACCTTGCCTGATTATTTTGTGTGCTAGAGCGATTCCACCTGTATGATTTCCATATACGCCCTCGTGTATCTCCGCTAGTACATAACTTGCTTCTTCGGGACTTAGGCATTTCAAAAGCGGTGATGAATATCCTCTCTTATACAGCTTTTCCTCTATTAAAATATATCTTGTCGATCGAAGCCTAATTTGTCGGGCCTTGTCCTTGTCCGAAGGTTCTTCTCACCTCTCTAGATATGCCCTGATTGGGATCATCCATGACTCTTTCGTCGGCTGGTCATTCAGAACCCAAACGATATTGTCTGACGGGTTCTCCTACCTCACAATATTGATGTTATTAAGATCCTCTGCATTTGATGTTGTGGCTAACTTAGCCAATGCGTCGGCTCCCATATTGTCTTTTCTATCGATGCACTCTAAAAATACCTATTTGAACTTCTGCAGTATGCCCGCTGCTAACCCTCTATAATAACTTATATGTTCGTCCTTGGCCTCGTATTCCCCTTTCATCTGGTTCACCACCAATTGAGAGTCGCTATATATCATCAGTTCATCTGCTCCCATGGTCAGCGCCATTCTCAAACCATTTAGTAGAGCCTCGTATTCTGCCTTGTTGTTAGTGGCTGGGAAGCCGAACCTGATCACAGTCGAGAAGGTCTTTTCTGATGTAGTTCATATGATGATCCCGGCTCTTGATGCCATCGCTGTTGTGGAACCATCCACATGCATAACCCAAGAATTTCTTTTTCCCTCATTGGCCGATATAGGGAAAGTCAGTTCCACTATGAAATCCACCATGACTTGCCCTTTGACTGCATTCCTCGGCAGGTATGCAATATCAAACTGCCCCAATTCGACGGACCATTTTAGCAATTTTCCCGCTGCGTCCAGCCTTTGGAGTACTTGTCTTAAAAAAATATCATTAGTACCTCTATGGTATGCTCCATGAAATATGGTCTCAGCTTTCTTGAGCTCATAACGAGAGCATAGGTCATTTTCTCTATTACCGAGTATCTAAGTTCCGCATCCCTCAAAGATTGACTTACGAAGTACACCGGTTTTTGGTTCTCTTCCATTTTGACCAATACCGAACTAATTGCCGTTTTAGATACTGCCAGATATAGCTGTAGTATCTCGCCTAGTGAGGGTTTAGAGAGAATTCTGGGATCTGACAGTCCTTTTTGATCTCGTCAAATGTATTCCCGCACTCTTCCATCCATTCAAACTTGGCTTTTTTGATGACATTGAAGAAGGGCTTACATTTATCTGATGCTTTTGACATGAACCTGTTTAAGGCGGCCAGCCTACCTGTCAGGTTCTGGACCTTTTCATGTGCCTCAGAGGATCCATCCTTAGGATCGCTTCTACTTTCTCTAGGTTCATCTCGATTCCCCTCGAACTAAATAAGTATTCGAGGAAGCTCCTCTTGCTTACTTCGAAAGTACAATTCTTTGGGTTTAACTTCATTCCCTAATGTCAGAAGATTCTGAACACTCTCTTTAGATGACCGAAATGATCTATTCTTTTTAGACTTTTCAACACGGTATCGTCTACACAGACCTCAACTATTTTTCCAGTCTCTCCTTCAAACATCTGATTCACTAGCCTTTGATAGGTCACCCCCGCGTTCTGTAGATCGAATGGCATGTTGTTCCATTCATAGACAACATTTCTGTAGAAGAAAGTCGTATTTGCCTTATCGTCCGGGTGCATCGAGATCTGATGGTACCCCGAGAACACATCCATAAAGCTCATGACTTCGTGTTCCATCGTGGCATCCACCATCTGATCAATGGATGGGAGATGGTAGTTGTCTTTAGGGCATGCTTTGTTTAGATCTGTAAAATCGATACACAATCTCCACGATCCTTCATTCTTTTTTACCATAATCGGATTTTGTACCCTTATTGGGTACTTGCATTCGCTGATTCTTTCACTCGCCAACAGCTTATGCAACTCCAATTCCATAGCCGCATTCTTCTCTGGGCTAAATTTCTTTTTCTTTTGGTGGAATGGTGGGATGCTGGGGTCGATGCTCAATCTGTGACAAGTGAACTTTGGGTGTACTCCCAGTGTTTTGTTCGGGTTCCAGGTGAATACATCTAGATTCTCTTTTAGTAGTTGGTTTAGCTCTTTCTTGAATTCGCTTTCCCATTTCGTCCCAATCTTAACTTTGATATTCGCGTACCCTGGGTCCAGTTGTACTACCTATATTTTTCTACCTCCGAGGCTCCTTTCCATAGTTTTATCCTCGAATCCTCATCGGGTGTCACTGGCTTTTACCTCGGCTCCTTCGTCACTGTCTCCCCCTTTTTTATTTCCTGGTCGGGTAGATTTGGATGTACTTCGGTTATCGTGAGGAGCACATTATTCCCTTGTTCCTCTTCTTCTCTCTCTTCCTCAATTTCCACGATCACATCAGGTTCGTTCTCCTTTTGCTCCTCTTCTCATGATTCTTTGATTCCTATTTGTATTTCACAGCTCTCTCCTTCTCCCATGATATCTTCGAAACTTAGCATCTCATAATCCATGTCATGATAACTCAAGCCCTCTACCTTTTCTTTGAACAAACACTCTCTTGCCCTCCTTTGATTTCCTATCACAGTCGCTACCCTGCCGTCTGCTGTGACAAACTTGAGGTACTGGTGAAGGGTGGACGGGATAGTTCCGAAGGCATGGATTAATGGGCGCCTCAGTATATAGTTGTAAGTAAAAGCTTGATCTACAAGTTTGAATGTTAGCTATTTTTGCATCCGGGTCTTTCTATCCGAACCTTCCAACTGGATTAATAAATCAACTTCCATGGTTGGCCTGGTCAACACGTTACCGAACCCTTTGATCTTGTCACCATAAGATCTCACCTTGTGGTGACCATCTCTTCCCAAATTTTCAAATACCTCCTTAAAGATTATATTGGCATACGCACCGGTATCTACCAAATATCTATGAACTTTGACTCCCAACGCATAGGTGAAATGACTAAAGGGTTGGAATGAGGAGTACTTAGCCCATAAAAATCCATTGTAAAGATGATTTCGGCTTTTGTTATCCCTTGTGTCTGCGAGGTCAGCAACCATACTTGAGGGATTTGTTGGCTTAAATCTCTCAGCTCCACTTTTTTTCTTCTTTTTGATGTAGTGGTCAGCGCCTGAGAGGTTCCGACATAAAGAATCTCCTCTACGGGATCCATCATGTGTATTTCTCCGAGTCTGTCTCCCATCGGGGCTTGCCCTCCAATCCTTATGAACACTGGTGGTCACCCTGGAGGTAGAGGGGGTAGAGGCATCGCTTCTCCATTCCGTCCTCTATTCGGGGACCTTTGTCGATCCGGAGGAGAATGAAGATTAGCGTCTCTCTGATACACCCTCGTCCTCGGAGCCTGTAGCATTCCTCTCAATTTTTCTTCCTTGAACAGCTTCCATAATTCCATGATTAAGTCTCGGCATTGATCGGTATTGTGTCCATGCGTCTGATGGTACATGCAATACTTTCGAGAATTGGTGAGCTCTGATGTTCATAGGACTAGTCTCGGCGTTCGAAGAATCTATTGATCTTTAACATAGTAAAAGACCTTAGCAACATTTAGATTGGTTCCCGACTTCAGTTCTTCGTACATTTGTTGTACCTCGGTATCCTCTGTGAAAGGTTTAAAAGTAGCAGGTGTTATGTATTCCTTCGCCCCTCCTGTGCTTACTTTCTTCCTGCTCGGCTCTGCCGAGGTGCTTTGATTGCTCACTTTTTTTGCCATCTTGGAAATATCCTCGGCTTGGATGTATTCATTTTCCATGACTATAAAGGCCGCGTAGGACGCGGGCTGCATAAGCTATACCGCTTTCCATAAGCTAGTCTCTGAGTGAAGTGCTCCCATCACCGTGATGAGGCATGTTTTGTCCCCCATGACTTCCCCCATTGACCTCTGCTCGTTGAACCTTTTCAAAAAATCTCACAACCTTTCTGTCGATCCCTAGCGAATGTTAGCCAACTGTGTTTCGGCTCCTTAGGTGCTCCAAGGTATGAATACTGCATCAGAAAAATCTCCATCAGTTCTCTCCAGCTTTTGATGGATGCTGCCAGAACTGCTCTAAACCAAGCGAGGGTCTTGTTTTCTAAGGTTAGTGGGAACATTCTGCATGTGATCTCGTTCGCGCTTTGAGCCCTCATCCACATCAGATACTTTTTGATGTGAGAGTAAGGATAATAATCACAATCGAAAATTAAGCTGGAGGGAAACTTGATTCCTTATTGCCGAGGTGCATTACTGATTTATACCGTGAAAGGTGAGGGAGCCACCGCTGTTTGAAGGACTCCTCCCGTTCGGACATCTTCCTTTCCAGGTCCATGAAGCACTTGTTTACCTCCTCGTTAATCAAGGCTTGTAGGTCCTTGGCTGGGGCATTCGAAAATGCTTCTCTATTCTCTGACCACATTTTAGTCCAGGCCTCCATCTGTCTCGTCCCTCTTCATGAAACGGGTCTTCTATTCCTCCCGTTCCTTGGTAAGGATAGCTCAGTCATGGGTAGATCTTCCCACGAAGGATCTCGGCTCTCCTGTGAGTATGGTGTCGAAGATGAATAGGATCTCTGATTCCTTGGCCTTCTGCTTCGGTTATGCCTCCTTTGAGTGATAGACGGGGTTCTCCATGGGGCTTCGTCTTCTACTGGCACTCCACGGGTTGTGGGTCGACCTCTCCTTTGATTTTGCGGGCGAGGTTGGTAAGATCCTTCTCCTCTCGGCCTTTCCCTCGGTGGGGGGTTCCTAGCCTCTTGATTTCATCCGGACCATGGTTGTCTTCGAGTGTCATCCCCCACGGATACCTCCGGGGATTGGGGATTCCTCATCCCTTGATTCCTTCCTGGTTGCGGTTGTCTTTGAGCTCCCACTTTCGGTCGGCGGAAGGTATTCACTGTGCAATCCTTCTGCTAGAGTTTCGTTCACGCACTCCCTTTCTTCGACATTCCTCCTCCGTATAAAGTTGATAGTTTCTCTTGTATCTCCTCCGCTGTGTTCTTTCCTGGCATCCTTCTTTCTCTCGAGATCCTCCCATAGATCGTCGTGGCTTCCCCTGTGAAGGCCGCTAAAGCTCAACCTCGCGGGGTGAACCGAGGGAGTTTCCACGGCGTACTCATCAATCACCCTTCGAATCTCTTTATTCATCTCTTTTGTTTTCTGGGGGTCGCCTAAATTTAGAACAGGAATAGATCTCGTCGTGGTGGGCACCTCTATTGCCGGTGTGCTAATTTGGATATTATTTCCACTCCTAGTCTCGTTTCGCTGAGCTCTGGAACATTCTTCCCTCTCTTCATTTCTAGGGGTTGTAAAATCCTTCACCTCCCATCTCAAAATCAAGAAACAAGACAAGGATCCAAGGATTTTTCTCAAAGAATGAAACCAAGAATTAAAAAAAAATAGAACAGGGATAGCTAATCGTAGCGTTTCCCATAGACGGCGCCAACTGTTGATGCGTGTTCTTTGCTAGTTAATTTATGTTTAAGAGATAAAGATTATTGTGTAATTAAACCAAGAACGATCACAATCAAACAAGATGAAACCATAAATAAGAGATCACAACCAATATGAAGCCTAATTCCCACCAAAGAACTCAACCGACTTTTATTACTCTCCCTTAGAACAACATTCATAAAATCCTCCAATTACAAGAGTAATGTCTAAAGTGAGAATGAATCACCCATCCCTCTCTTGTGAGATAAACTATTTATATTATCTACAAACCCTAATTCGGAACCAATCATCTTGCGCCACCTGGATGGAGACAAGCCATCATTAACGAAGTCGTCTGGTACGCCGACCAGCCTGGGGAGGAGACTGGGTGCCATGGGTTGTCTTTGCAGGGTGTGACAGACCACTTTTGTCCTTTGTTGGCTTCTCATTGATAGTTAGAGGAGGATGCGCCAGTTGCTTGCTGTCTTCTAGTTAAGATCAGTCCAAGGTATCCCACACTTACCGTTAACCTTGTCTTCTAGCCTGCTGTACTTGTCAGTCTTCATAATGATGTCTGTGCTTTGTCCCACAACTCCTACTATCTGCCTGGTCCTCGGACGGTCGGCTTTCGATGCTGTGTTGTTCGTCCGAACTCCTGGGTAGAGGGAGGGATGCCGCCGAGCTTCCCCGCCGAGGGTGCTTCGAACTTCTGTCCCTTTATTGGGTTCCTTCTCCGTCATTTCCTAAGCTGGGCCTTTGGGCTGGAGGTGGTTTCTTTGGGCTGGAGGTGGTTTCTTTGGGCTGCCTTAGCTGTCCATTCAACACTCCTTCCCGAATTGGGTCACTTTAAGATTGGGTCTCCTTCTTTAAGTATTTAAGGGTTATTGAGCCTTGGACCTACTAAGCATGTGGGATATAATACCCATAATAATCATTAATCAACTTAAGAATCAACTTAGGACAGAATTAGAAGAGGATTCTAATATGAAAGTAACTTGTTAAAGAGTTATTGAAAACAAACATTGCTAATTTTTGAGTAAAAATATTTGTAAAACTACGAATCTATCAAAAGAGATGTGATCTCACATGAAGAATATAGAGACAAGGTGTCCTTGAATGGAGTCAAAGTCCTCTTTGGTTTGATCAAGTATGGTAGAGTACATGTGAGTCAATCTAAAAAAATGAAGTGTCTATTATTTTATTATCAAGCAATTTGAATTTCACGAAATGTTGCGAAGACGGTAACGATATCAATAGAAGAATTAAAAGTATGTGAAAATAGATACTCACTGTGTCCCACAATAATTGGTTATATATTTTTAATTTGGGTATCTCATTTCAATTATTACATTTTTTTTATTGGTACATGAAATCTACATAAAATAATTAATATATACCTTTATGGAGTAAAAATTACTCTTTAAAGAGTAATATTTTTTATTTAGTAGAGTAGTAGTTCATTTTTTTAAAGAGTAATTTTCATATATTAAAGAGTAATCTATAAATTAGAGTGCAAAAAATTGAAGAGTATTTTTTTTTTTGTTTAGAAGAATATTAGTTTATCTATCTAAAAAGAAGTTTTTAATACACTAAATAGTAATCGATAAAAATAGGGTTTAAAACTCGATTCACACAAGTATTTACTTAAAATATTACTCTGCATATTATAATATTATATTTCTTAATTTTCATTTTTTTTAAAAAAACTATTGGGGCGTCCGAGGATGTATTAAGTTACCGCTAATCTTGAAGAAAATGAACCTTCATTTACTTTTATCTAATTTGATGAAATACTAAGTTTTAGTTAAATCCTCGCAAATAAGTTGGGTATGTTTCAACTCATTGCAAGAGGATGGGCATAATGGTAATTCGGGCAACGGACGTTTAAACGGAGAGAATCATGACGTGTCCATCCAATGGGGTTTCCATACTTTGTTTTAACTTTTTTTATTTGAAATGAGACGTCGTGGGAATTCTCCAAATTGTCCTCCGTCAATATTTGAGGAGATGGGATGCGTATTCATAAGCAGTACCAATCACATTTTGCCACATCATATAAATACTGTCATGATGGTTCTATATACTTTTTTCATAAGGTCCCATAAGTTAAATAAAACTGGAAAAAAACTCGACTATATTTGCTTAACAATTTAGACTCGAATTTGTTTATAGACTCCAGAGCTCAGCTCATTTAACAAGCCTAATTCGTATTTAGTTGAGAAAATCGGTGAGATGATATAAGAGATGAAATGAGTATTTGGGAAAATTGAATAAAATAAAGTGTAGTAAAAGAATATTAAGATTGCTCAATTTTTGTTTAAAAGGCTGATAATATTTTTGTAATTTGTAGGATACTAGATTTTGCTTTCAGTTTTGAGTGGAAATCGTGTGTAAAAATTTGGAGTGATTTTGTGTAAATTTGAATGTGATGATATATGGAGTATATATGGGGAACGAAAATGTTGAATACCAAGAAATGTGGTTCAAATTTTATTGCAGATGGTGATGAATGGAGTGAAATATTTGTCAATGCTTTAGATGTTATTATGAAGTTCTTTATTTCATTTTTCAGTGAATATTTTTTTATAAAATGACTAAAATTAGATATTCCATAAATGAAGATTGAGTTTCTCTAGTCTTACGCTAAACTCAAATCCTAACAAGTCCTTGTGCAAACTATAGAAAGAGAAGAAAATGTTGATATAGATAAAGTAGTAATTTAAGAAGAAAAAAAAAAGTTGAGTGAGGCTCCTTGCACCGGGCGCACGGAACACTTTTCGTGCGCCTTTGCAAATTTCGTGTCACTTTACAATTTAAACATCTAACAATACATACGTTTAACTAGAATATAGGGGGGTTGTGTTCACATGGGGACACGGAGTATCCCTCCGTGTCCCCGGGGGCGCAACAGCTTTTGCCAATAAAGTTTTAAACAAACTGAAGCTTATTCCGATGATAAATTGAAGGAAAAGGTTGTCACACTTTTTCAAGATTAAATGAAGGAAATTAAAGATTATTACAAGGAATTAAAGAAGGGAATGAACGTGACAGCTAATTAGTTGGGCTTAAAGTTAGATGCTTAATTTGAAATATGTATAGACACACATCTTTATATTGCACCAAGCACCACCTCTTGGATCATGATTTATTAACCTTTTTATGTATTTCCATATTTTGTTCATATTATGGACCAATTTTGTACAAATTAATAAAGAATCACAGATTGAAATATAGTATTAGAGACTTCACAGTTGAATTGATTGAGACGAGATACAGTAGTTGGAAGTAAATACAAACAAATTCACATTTTCCTGCATACTAGTATTGTTCTTGTTCATTATGCATACGAAATACAAAGATATTAATTAGAAGTAATTGTGTTACAAGTATGTACACCAACATTTTATTACACATCAGTGTTTAGTCCAAGAAACTTAATCACAAGTGAACATTCAAAACTACAACTTCATTAATCTACAGACTCCGCTCAATAAAATCCCAGATCCTCTCTTCCATGTATATACGATCCCTATGTCTACGCGGCATGTGACGTTCATCGGGAAAGATGAGCAATTCGTAAGGCTTACCTGCAGCCACCAGGGCGTTCACAAGCCTAGCCGTGTGCCTGAAATGCACGTTCTCGTCAATCATTCCGTGCACCAGTAACAGCTTCCCTTGCATGTTCTCAACGTGATGCATGACTGAACTTTGTAAGTAGTGAGATTGGTTTTCACTAGGTAAGCCCATGTATTTCTCAGTGTAAAAGGTGTCGTATCCATCCCATGATGTGACCGGTGCTCCGGAGACTGCACATTTGAAAACTTGGGGAAATCTAGCCAGTGCCATTGCAGACAGATATCCCCCATAACTCCACCCATACAGCCCGATGTGACCAACTTTAGCCAACCCCTGTTTGATGAGCCACTCAGCACCCGTGAGTTGATCCTCAGCATCAATCTGCCCGCACTTGTACTTTAGTGCACCTGCAAACTTCAGTCCACGCCGAGCAGTTCCTCTGTTATCCATCTGTGGCAGGTATTCAACCACCAAAACAAATTATTATTACTCCTATTTTTCTGGTAACGTTAAAAGTTGAGGTAAATAAGTGAAAAAAATAACTTCAATATCTGAGTTGGACCACTCACGAGTGATAGCATATATTCCTAAAGCAGAACAAAGTGGCAAGATAAATACTTTAACAAAGAGGGCATACAATGACATGAAAATGCAATTAAATAACAAAAAAGTTGCAATTTAAACGCAAAACCAGCAATCTAACCTTCCAAACTAATATGCCTTTGCTACTGAGATATTGTGCTCTCATGTCAACAGTGTTAATCCAAGAATCACTGACTAGCTGTACGCTGGGACCACCATACACATGGATCATTGTCTTGTAAGGTGGTGGTCCAAATCTTGCTGCATCAGGTTTATATAAAGCCCCGTACAAAGTTGTTCCATCCTCAGCCTCCACCTGCACTATCTCTGGGGGCTTAAGGGGGAGTTTCTTAAACCTAGGAATGGTGGCAGGCTGCTCATAAAGAGATGTAATGAAGCGCCCATCTACCAAAGAGTGCACAGTAACTTTGGGAGGAGAACCCAACGAATCATGGATATCAACAAACTTCTGCAACTGATGACCGAGCACAACCACATGTTTTCCCTTCCCTTGGGTTAATCTTAAGGGAAAGGACTGGCCAACATCTGAGAATAAATTGGTAGAGTAAAGATGAGATTCCAAAGGACCATCCAAAGTCCCGGTGAAGTAAACAATGCCAGAAGCCTCGTTCACCCCAGCAACTTGCTCAACCATCCAATCACCCTGAGTAATAGGTCCCAAGCACACCCCATCTATATCGTACAAATATAAGTGTCTGAATCCTGTTTTTTCGCTAGCCCAGATAAATCCTCCACAAGATCTGTTAGGTATTTTGTCCAAAGGAGTGAAGCAATCATGCAGACCAATCCAGGTGTCATTTTCTTCTTCCAAGATTACCTCACTTCGTCCAGTTTTAATATCAAACTTGAGGATCTTCAATCTAGAATGAGTTCTATTCAGCACCTGTGCAGTAAGAATGTTTCCATGCATCCAATTGACTCTTGCTAGATATTCATGCTCCGCTTGCTCTCTTCCACAAAGAAGATCCATCCAACAAACGGGCCCGCCAGTGGAAGGAATAACACCCAAATGAACCTTCACATTTGGACCGCCAGCGAAAGGGTAAGCATGGTCTTCCTGTGCATCTGAACCCACTGAATCTTTTCCTTGGTGCATTATTCGAAATAGAGGTATATCTGATGAAACAACCTCAGTGAATGCAATAAATTTGCTGTCCAGAGACCACCAGTAACCATTCTTACGATCCATTTCCTCCTACAGCCAGAAAAAATATTTTTCAGTGAGAAAACACTCAGATGAGTTTTTCCTTCTATGATATTGGGATATTGTGTGAGGTTTTTTTTTTTTTTAACCAGACCAGGTCAGACCACTGCTTGTATATCAGAATTAGAAGTATGGTTCAACAGTACCCACCTGTGCAATGAACTCAGCAAGGCCATGTGTCTGAAAATGCAACATGAAACTGAGTTAGTTTTATGCAGTAACAACTGAAATATATACAGCTTTTCAGTCGAGCTACACAGCTTTATTATTGCCAAAAAAACACATTAGGCACCAGCAAAAATTTATTCAAGTAATCCATAAAAAAGAGTCTGACCCATACTAGTGATACTAACCTTCATGTTGTTCATATAGGAAGTAATGACATCATATAAAAATTACTAGAATTAATGATAAGTAATACATAGTGTTTTCCGGATATTAGGGTGATGCAGAAGCAGAAGTCCTATTATATTAGCATGAGAGGTTTTTTTTTTTTTTTTTTTTTTTTTTTCAGTTTGAGGTTACGTTTCTCCATCATTCTTGTTCCTCAAACACAAAATAAAAATTATTTCAAATTACTGGCATTGATTTCAAACTCTACATCAAGGGTCCCCGAACCATGGTAAAAAAAGAGCAATAATTTTACTAAAGTCAGAAGATAAGTGGTAAGGAAGGCTTCTTATTCAGAAGAGCAATCATAGAAGTGGATTAGGCAAATAGGTATAAACCAAAACAAATCAACTTTACCATGTCACGTGTTTAAAAACACTTAAAACTAAAAGAATTTTACATAAATCTTATTTCTATCTACATTATCAGAAAAAAGAACGACATTTGCATGCCCTTACAGGAAAAGGAAAGTTGCGAGCAATTTAACTCCCTTTGGTGTCCAAAAATATGCTTGCCTAAACATTTAAGAAGAAAAATGATGACAGGAAATGAAATGAGCAAGCCATTAAAGATCAATTAAGATTATTCACATGACATGTATACAACATGTGCGCTGTTTCTATCAGCGTGCATTACTGAGAGATAGACTACTTCAATCAAATGGAACCAAGGACTCTAGGACTTACTATATCAGTCTTGTTGGCGCCCACAGTCAGCTGTTTTGATGTGTTGTAAAGAAGGTTCGACACGTGAAGCTCGTTATCCCTCACATAAGCAAGCTTGGTCCCATCGGGAGAGAGATGCGGGTCTATAATCGGTGAGCAAGAGACACTTGGGATCAAGAGTTCTGCTTTATCAGCACTCGCCTGACTATAGATCTGCCCACATATAGCAGCTCTGGATCAGTCTATAGTCAAGAATTACAATTAGGAAGCTAAGTTTTCAACTCTTGTTTAAATTAAGGTAGCAAACAGACTACAATTGAATTGACAAACTGCAAATGAAAATCAGTAATGGTGAAAACTTTATTTTCACCTGAATGATAAACAGTAAAAGTACGAAAACTGCAAAAGAAAGAAATTGGTACAGACAAGAGGACATGAAATAGTTTGCTTATGAAGGTAATTTTTTAGTCCTTACATATTATGAGTAGGAACTACTCTTATTAAGTAAATGCAAGACAGTCAATGTTCAACTATAATTTGTGAAACTAGTAACGCATAAACGAGATATAAGATGTCAGGGAACAAACCCCAGCCGGCAGAGGTACAATAACTCTTTTTCTCTTCGGACTAGTCTTAACCCATTCATAGCGTGTCACTCCTAAACCACGCTCCCTTAATCTCTCCCTTCTCAACTTCTCCTCAGCTGATAAGTTGTTTTCATCAAGGCCACCATCTGATGGGCTAAAGAAAAGTTCGTGCTTCCCACTCATGAGATCAAATACAAACAATTTTCTGTTCAAGGTCTGGTCAATGCTGAACAAGTATGCTATCAAACTATCATCAAGGCTAAAACTAATTGCAGTTGGGACTCCATAACCAGGTAAAGGGTACTGCACTATCTCATCAACAGGAAATATAGTGCAATTATCCAGAGAATTTGCAGCAGCTGTATCAGTTGCAGGCATTTCGTGAATAAACAATCTTGAACGTTTCAAATTCTTCCTCCCACTCCTATTAGGAGACTGCATTACAAAATAAACAACCCAAAATCGAGCAGTTCATAAGTGCATACTGAGTAATCTGCCAAAGAAAGGAAAGCTAAATTCAATAAAGTGACATTAAAGAAAATCAAAACATAAGACCGCAGTTAAATACAGAAAAAACCCACTTCAAATAAGAAAACACTCATTAAGTATAATGAAAAATTACGAAGTATTATTGACTAGAAATATTATTAACGCCACAATATAAAAACAAAAAAAAGAAAAGGTTTATTACAACTCATGGAAGCTTAAAATAAAGATCTTGAATAAAGCAAAGCCACTTTTCTCCTGTTTAAACCCCTTCCCTACTTTATCCAGCACAGTGAAAGTGGGAAAATTCCCACTTAATACTTCTCGGAAGCGAAATCTGCTTCTTATTTTAAGTTGCAGTAGAAAACAAAACAGCAAGCATCAAATCATACATTGCCATCCAAGAAAAGAAGTGACGACAAAAAAAGCACCGCAGAATAAAAAGACTATCCCGATCCCGCAACAAAAATTACTGAATTAATTAATCAGATTGCTGAATAAATGTAAAATTAAAAGTAACCATGAGCAGAATAAGCAATCTAACCTGTCTTTTATGATCGGGCAGTGAAGAATTCGGATTCCAATTCCGATTGCGATTTCAGTTCCTATGTCACTAATTAATCAACAGTAACAAGCACCGAAACATATACCTATATCAATATTTTCAGAGTGAATAAATAGAAAGAAATTCAAAATAGGAAATTGTTTTGATCCAAGTGGATAGATAGTGTGCATAGTGGTGGTATCTATCAGTTTTCGAGAGGAGAGGCGCGTAACACTATTGTCATAGTGTGCGCGTGAGTTTGGGATTTTTTTTGGGAGCGGAGTTATGTGGCTTCAATATTTTGATTAATTAATATTAATAATCATGAAAGTATGTTAAACATTCGAATTTACCTAAAAATCACAATCACACAATTAACATAGTTTTAATAATAATAAGATATATATAAGTAAAATCAAATTCAAATTTTAAATGTCTAATTAGATTGAGAAAAATGAAGTATTCATGATTGTTCAATAGAATTCAAATTGGGCCTTTTGGTGAAAATGGAATTTAAATTTAACATTACTCAACTATATTCTTGTACATAGTATTTATTAATTACTACATCAGTATCATGTTTCTATGAGAAAACTAATAAGGATTTGCGAAAGCTAAACAAAATATTTAATATTCAAAGTATAATACAAGATCAAAGAACCTATAAATCATATTAATTTTAATTTCATTCATATTTTATATAGTATTAGTTCCTCAATTAATAATTTTTGAGGCGTCTCTTGTGAAGTTATCGTAATCTATACTTTGACATTTTGAAAATTTGATATTATTTTTTAATATATGGAAAAAAATTACTTAGAATAATTGTCTATAACTCTTATAAATAAGAAAATATTAGTAATTTCACTCATAATATATAAACCACAATACATATGAATTTGAATAAAAATAATAATTTTTATTTTAAAAAGTAATATTACACACTCTAAATAGTACTCCCTCCATCTCAACCTAATTTTTATTGTTACTATAGGTATGAAGTTTAAAGAACGATTGTTTTTAATCAACTTTATTAACTTTTGAAAGAAAATGTAGTATATTTAGAAAATAAATACTTCCTCCGTCCCACCACAATGAGTGCATTTTATCATTTTCGTTCGTCCCAACACAAGAGGTGCATTTCCCTTTTTAGTAAAAGGACCCACACAAAACAATTAATATATCTACATGGGATCCACCATCACACAAATACACCTACCCATTTTATATTAAAATATTATTTCTCTCTCCTTATCTACATATTAAATATTATATCCCTTAATCTACTTGCCAAAAAGTTATCACTCTTGTGGTGGAACGGAGGGAATAAATTATAAAATATGTTATGTGTGATAAGTGAGAATGATAAAATTGCTTAATATGTATTTCCTCTGTCTCGGTTAAACTGTATCGTTTGACTGTATAAAATTCTCACAAAAGTTACAGTAAATGATTCAATATGAGCAACGGAGGGATACTTTTAGAGTGTGTGAATTGATATGATATATTTTTTTGAAGGGTGAAATTTAATGTGGGAAAAATGAAAACGTTGAAATTCAACTCCTTTTTTTTCATGTATTAATTCATGTGCATAGTGAATCACATGCAAGGAATAATTTATCACTTCTTTTATTTATTTATTTTTCTCTCCTCTATCATGTATTAATATTAAAAGTTACTATCATGTGCATAGAAAATCACATGCAAGGAATAATTTATCAATATATATATATTATATATATATATATATATATATATATATATATCCTCTATCAGTATTAATAAACTATAATGGAGTACTATTTTAATGCTATATCAATTTATCCCACCACTCGTGTATATATAAGCCGTTTCATGCATCTGTTTCACAAAAATGGCCATCTTAAACAATAATCAAACGTATTCTTATTCAATCTCAAAAGTAAACACAAACATAAATGTACAACCCACCCACATAGCAATCTGAATCTCCTATTTCACAATCGTGTTCACTCCATGTTTCATAACTTCATTTCCATAAAAATAATATGCTCTAATTAATGACTATTAAACCCTTAGAGCATGTGCTTGTATTTTAGATCTTAATTAATACATGTGGCAACATCTAATAGATAGAATAGGAGATGAAACACGGTGATGGAATAGGCGATCCCAATTGCCAGGTAAAATAGATGATGATAGAAAATTAACATTAATAACTAGCCACGTGCATAAATGTAGCATGGGCCTTCTGTCCCCTTCTAAATTTGGGTACTTTGTTGTTATATATGTAAATTGTAGAAATCAATAAATTACTCTTCATCAGTGCTCCCATTTTAGGTCGAAAGAAAATGATGTGACGAACCAAGTGTCACTCTATGCATATGATTAATCAATTAGTTGGAGTATATTATAAACCGGTAGCTTCTACAAATTTATCTTTTCATAGAATAAAAAAAATCATTTTATTTACTTATTTTATTATAATATACTCTCTCCGTCCCGATCAAACTGCATCGTTTGACTGTATAAAGCTCTCATAAAAGTTACAGTAAACGTAGCTCTTGGTGACGGAGGGAGTATTTATTTTAAGAGTGACGTGCGCCTTTAGAAATTTAGTATTATGAGTAAGGGTACATTGCTTTGGTCTAAATGGTATACACTTTAATTAATAAAAAGTACATCATTTTGTTCTAAAGGGTATACACTCTTAATTAATATTTTTTTTCTTTAGAAAATAAAGGGTACACATTTTTATACTAAAGGATATACAATTTAACACAAAATTCAAAAGGCACACGGAGTGTTGTCCATGTGCCCAGATACACACAATAATTTTCTTTAGAAAATAAAGGGTACACATCTTTATCCTAAAATGTATACAAGTTAACACAAAATTTTAAAGGTGCACGAAATGTGGTCCGTGCGCCCGAATGCACAGAAGTTTTTGCCTTATGTTAAATAAATATTTTCATAAACATTAGTATTATTTTTTAGGTAAAGCTTTATGATAATTAAATACAAAACTTTTAAAATATTAATTTTTAAATGTAATCTTATGATGAAATAAATGAATTATAATTTAAAATTTTTATAACTACATAAACAAATCTCATATTTTATTTATATATTATAATATTTTAAAATTTATTTATTAAAATAAATTAAATAAAGATTCATCAAATATTTTGTAAATAAAAATTAATATTTTAGAGATACATAATAAGAGTAATATACTAATAAACAATAGAAAGATTATATTGTAAATTGTAATATTAAATTAAAAATAGAAAAAATACGATGATTAACCACATCGCTACACATTATATTTTTAAAAAATTATTTAACGTAGTATATTTGTAATTAATAGTATATATTATTTCCCCCGTCCCCTACTGTATTTCATACTCCCTCCTCCTCACAAAAGTCATGACATTTTTCTTTTTGCATTATCTCACAGAAGTTGTCACAATTCCTTTTTAAGCATATGAGACCCAAAAGTATTAGCATATTCACATGGAACCCACACACACTCCACACACACCACTAATACACCTACCCACTACACATTAAAATATTATATTCTCAACCCACAATCCATTAAAATACTCCTTAATCTCCGTGTCCAAAAAATGTAACAACTTTAATGGGACGGAGGGAGTATATTTTTGTGCACGAAGTTTTAAAAATGTTTTATGTATAAAATAAGAAAAAGAAAGAAATATTTTAGTTAATTTAATGAAAAGGGCGTGTAAAGTTGTTGGAATGTGTGAAAAAGTGTGTATTATGTTAGAGTGTGGACGAAGTAGATAATATTATAATGTACTCCCTCTGTCCACTTTAAAGAGTCTTTTTTTTCATTTTGGGTGTCTCACTCAAAGAATCTTATTTTCTTTTATTACACACATGGAATCCACACACACCCACTAATACAATTAAAATATGGAGCCCACATTTTCACTAATTCAATTACCCACTACATATTAAATAATAATACTCTTTAATTCATGTGTAGAAAACAAACGACTCTCTCTTTGGGTGGGACGGAGGAAATATTTTTTTATCATTTTTAGTAAAAATAAAATATAAGATATTTTGTGGGGCAGATAAAAAAAATATAAAATATTTTTGAGAAATGAAGGAAATACCTTTTTAGATTTCTTCTTTTAATTTAATGGGTCCTGTATCAATAAAATTATGATCAAATCCATCAATGTTTTATTGAAATAGATATATACTCGAAATTTTATTTTGGTATTTAAAATTTTTATTAATTTAATTTTACTGTATTTAGAAAATATTTAATTTTAATCTTAATTTTCTATTTAATACTTTAATTAAATTGCGCAATATTATAAAAAGACAAAAGAAAATAAGAAGGGAACATAGAGAAAGTGAGAAGGGGAACACGAAAATAAAAAGGGATAGCACTTTTTCTGCCCTATATGACAAATGCAACATCTTTTTTGCCCTATACTTTTTAAAACATCTAATTTGCCCTGTTTTTGGTGTGTATTCCTAATTTACCCCCCTGACACATGTCATATCTTTCCCTTTTTTTTAAATCTCGTGATTACTGCCCAGCGGTTAAAAGTACCGCTTTTAATGGCATTGAATTTGGGGAGAGAATCTTTGACCCCCTTATCTCAAATTTTTTTTGTTATTTACTCCCTGTATCTGTCACTCTCTCTCTCTTTTCATCGGCACCATTCTCAAACTCCCTGTATACTCTCCCTTTCTCTCTCTCTTTCAAACTCGATTTTTCTGTCGAACACAGCTCTCCGTCCGGGCCTCCGGCGTGTCGTTCAATCCATCGTCATCCCCACGTCGAAAATTAGCAGTAGCAAATATGGATAACCAGGTATTCCGTCTTTAGGATTTTAGAGTTTTAGGGTTTTTGCGATTTAATGGTAACTGTTCTTGTCCCCCGAGGAAGTAGAGTCTGCACCGTATGAATTTGCCGTTGAGTATAATTGGAAATTTCATTGTAATTTGTAGTGTAATTGAATTTATAGCGTAGTTTAACTTGTCCGCCGCTTTTTATAGCGTAGTTTAACTTGTCCGCCGAAAATTATAGTACAATAAAGCATGTCCGCCAATTGTTTGTCACTGTTTGAGCTTGTCCGCCGAAATTATGAGTTTTTTAAGCATGTCCGCCGAGTTTCTGAGCATTATTTTGCCATTATTTGTGCTTAAAATAGCTTGTCCGCCGTTGATGTGCCTTTACTGTGCTTGTCCGCCGCTTTTTATAGCGTAGTTTAACTTGTCCGCCGAAAATTATAGTACAATAAAGCATGTCCGCCAATTATTTGTCACTGTTTGAGCTTGTCCGCCGAAATTATGAGTTTTTTAAGCCTGTCCGCCGAGTTTCTGACCATTAGTTAGCATTATTTTGAGCCTGTCCGCCGTTTTTGTGCTTTTAATGTGCTTGTCCGCCGATTTCTCTAGTGTATTTGAACATGTCCGCCTATAATAGTACATACAGTGACCTCGTCCGTCAAGATTTGTAGTACAAATATCCTGTCCGCTAATTTTTTGGCCATGTTTGAGCCTGTCCGCCGAGTTTCTGACCATTAGTTAGCATTATTTTACCATTATTTCTGCATAAAATATCTTGTCCGCCATTTTTGTGCCTTTGATGTGCTTGTCCGCCGATATTTTGAACTTGTCCGCCGAATATTTGTAGTACAACATAGCTTGTCCGCCAATGTTTTGCCCCTGTTTGTGCTTGTCCGCCAATTTTACGAGTTATTTGAGCCTGTCCGCCGAGTTTCTGACCATTAGTCAGCATTATTTTGCCATTATTTCTTCATAAAATAGCTTGTCCGCCAAATTTGTGCCTTTAATGTGCCTGTCCGCCGATATGTTTAGTGTATTTGAACTTGTCCGCCGATAATTGTATGTAAAGTGTCGTCATCCGTCAATATGTGTAGTACAAATAGCTTGTCCGCCAATTTTTGTGCCTTTACTGTGCTTGTCCGCCGATGTTTTTATGTATAAAATGTAGTCACGTCTTATATCTAATCGAGATGGCATGCACTGTAGTGGATCTGGAAACGCAGTGGACTTCAAACTCGAAAAGTAGGGATTAAAGGTTATTGTAGGCCTTCCAAAGCTCTTAATTGCATACGCGAGGTGCTTACAAAGAGTGGCGATCAAACAGTGCGGAGGTTCCGAAGATCTTGTTTCGGGCATTTCTGGGATTTGGATTCAGACTACGGGTCTCCTAAAGCTTTATTTCAGCTGATGGCTCAGGAGGTTGTAATCCCGGGTTCAGATATGTACTCCCGGTACTTCAGGGTGTCTGATACAATTATTAGCTTCACACCCATGGAGTTTATGCGTGTCATGGGACTAGGGTTTGAGGACCGTGGAGATATTGACCCGAATGATTCATATCTGCCACCTGCACACAGTTTGTTTGCTACGTTTCGTACGAAGAGGGTCCTGGTTGATGAACTTATGCGAAGATTCAGTGAAAATAAGTATAAGGGCCACAATGCGGTGAAAGCGGCCAACATTCTACTGCTGTACTACTTTTTGCTAGGCCGGGATACGTCAAAAGCATACATAGAGCCCTGGGTATGGTACTTAGCTGAAAATGATGACCTGTGGAACTCTTTCCCATGGGGTAAGTACACATACCTAACCCTACTGCACCATATGGACTCTGTAAAAACTACGGTGCAAGAGTTAGGCAAACAGCAGCGGATCAACTTTTATGGATGCTCATTTGCCCTAGCAGTAAGTGATACTGATTTTATTGCACCAATTTTTATTCTTAAACTAAATGCATTTAAAAAGATATATGTTGACATGAACTTACATTGATGTTTGGTCACAGGCATGGGCCTGTGAGCGCATCGCAGGTTTTGCAGCAATGTTGACCGATGGTCAGGCCGATCCGGATGTCAGACCTCTTTGTCCATCCTCAATCCAGGTCAAGTCCACAGTGGGATCACTCTGTGCCTCATCAGCAGAGAGAAGACAGTGGGGGAATGTCGCAAGAACAGTACGATCGAATAATGAGGAGAATGGATGATCATGATCAAAAATTTTTCGAACATGAAGCCCTTCTCACTCAGTTGCTGGATCGAGACGACAGACTAGAGAAGAGATTTGAGAAACTGGATGCAGAGGTCGCTGATATCCGCAGGAGGCAGGAGGATAGCCGTGGTGAATTTAAAAGGGTTGCTGGATGGTTGATTGGAGCACAGACCCGTGTGCACCATAGCCACGAGAGGTCGATGCTTGGAAGCATATATAAAATGTTTAAGGATGGATTTAAGGGTCCACCACCTGAGCCATCTACATACGAAGTACCAAGTGTTCCAGATACCTTTGAAGAACAACGGACTGCACAGACTACACCCCCATCTAGTAGTTATGCAACACCAGGGGGTCTATTTGCCGGAGATGTTGAATTGGTACCAGGTGAGTCAACAAGATTCCATGACGCATCCGGACCATACAGACAGGCTAGTTATTCTACTCCCGGAGTCTCAACTTTTGTAGGGGCTAGTTATTCTACTCCCGGTGACACTGGGATCAGTATGGTGTCAGCTGAAAAGCACTTCCAACGTCGTCCGCAACGCCCTAAGAGGAAAGCGACTGCAATCCAATCCCCATACACAACTGTGGATGACGTCAAGGTCAACAGAGCGTGGGAAAAGTTCATGCTATCCCCTGTAACGTAAGAAATTGCTGTTAAATGTGTTCTTCTTTTTTGATTTCGTTGTTTATTATGTTAAGGTTTTAACATACATGTGCAGGATGGATGTCGGCATAGGGTTCCAGGTGAGGAATGATTTCTTCGTGAGAATGATGACCCCCAAAGTCTGGCTGGATGATGAAGTTTGTAAATACAGCTTAACTCTATGTAAAAATCCAATCCCATATGTCTCATTGTTGAAATATTTTTTTCCCAGCATATTGATGCGTGTTTGGCTATACTAACACAAGCCCCTGACTACGTTGGAGTTCACCCAGATCATCGAATGCAATCGTATGCTATTCTACCGTGTCAGTTTTCGGTAAGTTTTTACATGGAATAAGGCGTATAATTTGTCGTTATAATTTACCTTATATTTTGTAATTATTTCTTTATCAGGCGACTTTAAAAGCAATTTGGGCTGAGCATGTTACGATACATGGCGATAACCCCTCAGAGTTGGCCGACTTACCTCAAGACAAGCTTGAAATATTAGATAGATGGTGGAAAGGAGAGTTGTCATTCTGGAGGCCTCCGCAATGGACATGTGGCCGTAAAGAGTGGGATAAGGTTGAACGGGTGAGTATGCCATCATTATTTATTTTTGTGTGAAGAACTACATCATCACTGACATTATTCGGAATTCAATCTACAGTTGGTCTTCGTAGAGTGTTCGCATTCGCACCATTTCGCTGTGTGTGTCTATATTAGGTCGATGAAGATTGCCGTCTTCGACTCTTTGTTTCATACGTGGGTTGAAAACAAGGCCGTTGAAGATAGTAGAAAGGAGAGCACTATTCACCTGCGACGATTACTGCCTTTGATGTTCCACCGAAGTGGTGCCATCTATGACAGTACTGAGCAGAAGTTCAGAGCCACTCTGAAGTGGGCTAGACCACAACCATCCATGTGCTACGTTCAGGATGACAGTTGGTGTTGTGGTCAGGCATGCGTCAGAGAAATACAGTATCTACTCACTGGGGATGATTCATGGGGAAATGATCCACACCTGATGGAGTACCGGAGAAAATGGGCTCGAGATATTTTTTCGTACAACCTTTACGGGAGAAAGGGTGCGAATACAGACCTTTCTTTTCGTTAGTTAGTTTGTTCTTTCTTTTTCATGATGTATTATATGAGGTGCTGTACTAAACCATTTTGAGAACGAAAGGTAGAAAAAATAATATTAATTTTCAAATCATATTACATCGTACTTAAATATTGGCTCGACATTTCACTTTATTGTGTCCCGGCTCTCCACATCTGCTGCAACGCTGACGCACCCGAGTTCCCCTCGAAGTCTCTGCTGCACTACGCAGACGGGTGGTACGAGGTCTGCCTGCTTGGCGATGTGCTGGTGGCTCATTCACATGGACACTACCCACATGCTCAGGTATTGACCAATCAGATGGATCGGGCACAGGCATCACAGCATCACAGCATTACCCTCCATACTCCACCTAGGCCACTAGAATGCATCTCAAACATACAACGCTGCTCCGCTCGGTACTTGCACGCGACGTTGAGCCTGTACGTGTCAGATTTCTTGACACGTGTCTCCACTTGATTCCGCAAGTTGTACATACCCAACGCATACTGGCAATCACCTTTATTATCGAAGACACTTTTTTCATGAATCTCCACTGATGTATCAATGCTGTTGTTGTCTTCAACTTCATTGTACACATTACACTGTTCCAAGAAACCTGCAACGAAGGATTAGTTATTATTCAATTGGTATTAGAATATAATAAGGTGCAGTAAATTACCGGGTACTATATTCAACACATACCTGGAATGCTCCATGGACGGCTGCAAGACCTATCTCTGTCTTGACTAGGACGTACCGGTGTGGGCATCTGCATGTGTGTGGTAACGGGTTCCAGGAAGCTCATTCCTCCTTTGGCTCTGATGTAGGAACAGAACCTTTCGAACATAGCTGTTTCAGGATCCTCATCTGCAGCATTGGGTTGATCAGCATCGCGTTCCTCATCTTGCGAAGCATCAGCACCCTCAAAATCCTGACGATGTGGACCCTCAAATGAATCATTCCCATGGACTTGCGATCCATCGGACCTATAGTCTTGAGAACCAGCAAAACCATCAAACCCATCACCCTCTGAACCCTCAAACCCAGCAGATGAGCACATCTCATCTCCATTCTCCACCTCTTCTTCGTCCTGCTGTTCGCTAGCATACTCAATGTTTAAATCAATATTTGTCGTACGACTCGACACGCCCACGCCCACACCTATACTCGTGCTAGGTCCGGCCAAATGTTCGCGACAATGAATATCGACAGATGGAATTTGTGACCGATTATCAACTGATTGCTGTGGTATGGCCTTAACTGTGACAAACAGCATCGGCTCATCAACCTGCTGATACAACCCCCTTATATCCATATCATCATTCACCTTATGTTTTGTTATACAACCACCGATGTCCACAAGTGTGTGTATAACATATTTGAAATGATTCAAATCGATGCAAACTAAACTGTGCACATGCCCGATAATAAAATCCAACGTCAGCTGATCTGAATCTAAAACTAAGCTCGTCTGTTGGCCACGTACATACTCTAAACCTTGCCACCAGCCGCCCTACCATATACAAAAATTTCTCATTTCAAATCCAACGCCTAAATCTTTCAACAAAACGATAATTAATTGTTATATTTACACAGAATTCATAAAAAATAATACGCCAATTTAGTAGGTACACACAAATTAAGCATTAAATTATCAAGCACACACAAAAGTTAAACATTAAGTCGTACGTACGTGGACAAGCTCAATTAAGTTCATAAATCCACGAACAGGTCTATTATAATCGAAAGACATCATATAATATGCTTAAAAAATAGCCAAACATGCTCAATAATGCATTACAAATCGGCAGAGATGTTCAAAAACCACCAAATAATCGGCGGACATGCTCAATTAGGATGAAAATATGGCGGACATGTTCACTTAGGAAGGAAAATTCGGCGGACAAGACCATTACGGGTCAAAAAATCGGCGGACATGATAAATTAGGCTGAGAAAATCGGCGGACATGCTCATATAGGGTAAAAACACGGCGGACATCATAATTTAGGGTGAGAAAATCGGCGGACATGCTCATATAGTGTGAAATAAACGGCGGACATGCTCATATAGTGTGAAATAAACGGCGGACATGCTCATATAGTGTGAAATAAACGGCGGACATGATAATTTAGGGTGAGAAAATCGGCGGACATGCTCAAATAGGGTGAAAACATCGGCCGACAAGCTTATATATGGTACAGCTTCGGCGGACATGCGCAAATATGGGGAAAACATCGGCGGACAGGCTCAATATTCGGCGGACAGGCTAAATTTTCGGCGGACATGATCTACTTCACCATTTTCTTTGGTGGACATGGATATATATAACCATTTTACTCAGCGGACATGCGTTTTTGAAACCCTAAAGCCCTAAAAACCCTAAAACATTCAAAGAAGGTAATAAATAAAATACAATGCAAACAGCGTTCGTATCTTACCTTTGGCTCTAACTATGGATCCGTCAACAAAACCGGTGGGTAAATGCGGGAGTCGATGACCTTTTTATGCTCCAATAATTTGTGAATACAGATGAATAAAGTTTGAATCCACTGTGCCCAATTTTTATGTTTGTTGGTGGTGAAGTTATTTGGTTGGTGGGGATAGTTGAGAGTTTAATGTGACAAGAATTTACATAAATGAACTGATTGTGAAAACAGGGCCTTTTCACCCCATTAAATGAAGTGTTTTTCAGTGGAGTGGTAGGTAGTTGCATGTGTTTAATCACCTAAATACTAGTGCATGTGTTTATTAATAAAAAGCCTATTATAATATAACAATTTAAGGAATTTAAAAATTTCATTCAGCTTGTCCGCCGAATTAGGGGTTATATTTTAGTTGACTTATTTATTTATTTCTTCTTTAATTAATGTGTCAAACCTAAATAATCAACATATTTCCTGAGACATCTATTTTGCCTGCAACTGTACTTGTCAACTCATTCCCAATACAAAAGGTGGACCATCCTTGAGGGTATTCATGGCAATGCATGTATTTTTAGGGCAATTTAGATGTATTAGAAAAGGTAGGGCAAAAAAGATGTTGACTTCCACATATAGGGCAAATTGTGGTATTTCTCAAATAAAAAACCAAACAAGCGACTTGCCAAAAAGAACCTAAATAAGTGACTTTTATAATCAAAAGTAAATAAAACATGATTAAGTAATACAAAAGATGTTAACCAATTGAACTCGACTATAATCATGAGAAATGCTAATAAGTAGCGTGAAAGTAATGAGGAAATCTAATGAAGAATGCAATCTTGGCTGATTTCATTGCATGAACAGGTTGAGACATACAATGGACAAGTGCTTGGTGCAAATCAAGCAAGGCTGATCTTGGGCTTTAAAATCAGCAAACGGGCTTAAGATGGCAAGCATGACCGATGAGATTGCCGCGCCCTGCTCCCCCTATGAAAGGGGACTGCACTTAGTACCACTAAAGCCTTGGTCAACTCAACAATGAGACCCCAAGGAACATTCCACTAGAAGCACCTTCCATCAAAATAAATACTACACCACCAAAGAAAGAATTGTTGAAAGGATGATCAAAGCAAATAACACAGTCCACAGCATCATCCTTAAAAGAGAGTGAAATTGCCATACGCCGATTATCAATCAAACCATGAGCAAGTAAAATGCAGGAAGGGCTCATTCAACCAATGCAACAGCCTATCAACATAACGAATCCCCATAGAAAATCATCATCAAATAGAAGAGACAAAGAAGCAGGTTTCCTAGGGAGATCAAAACTTGGTGATCCATAATCGACAAGTAGTCGAGGAGCAAAACCAAACCAAGAGTGATAAACGGAAGGGACTCATTCACATCTAATGCTATCAGAAAACGAGCAGAGCCCATCACGTTGAAAAAATTCAGAGTTAAAGGAGGAGTACCCATGAGAACATCAACTACTGAATCATAAGAGATGCTCTAATCTTAACAAGTAATATCCAGAAATGAATGTCAGCACCAGAACAAGACGCGGTCCAAAATTGAGATCAACATAGACCAGCAATAAATCGCAACACAGCCCCAATTTTAGGCAAACCCAATTCACTCTGTGATGAGTCAGTGGTCTGATTCATGTTGCAACGACAACAAACAATCTGATGTCGCAAGGAATTTGAAAATTGAAAACAACCTGGCGCAACAACCAAAATGAATTCCTTCCATCTGAAACAGCTGATGCAGCAGGGAGTTTGAAAGAAGAAACTGAAGCCAGGACAGGTCCAGACGGGAGCTGGCCCACCAGGAACAGCGCACCAATCTGCTGAAAAACGAACAGCGGCGACACATTGAGAACTGCCCATGGCAGTGGAGACAGAATGCTAGATTGGTGGCGGCTGCCGGTTTCTGCAATTCGCTCAGAGCGAGGACGTCGGTGGTGCCACAGTACAGCCGGCGAGAGAGACCCAGCGGCGAGAGCCGAAGGCTGGATCTGCACCAAAGGGGAGAGTCGATGCCCAGATCGATTTGAGGAATTAGTAGGGAAGCGTGAGGCCGTCGGTAGGATGCTGAAATCGGAGCGACAGCACCACCGACTGGAAAATCGGGCGGCAGCAGAAAGGAACCAAGGCGGCGATGCCGGGTCGTAGCGAAATGTGCAGAGATTGTCGCCAAAAGGTAGGCCACGACGGAAAAAGCCGGCGGCTGACTGGAAATCGAGGCGGCACCGTGCTCGTCGCTAACAGGGCAGATCTGGCGTCGGGAATGAAGACCGGCGAGGCAGATCTGGCGTGGGGAGCACGTTGGACAAACATCCCTTCAGTCATAGAATGGGCTGAGATAGGGCATGTGGGAATGAGTCGACAACGAAACAAGTAAACAAGGAAAATAAGAAAAAATAAAGAAAGGAGTCAACGGGATGCGATGGGGGCAGGTCCGGCGAAACCGGAGACCTGCCTCCTCGCCGGAGATGGCAAGCAAATAGAGGAGGTGAGAAAATTTAAGAGAGAAAATGAAACGAAGACGAGTACTTTATTCAATTTTTTCCATTTAATACTTTCAATCTCAATTATAAATATTCCCTCAGTCCCGAACTTATCTCATATTCTAGCAATAATTTAACCGCAGCAAACATAAAAGTTATTGAATCTCCAGAACAAGACAACTTATCTCATATTCTAGGAATAATTTAACCGCAGCAAACATAAAAGTTATTGAATCTCCCCAACAAGACAACCGCTATTAGGAATAGAAGCAAGCGTTTTCGGAATCCCAATCCACTAGCAGACTCGGGGAGAGCTAGAAAAGAGCAAGCAACTATAGAACTAGCTTCATCGCCTAGGAGCGTACAAGAGGAAGACAACCACTAGAGAAACTATAATGGAGATAGTGCATCAAGTTGTTCGCAAGGCCAACTTAGATACGAAGTTTAAGAAAATTTATTTTTTATCAATTTTATTGACTTGAGTATTTTTAGGTAATAAATAAATTATAAAGTATGTTATGTGTGTTAGGTGAGAGTGATATTTTTGAAATTAAGATAACTTTTAAGGGTGTTGGTTGATGTGAAGTTTTTTTTTTGGGTGGTGAACATAAGTATGGGACGGACGAAAACAGAAAGTATGAATATAAGTATGAGACGGAGGGAGTATTAAACGATCTTGAATACAATTGATGTTCTTAAAATTTATGTGAAATCATAACGATAATATAGTAAGGAAATGATACAAAAAAGTGATAATTAACAATTAAATACAGAAATGAACATTTCTTTTCTAATACAGAAAAGAAATGATAATATAGTAACGAAAAATGAACATTTTGATGAAAAATAATAATAATGAAATGAACTATTTTATTAATAATTTATAATATATAAATAAACCGTTATAACATTTTTAAAGGAAAGTGATGATATTTTTAATAAAAAATATAATTAATTAAATTGCAAAATTGAATAGGTTGTGTCAAATTGGAAAATTTAAACGACATGATATAAATAAAAATCTTTTTAAAAAATAGCATTTCCACAAATATGTGTCAATTGAGATCACCAAAACATGATAGAATTTGAAAGCGTGAATGAAATTGCAAAAACTAAAACGAATTGCAAAAATTGAAAATTGGTCATACATACAATTGAAAATTTTCAAAAAACTACATATAAGTGAATTTTTATAAGAAATTATTTAAAAAAAAAACAGATATAGTTATGTTTTTTAGAAAGATGGTTGCAGAATTGTTTAGAGTTTGTATATATTTAGGTATTTAAAATAACAAATCCAAGCACAACTTTTATACTGCTAAGGGGGCAATGGATTTCTTCTACATAAACATTTGTATCCTGATTGAAACTATACAAAAAAAAATATAAAACCTAGAACCATGTAAGAAATCATCCAACACAAAACCATGCTAACTCATTTACAATTAATACTACTATACTAGCAAAACCTGCAAGCTGTAGGGAGGCCAAACTGCACTAATTTGATTCTTTCCTACTATCTGCATGCCATGGTACATAAACCTATGGATGAGATGGGAATCAGCGAGCTTAGGTGAAACTGCATGTTTACATGTCTGATTCTTCAATCTCCAAATGTGCGACAAAACTAGGAAATGCCAGTGTTATATCCCTAAAATTCCAACGGAAAAGATTATTACATCTTGAGAAGGTTGTATAACTGCATTCTGCACGGAACTTACTTGAGATATGGAAGAGTCATATTCTTGATGAGAGATGGCTTTTTGGATACAAATTCTTTCCATTCGTCTAGGTCAATCTTTCCATCACCTTTCTTGTCTGCCTCATTGAATGTCTGCAGCATAAGATAAGAGAGACATAGAATATTGGAGAAGAAGTAGATGGGAGCGGGAGATTAAACAAGAGGTGTGTTTACCTTGTCCACAATCATCTCAACATAATCTTCTGAAAGTACTAGATCCGATTCGTGTAGTAGTGCCAAAACCATCTCTCTCAGCTGCCAAGTTAAACAAAATGCAGCAGTCAAAACTGCTACTCTCATGGATCATGAAATTCTAATTAGCAAACACCTACCTCCTCCCTCTCAATGAAACCGGTGTTCCTTAAATCATACAATCTAAATGCAACTGCCCAAAGAAATTAATTGTGTGTGGTTAAGGAAATAAGAGAGTGATAAAAGAGTGTAGTACATAGAAAAAAGTCTTACATGCAACTTTGCCTGAAACTGGTGCATTAGGGTGAAACACACCTAATGATCGAACAAATTCTCCGAATTCAATCACTCCATTGCGCTTGTAGTCAAATAGATCAAAAATCTAGGTAAAGAAACCAACAGTTTTCACTTTTCAGAATGAATTAAGACAGACTGAGATGCATGCGTGGTTAACCTACCCTGTCGGCAAACAGATTTCTCCTGTTTCTGTTCCTGAAGAGTGCTAGCTGGAATTCTTCCTGATGAGTTTGCAAAAGAGTAAGTAGCCCAGTTTTACATGGAAAGACAAGTAAATGGTGACCTGACCTATCCTAACCTTGTGAATGAGACCGTCGTCTATAATTGAACTGCTTATTTTCTTATACAGTTGGTATAAAGCCTCTACTTGGTTCACAGTGACTGCAATCACCATTATAATAATGGATCAGCGATTAAGAATTGGAATGCTCCATATTTTAACAAACAAATTAAGCATACTCACAAGGTGTGTCGGCGGCAAGAACAGAGGGCTCCTCATAACCAGGGGTGTGTCTTGGGGATTTAGAGTGAAAGCAGCCCATCATTCAAGGACATATATATATAGATTTGTTCACAATCAAACAAATTCATGCCAGTGTGACTGCCAAAATGAATCAACCCCATATAAATGTAAGATAAAAAAAAAACAAACAAGTGGTTTGTTGCATGACATGATTGATGTAGGATAGTCATGCATGGATGAACAAAATTAAACACATGGAGCCTGGGGGCCACTTCACTTTAATTCAAAGATCACTATTATTCTATCATACTCAAGTATATGAATGTATGCTAATTGCTAATGCTACACAACATTCATTTTTCTCTCTAAGTCTAAGAACAAGACGCCAGCCAGGCTATGCCTTTTTCTTTTTCTTTTTATAATGATAAACCAGCACAAGTATAATATATATACGCATACAAATGGGACCAACTTATTACCAAGTCACTGGTCAAATTACCTAAATACAGCTCATATAAATAATAAACTACCATTACAGCATCTACTACAAACCAAACAAGCCAAATGAGTATCATATAAATTCCAAATCTGTGCATAAGCAAATTTAATCATCTTCTCCGTCCATCGTTCTATAAAGATTGTTACTATTCACTGTACATCACAAGCTAAATCAAGAAATCAAATACTAATTTGTCAATTCAAGGCAGCCATCTGAAAATTCAGATGTAGACTTTAGATTAATGGTGATGTGAACAAGTCAAAGGCCCAATTTTTAACAATTTTGTTTATGATTCTTTCAGAGACAAAGTTTTGACATGATAAGGGAGAAATCAATTTTCCAATTTTTCATGTACTTGTGAATTTGAATCCAAAATGCATTACTAAAATCAGACAATAAATTCTTTTCTAAAATAAACAAAGAGTTACATTAGGTCTACAAAACTAGAGGATATACTTAGGTTCCACAATAGAAATAGAAAGAGATATAAGGAGGAGGAAGACCTGCAACTGCAACAGCAACAGAAAGGCGCCGGCTCATCAGAATGCTGGAAGTTTTGGTTTCTTTATGCATGTATCGTTGTACTTATTTATTTATATGGGGTTCGAAAGCGTTTACTTTTAAATCCCATCTCCTTCAAAATTTTCATAAAAGCTTTCGCTTTCTTGTGAGCCAATTTGTTGCATTATTATGTGTACCCACTGGGCACTGGGTCAATCTTTGTTTTTGAAAATTAATTCCATATTAATATAATGTTTGTTTTGGATATTTTTTAAGGTTCATTTTAATATTTAGTTAAATTATTAATGTGTAAGAATATATTAATTTAAGATGAGATAGAGAAAAAAAAGGCCTTGGCTATTAATTTTTCAAATTATAAATTTATATATTAAATGATAAAATACCTTTAAAATTTAAACTCCACACCCCACAAATTATATATACACACCTCTCATGTTTTATCGCCAACACTTGCACAAATCATATATTCCCCTGATCCCGTTCAAAGAGTTATTTTTGCTTTTTGCATGTAAATTAAGGAGTATTATTTTTTAATGTGTAGTGGGTAGTTGTATTAGTGGAAGTGTGAACCCCATATTTTAATTGTATTAGTGGATGTGTGTGGGTCCATGTGTGTAAAAAGAGAAAGAGGGCTCTTTGGGTGGGACACCCAAAATGAAAAAAAAAAAAAAAAACTTTGAAAGCATACACACACCTCACATCTTCACGATAAACACTCCTCGCATTAATCAAAACCAAAATATCCATCAACCTTATACACCAACCATGTTTCTCAATTACTTATGTACATGTGTTAAAAAAAATCCTAATTATTCCTCCACCTCATAAATCCTCCCACATACTTGAACGGGGCATAATGTCGGAAGAGAAAAAACCCAAGATCTTAATTGTATATATTTTCATGGATTTGAACCGATTAAAATGGACTAGTCCATTTTTTTACTTGACGCCAAATTGTTTGACCAACGAGGGACGAGGGAATCTACATATGTTCGACCAGTGAGCGAAATATTCCTTTCTGTCCGACCCAAGCCTGGTCGAGCAGGTTGTAGTTTCGTCGACCAAGACCCGCTGGACATAACTACTTATTTAGGCCATGAACAGAAGGAAATTTTTCGACCAATACTGATCACTAATTTCTTTACGTACGATTAGAGCAAGTGTACTCTATTGTGTAGTTTCAGGTAACCAAAACCCAAAAGAGATCTCAACTCAAGTGTAGTCGAATTCTTTACGTACTTAGTCATTCTTTATAAGAGTGATGGAAATTTGATTAGTTTAAAGTAACACAAATAAAAGTATATACTCAAAGTAACAAGAATTAAACAAGTAAACAAGTTCAACACTAACAAAATGCAGGGGAATATAGATATAAATCAAGCTAAGGAAGATAGCAAGACTAACAACAATGTGGTTAAGAATAATTTTAAACTAAAAACATGCAATGGTTTATCTTATAAATCAAGACATATGTGTTGGATTGTATACAAAAAGTTTAGCTTTTTGTATGAACAATGTTTAAACAATGAATTTGAAATGAGAATCATATGATCAAATGATTGCTTCTTATAATTTATTTATATGTCCGATGTAATAGTCCACTTACATTATATTGTAGATAATATGTTGTCCGACAACACGCGAAAGATCATATTATCGATTTTCTTATAAAGTATAATCAGATGCTCACAACCGAGATAGATGGAGACTCTCTATCGGGATGGTTGTAGTGTGATTTGGTATTAGTTTGTCTTGACTATAATATCACATTAGTGCACTTCATGTAATGAGTAGGACCACATGAGATCGTTCAACTTATACTGACTATATAGGAGAACTTGATCTCTGTTATTATGGATGTTCTTGCTCTTAATCCCTATACAATAACCTCGACACGTAAGGCAGTATGTATTTCTTTGATTTATCAATGGGTGAGATTTACATGTAATTAAATCAACAAACTCGGTGAGTTGGAAAATAGTGTTGTCTCTATGGTGTGTTGTTGATTGTAGAAGGAATCCGTGTCCTATTAAATATGTTGATGATGTCCCTTTGAGGAGCTCATAAGGATTATCATGTAAACCTTGCAGGTGGATTTATTCTGGCATGATAATGAGGTTGAGTGATACTACTCTCGGATGAGATATTAATTAATGGAGTTGTCAGTAACTTAATTAATTAATTGGCATTGTATATCTTAAACACGGGGAGACTAACGAGCTCATAGTAAGAAGGAGCCCAGAACGTAATTTTGGGATTAGAGCGGCAGTGTAGTAATAATATTTTAGTGGAATATATTATTATTATTGGACTTAAGTATAAGTTTTGGATTAAACTTGGATACTTAAGCCCAATGGAGGCCCGACTCTAATTTCTCCTCCTTGTCCCTGCTCCAGCCCATATATAAGTCATCTCAGCTGTCCAGAAACCCTAATTGAATCACGCCTAACACTGTGAGGAGAGTGAGAGAACAGCAGATTGAGAAGATATTGAGGATTGTTGCCCATACAACGTCATGATTGGGCTTGAGAATACAGTAGAAGATCAAGAGGTTATTTGTTGCTGCTATTCGTCAACTTCCACGATTTTTATAAAATTGTTTGGAACTCTAAACTATATATGTAATACACCATTAGAAAGCCACAGAAGAAAGAATCATTTTGGCGCATAGATCACTCGAATCAGATATCGGATAAGGGAGTTATACTCAAAACAGTGAGGCTGTGCAGGCTGCCGGCGAGAATCTTTCTTCTTCAACATACCCTGGTGGAAGGTAATACGTTTCTATCTTCTTACTTTTGCTGATTTAGAAACGCATGGAACCCTAATGGTTTATGTTAACTAAACAATTGAATGCCAATAATATGGACAATCACTATGGACACCTAATCCCTATGGCCAAGGTGAAAATTATATGAACTCATGAGGAACTTTAAAATGGCTTCTAGGATTGATTTCATTTCTCTCAATTCCCAATAGGTACTTATAGAACTAAAAATTTCCTTAGAAGGTACTCTCTTAACCTTAATTTCTTTTTTAGGTACTATGATCTTATTTACTTGGTTCCCCTCGCTAGGTCAATAGTTCGGCTAGATTAACCTTTCTAGTGTTCTATCTCAAGTGTTTTAAGCGTAAGAAGGCTTTGACTAAGCTCTCCTCACGCTAACATACAAACCCTATAATGAGATTATTCAATTAATCACTCTAACATTTAATTGGAATGACCATCCTAATCACATGAAATGGAGAATCAATAACCCAACTCATAATGAAATTTAAAAAATGTAGAAATTGAGATAATAATATCAACATTAATTCAATAAACCATAACAAATCCATAGATTTAGAAATCCTAAACTTTATTATGTTGCTAGTTTTACCAAAGAGACTAGCATACTACCAAATCCATGACGACAACATCAAAATCATTACATGACAAAAGGTAAATTACAAAATATAAGAAACTTTCACCCTCAATCTCTTTTGGGATTGATCTTCTTTTCTCTTACAATTCCCCTTCTTTTTATGATCATGTCCTCCTTAAATGTTTGATGGGTAGATAATTGGTGAAAATTTAAGCAAATTTAGTGGAGAAATGATGATGAATTATTGTGGACTGAATATAGATGAAAGGAAAGGGAAGTGTGTGAGAAAATGGTATAGAAGTGTGTGTGAAATTCAAGAAAGACAAAAACTGATTTTCAAATTAATGGATGAGGTTAAGTATCCAGATGGGGAAAGTTTCTCGAATTTCGAACAACTAGCAATAAAATGCACAAACTCGCCTCGAATACATAAACTTGTGTCGAGTTTGTGGCACAAACTCCTGACGAGTTTCAAGCTCGCCCTCTCGTATGGGTGAGTTCATGGTCCTGATCCAGATTATTTTTTACTCTCCTTGCGTAGGGATGAGGGCCAAACATCTGACGATTTCCTTAATTCATGTCGAGTTTAGGCCATTTTCCAGCATTTCTTCATTTTCACTTCTCGACTCCATTTTTTACCTATTTTAACATTTTCATAAATTCTTGAGCATTTATTTAATTACACTATACACTTACAGATGCTACATGAACACCACAAAAGTTTAAAAAAAAGGAAATAAAATACATAAAAATACCTAAAAAAACACAACTAAAAACTAAGTGAAAAAGACACCAATCAAGTACTTGCCGATCAGAAGCATATTTTCTAGTTTTAACTGCAATTTTTTTGTATGTAAGAATCAGTGTGCTGTCTACTAGATGCAATGTTGTCTCAATATGGAATTACGATGAACATACGTATCTATAATATGAAAAATAGAATTTTGCTCAACCACGAATATATACCCAGAACTAATAATTAAAGAAAAAATATAGCCTGTTCGATCAAGACCAAGCGAATACATGGCTACTGTTCAACCATGCATGACCGAACAGAATAGGAATATTCAATCAGTGGTGGTCGAACGCCATCTGAGATGTTTGAATGATTTTGACAGGCAACTTTGGATATGTTCGGCAGCTACTAGTCGAACGCATGAATTAAGCGTCGATCAGTGTTGGTTGCAACACACTAGGGTCCAAAGGGAATCGTCTTTTTTTTTTCTGATTCACCTTCACCCTCCCCTCTCAAAAAAAAAAAAAACAACTCAACACTCATGCTACCCACATGATTCCCTATAACACAACATAACATATTTGGCATCATTTGACTCCTAAAATTTAACCCTAGAATTTTAAAACACTAATTGGAAAAGAAATCTCTTACCAACAAAGTGTGTGAGGTATGATGATGCTCTACCTGTCATTTTATGATGTACTCCCTCCTTCCCGCCCATATTGCTACATTTAATGTAACTTTTGTAAGAGCTTTATGCAGTCAAACGATGCAGTTTGACCGGGACAGAGGGAGTATGATGGAAGACTTTCTTAGATGTGAGTAATGCTCTTCTCTTACCTTTAGTCTTCACTTCTCTTTTTCTCTTCTTTCTTCTTTTACCATTTTTTTTCCAAACGTGAATATTGTGTTGAAGGGATGGAGCTGATGTATGTGTTTTAATTTAGTTTTGAATGTGTATTGTGTGGGAGATGGTGGAGTGGATGTATGTTTTTTAAATTAGTTTTGAATGTGAATGTTTTGTGGGAGGTGGTGGAGTGGATGTATGTGTTTTTATTTAGTTTTGAATGTAGGGATTGTCGAGGGGGATGGATTGGGTTTGAGGGCATATTAAATTGTGCCAATAGTAAAAAATACCAATTCTGATTTTTCAACTTTTAATACCAATATTCTCATTATAACTTTATCAATTTTACCATTTATTAAATTTTTTGACAAAAAAGTCCCTGATGATTTTTCCTTAAATTACCATGGGTGTGGTTCAACCCCCTTTCCATCCACCCCGAAACCACCCCAATATCAGCGAAACCCACCCTCCTGGAACCCCACCCACCCACCCCGACCCAAGAGTTGGCATCACCCCTTACTCCCCACCACTTCCCATCACTCCTTGCAAACTTTCAATCCCACCGCGCCTTTCTTCCATTTTTTTGCTTTCAAAAATTCAAACTATCAATCTCAATTTTCTTCTTTCAAAACTCAGAAATCTAACATCCCGATGAAGTGAAATCTCGAATCACATCCATAATTGTAATTTGAAACTGATTTTGAAGCCCATGTACAATCTGGATTTTGCCCTATTTTTCCGTCGACTGAACGTCTAAGCAAAAGCTTCGGCCTTGTTGTATCGCATCTGGTAGAACCATGTCGTTCTGTCATCTTAGTTTGTGAAGCTCTTATGTATAACATCGTCGAAGTATTCTTTGCGCCTTTCTCATTTCGCAATCATCGTAGGTATGCTTGTGCTCTGTGAGGACTTTATCTTAATTTTTTTTTATTCAATTTGTGATTCCAAGTGATGTTGAATCATTCGTTTCTGTATATTGTTATTAAAGCCTGAGTGCTATACAATTTCCTCTGCATACAAGTTTTGTATTTTGATATGGAGCTACAGGTGAGTTAATTGCCCCTTTTTTGAAGCCATCAATTGCATAATTGTGCCCATTTTCAATTACATTACGCCGTGGGCAAGCTTCATATAATATTGGTCACACATATTATTATGTACTTACATATTTGGATCTCGAATATAATGGAGGAACAGTTGCTGAAGGGAAGTAAAATGTATTCTTCTTTATGGCGTGTAGTGTGAAATGATTATTTAGGAGTGGCTGCCTATTAAAGTGAAAGACAAATTGTTTTGAAAGAGGTTCTTAGTTCTTAACTTATTTGATCTAATGTGGCCTTAACGTCATCGTTCTGATCTACGAAAGGGGAATATGGGTGCATTGATATTCTTTGTTCTCTTTGTTGTTTTCCTGTTGAAAGGGTGAAAAGTTTGTTATACGACAGCAATGGTGCAAAGTTTGGATTAGAATGGTAGTGCTTAATTTATAATAACTTGATGTTCTATTATTCTGTGATGGATATACTTTGAATTAGGTTTTGAATGCATATATATTCTTCTCTGTTGATTTAGAATGGAATGATGGAAGTAGCAAAATTTTATTTTCAATTACGTTTTAATTCATATATATTCTTCTCTTAGGAGTGAAAATGAGATGTTAGAAGTAGCAATAGCTCAATAATACCCGTTTTTTTTATGTTGAAGTAGGATGTAATGAGCATCTTCCTAATAACGAATGGTATTTGTACATAGATTTAACTTACTTGATGACCTATATGATCACAGTTATGAATACCTACATGATGACCTATATGATCACCTTTATGAATACCTACATGATGACATATATGATCACCTTTATGAGTACCTACATGATAACCTATATAATCACCTTTATGAGTAACTATATGATCACCTGATTGTACTGTATATCCTTTTCATGTTTTGCAGTTGACATTTATAATTTTTGACGTGTTTTCTGTTAATGTGATCAATTTTTGCAGTGTGATGGCACCATTTCCAATCATTCTTGTCAATGCTAACGCTCACTGGAACGGCGTTGAGTATGTTAAAGGCATTGAGTTGGGTGTGCGTTTGCTTAGCACTGTCCATAATATTGAGTCGCTTAGAGAAGCAGTGCACAGGATTTTGAAGACGAATCCCGAGACCTCTAACTTTGACATATACCAAGTAGAAAAAATAAATGACAAGAATATTCGTCTTCCAATCTTGACCGATCTCGATGTTAGTTGTCTCTTAGACACACAAGGGACCCCGCAGGTATATGTGGATGGAACCAGTGATTGTATTCCCTTGACAAGAGGTGAAGGGAACGGGTGCAATGGTTTAAGTAGTCGGGGTACGACAATGTTAGACCTATTGAATAAGGGAAAATATATCCTATTCTAAACAAGGGAAAGTATTGGCCCCCTCTAAAATAATTATTTGCCATGTTTTCACGATTGAGGCCCACATCAGCGTCCAACTGGACACCAAGAAAAAATATTAATTCAGGCTCAAAACCAATGAATTATTAATTTATATCATCTTCGGGCCATATGTATATGTACACATTTTTTTAACTTCCATTATTAATGTTATTATTACTCCAAATCCAATCATACTTTTTTTTGTTAATTTTTGTAGATAGGTGTTTTTTTGCTTTTCTCTCTCTCCCTGTCAAAGGGTTTATTTTTTTCATTTTAGTCGTATAAACCAAATGGTCTATTTTAATTTTTTACACACATGGGACCCATCCCCGTTTAAAGTATAATTAAAATATGGAGCCCACAATCTCACTATTACATAACAAACAACTTACCATACCACCGTACTCTCATTCATTTTCCAATTACCAATCCTTGAAACTAACCACGGGGCCCCTTAATTAATAGATGATCATGCAAGTGGTCACGTAGGTGATCACGTAGATTACTAAAATAAAATTTTTTTCTTCCCTCCACTCACGCTGTCTGGAAATTAAAGAATGTTACTCCCTCCATCCCGGGTATTTTTACCCATTTGTACGGGCACGAAGATTAAGACGTTTTATTTTTTTAATATATAATGTAAGAGAAAGTAGGGATAAATTAGTAATTTAAAAAGAAAAAGTGAATAAAGTTATTGGAAATGATGAATAATGTGTAAAAAAGTAATTAAAGTTGTTTGGATTGTAAAAAGTAGGTAATAAAATATTATATATTTTTGCCAAAAATGGAATGGGTAAAAATATGTGGGACACCCCCAAATGGAAAGTGGGTAAAAATACGTGGGACGGAGGGAGTACTATAATTATGAATACTTTACACCAATTCTAATACAAATTTATTTTATTTTATTTTATGTTTAACAAATTTTTTGAATTAATTATTTAATTCGAAAAGAAAATTATAAACACCTTTTTAGTTTTCCAATTAAAATCGTGTTAGTACTGGATTGTTCCCACAAAAAATAAAATCTCAGAACGTCAATTCAAATTCATAAATTGTTCATCCTCGTGTGTGCCCTAACTTTACCAAGTCATTCGACCATCGACTATCCCTTTTCATCTAACCGCACCAGAAGAAGTCGATGGTCGATGTCGCTCCCGAACCCGTTGTACTAGCCTCCAGCTCTAATTTCCGAACATGCCTCCAGCTGGCACCGCCGCACCTGAAAGATTCTTCTTTCTATCTACTCCATCGCCTTTTTAATTTTCAGTGTTATTATACAGCTTTCAGTGGGTAGGTATTTTGTTGTCGGAAAACGTTCGTCAGTGTTCGAGTTCATCAAGTGTCTGAGAGCAAAGCGAATATTTATTGTTTGCTTGTGATGTGTTTTTGCAGAGATGGCTGGGAAAAGATGAAGTCATGGAAGCTCTGAAGAGATAAGTAAGTGATATTGTACATTTTTTCCTGAACTCTGGTCATGCATTTTCTTTGCAGTAATTGATGCTATCTTTATTTTTTGTGCCTGTTTTGCGCCGTCATAAAATAATGAACTCGATGAGTAATCTATTTTTGTGTTAACTTAATCTTCAGTTTTCACTTTGTAATGAACTAGTTATTGGCTTAATTACTGCTTTTACTACTTCTTCTTATAATTTCTGTGGTAAAATATATACCCTTCCCTGATACATGAATGTAGCTTAGTTGTTTAGTAATTCAAACCTTACTTGTTCACTTCTTTTCATCTAATTCTGGCTCATATTTTAAAGAAGCCCTAAACCAACATCCGTATAGAGATCCCATTGATGTTTACTGTAATACTCATTCACTCCAATTCAACCAACCCAATATACCTATAACAACTCAACACCAAAATGTGTTCTGCTCTGATCAATCCATTTACAGAAAATTCTCAAATATTGTTGGTATAATATATAAATTTCTGGGATCAATAATATCCAAGATCACCACATCGCCTGACCCTATTATACAGAATGCAGGAAAATATCCCTCATTCGAGGTCACACTCTCCAGACACGTATTGCGAAGCCTTTTTCGTGAATCGGTCCCTGCCCGAGCGTTTCTACAACAGGCAAGCAAAGCATCGTTATGATACTCTGAAGCTCATGGAATTTTATCCAGAACGCGTTGTGGATGAGGAAAAAATTGCGCAGTTCAAGTTGATCCAGATCATAGACGTTTGTGGCTTGAAGAGAACCCTATTTAATGTTGGTACTTTTAACAGAGAGGCCGTGCTGGAGTTTTATGCTAATTTATCGGATAAAATAACTAACCCTGAATCCATCTGTTTCGAAAAATTATTTTAGAAACGAAATCTTCTATTTCACTCCTTCCAAAATTAATGTTTCTCTTGGTTTGCCTTCATTCGACGGAGATAATCGGTACGAGCACGATTTGGATATTGTTGCCAAATTCCTTACAGGGCTGAGTGGAATGAGATGGCCAGATAGAGAACTATCAGTGCACCATTTGCGTGTACCTTTCAAAGCTCTTTCCGTCATTGCACTATGCAATTGGGTACCTTGGGAAAAAAATGCCTACTAGAACCCTTTCATGTTAGGGTCATCCACGCTGTTGCTATTGGTAAACGATTAGATTTTGGCATGATGGTGTATGAACAAATAATACAGTTTGCGGGGAGCATCGAATTCCAACGTAGTTTGCCATTTCCTACTATCATTTGGCGTTTTATAATGTGTCAGAATGTGCGCCCTATAGGTGAGTTAGAGCCTTTGGTACCCGAATATCCACCGCTGGATTTGAAGGTTGCAATACATGTACCTCATATTTGTTGCTTTCTTGGTGACTGTGAAGTACACAATGGTTCAATCAACATTTAGTATTTTGTCTCCCCCAAAATTACAAAAAATCGCAATAGTTCAGTGTATTTCATGGTGTAATTCGTGAAACATGGTACACCAAAATCACGAGAATTTGTTAAGACTATGTTGATTGATATGAATTTATTTTTTCCAACTCCTCGATTTATGTTCTGAAATTAGGGTTTCACTACATATGAACGTACGCAAAATATTATCTAAGTTTCTGAAATAGGGTTTCAAAAGTAGGGTTTTATTTAATTATTGAAATATGATGGATATAAAAAAATGGGTATTATCATATAAGGTAAGAATCAATGAGTGTATTCAAAATATTACATGCCATGGTATAGCATAATATCTATTTTGCTTCGAAAATATTTTGTGTATCTTCTTGTATCTTTATTACAAACCTATTTCCTAATTTTGTAATAATAAATATGTTATATATATCGACTAGGGATAATATGTATTTGACTAAGATTTGATAAAATTAAATCATGTTGTATCTCGTCTAATACAGATTGTTGTATTTTTCGATTATATGTACAAAAATATTTGATTATATCAAACATTAATTAATTACGTATTATCCCTATTAATAGGGATGTCATATTATCAAAATCTTTAAAATCGGGTGATATTCTATTGTTACATAATGTTGTGTGCATAGCTAACAAAATCCTGTGTGAAGATAAATGATTTTAATCATATTTGAGAGAGAGAATAGCATATAGGATCCACCTAAAATAATGGTAATTTGATTCCTTGCTTTCCATTGATAGTGATTGGTCATATATGTATACTCAGAGGAGGGAATTCAAAATTACATAGACGTATCTTTACAGCTCACGCCTGCAAAGATATCAGCATCACTCTAAAAATAACCTCTACATTTCTTGGATTTAATTGATTACTTGGCATGCGTATCCCTATATTTCCCATCTTTATAGTATATCTTTCCTACCTTTACAGCTCTTCGGCAGACAAAATCTTCATTTGAAGATTTGGTTAGTGCACTTAAGATATGAGGAAACAGAACTTTAAAAGTATCCTATCTCGGTTAAATTTAAACTTAAATTTATGATGTGTTTGAACGTGTACCTGTTCGAACTTTAGCACAAGTACTACAATTCATCCACCATGAAGCGGACTCGGTGCTTTTCCTTATTTGAATCCTCCTCGCTCAGCTAGGGTTTCAAGTCATATCTATATATACCAAAATATGCTCATAAGACAACTAGAAGCCAGTTTTACAATCTTCTTCTTTCTGAACCAAGTATGGCTTCATCAAGTAGACAAACTGTGGGCCAACTATATCTAGGGAGATGAAGATGAACGCACTCTTTGTGAAATCATCTACGATATGAAGAAGGTTGGTTCCTGGAAAGAGTAAGCATATCTGAGAAATTACTTCGAGAGATCACGAGTACAATATAAACCAGAAGCAAGGGCGGATGTTCTCTGTGAGAAACGTACGACTCAAACTCAAACAATTGGAGGCTCGCTGGCAGACCTATGCTCATGCCTTAAACTTTCCTGGCGCAACAGTTCATTACCAAACTGGTTTTGTTACCGCCGATGAGGAAACATGGGCAAATTTAATCGAGGTGGTATTTTACCCTAACACTATTTTATGTTGATGTCTGTTAAAACTCTCATCCAGAAATATGAGTTGTGTAGGCAGATAAGGGTGCAGAAAGGCTAAGATCGCATCCCGAGAAGTTATGTAATCTTCTCGATTCTACGTTTAGAAGTTTCTATCGTAAATTATCAAGGCCAAAGCCGACAAGATGTGGGAAGATGAATTTGAAAGCGACACGTACTGTGGTATTGAAAGTTCCAACAATTGAATCCGAAAGAGCATCATCTTGCATTTTATTTTATTTTTCCTCAATGGGAACGAATCGTTCAACTACTGTATTGTAATTCAAATGCAATTCAAATGCAGGAACGTATATGGCTCTAAGATTTGTGAATTGGCTTTGTGCGGTATATAGTGAATCGTTGTTTAACATTCATTATGTCGGATTACACGAGATTCATATTTGACAAGCGATTACATCCTCGGTATGGTGTGTTAGCGGTTTGTTATTTTTCAAGGCAGATTAACAATACAAAAAATTAAGACGTGAAAATAAAATAGCCTTAACACGCTGAATTTCAAAATCCTTGTGATAGTTAAATTTTTTTTTGGATTAACAGTTCATATAACCGCTCGCACGACTACGTGGTTACGTTGTTTTGAAGTCCTACTTAAAACTGCCGTTACAGAATTATTATTCTATATATTAGCACTTGTATTAATGTACTTCGTATCCCAATCATACCATATTATCTCTTCTTCTTCCCCCAAAATATCCTTGAAGATGAGCAACATTCTCTTACCAGGTACCACTTTGTACGATGGAAAATGGGACGCTGATATGGATGCTTGTTTTCTTAACGTTCTTATACATCAGAAGAATATTGGTGAGTATGATCCAGATATGGGTCCTACGGGATATGCATTAGGGGTGGCCAAGGACGTTGTCAATCTATCAATGCACAAGCGCCTCATCTGGAAAGATTCGTATGATAGAAGAGACTTCCTGTGGAAACGCTACGAAACTTTTATATATGTGCTCGAGAGGATGCGTCAAAGAGGCATTCACTCAAGAAATGACATGAATCTCCAGGCAGACAGACTCCTTTGGATATCCATAATACATGTAAACATTCAAAGACATCTAACCCTTAATCTCGGTTGAATTATTAAACATATATAAGTAATTCATTCAGTTGCACATTTGATATAACAATGGTATTTTTCCTAAATCTAATATCATAGGAAAACATATTTGCAAGGACATATATGCACGGCGATGATCCCGAGTACGAAAGAATGCACGTGCTGTTTAGGCCGACCCTGATTGGTGAAAGAAGACGCATAGCGGCGATTAGAGGTGATCTAATGATGGGTGTCAATTAGATTTGTTGATGTTTTAGAATAAACGACTATGTTCCCTTTTAGGTGCTAATGTCATAATATATTACTTTTACTTTTCCTACCCTAATTTCGAATAATGTGGTGTACATTATCAATATCATAATTTCTTGGCATTTTTAATTAAACTATGTGAGAGTTGGGTTACTATATCTCACGTACCGGTCGATCTTATAACTTAAGTAATTAGTTGAATCATACAAATAATGGAATTTCAAAAAATAGAAAAGTTAAGTTAAATACAACACATTACAAAATAAAGATTAATTAGTGAAAACATTACAAACGAGACTCCATACGAGAAATGGACTTACAGTTTCATTGCAGAGTTGTTGGTGATAACTAAGGGTGATCATATAAGTGATCATGATTGAATTTCCTTTATAACCAAATGAGTGTGTAACATGTCCCCTTTCGCTGTACTACGTCTCGAAAAGGATCCGTGTTCTCGATCACGTAGGTTATCATATAGGTAATTATATAGGTTATCAAATAGGATTTCATGTTATAATTTTGCTCCAATAGGTTGTCATGTAGGTTGTTAAGTAGGTGATCTTGTAGGTGCTCCAATAGGTTCACATACACTTTTAATGAATGTACTGTTGTTTTTTAATTAATTGAATTATTAAATGACTATCATTACAGGAAATACTAACGTAACTCATAGTAACGGAATCATATCTTTTGAATTTAATTAATAGATGGTTACAATGATTAATTTTATCAACGATTTATTATTGGAGCTGTGGTAAAGGGTTTCGGGTGACCAACATTAGAAATTAATAAGGGAATATCTTCGAAGATTAATAAAAGATGCTCTAAATAGTTAAGATCCATTGTCATACACAATTTTTTTGTCGTCACTAACCGATATTAGTATTTACAGACCCATGTATCTGCATATATATGCAGTACTATAAATCAATTTTGAATATTTATAGTACTATTAACTTGTTCTTTTTAAATACCTCAATACCCTTTACTTAGAGTGTAACCATCAATGCTGCAGTAGGTTTAAGAAAAGGTTGTCATCAATGCCCTTTGCGTAGTCATGTTAGTGATTGATCCTGTGAGATCAAAAAGCATTTATGGAGGAGTATGGGTGCGTCTTTCCAATGAGATAAATAGCCATTAATTTTGTTGGTTGAATGAAAATTGGTGGTTGATATATTTGCTAATGGTACACACATATAGGGTTACACTTCAGACCGTTATATACCAAGTTCAAAACCGGAATCCCTCTATACCCTAATCTTACTATCTCTTCATTTCTGAACCACGTATGGCCTCGTTTTATCGTGTGGACGACATGTGGGCCAAGTTTATTTGGAATGATGAAGACGAATACATTCTTGGTAAGATCATCTACGAGAAGAAAGAAGAGGGTATATGGAAAGAAAAAACATCTCTGCAACACTATTGAAAGAGTTTACTAATGAACTAAACAAGAGGCGAGGGAGGAATTTCTCCATAAAAAATGTACAAGGAAAGCTCAAACAGTTCGAGGCTCATTAGCAAACATATAAACATGCTTGCAATTTTCCAGGTGCAAGGGAGGAATACGGCACTGGACGCGTTATAGCTGAAGACAACGCATGGGCAAGTATAATCAAGGTACGGCCTTACTAACACTGTCCATTATTAATACTATATCGTTGTAGTATGCTTCAGTTCAAAACTTAACTTACAACATTTGTAGGCAGATAAGGGTGCAAAGAAACTGAGAGTGGCTCCGGAGAAGTTATGGAGTTATCTCCACTGCACTTTTAGAAATTTCGAACACCAAGAATATCTCTGCCATTTCAAGGATATGTGGGATGCGATTTTCCACAACTGAAACCGAAATGGTTCAATTTCTTTTCTGATTCTGTATTGTGTAATAGTGATCAGAGATTAGGGTCAAAGGCTATTTCCAATTTCATATGTTAGCAGTTTGGCACAGGCATTAGCCGGGTTATTGCTCATTAAATAATGAGAAATTAAATATAAATTATTTGAAACATCAATAATTAACAAATATTAAATTTGAACGTAAAGTATATGAATATATACAAGAAAAATATAAACCTACCTACATTATACAAGGTAAGAAAATGTTAGAAGAATAAATGATATCCCTTATTTTTAGCTAGATCCATTACCGTTTAATGTTATTACAAAAAAGAACTGTATGTGTGGGGGTTGACTACAGAAGTAATTGCCCTTCACTTCCTTGGTTGTATCAATACTGATGTTTGATGCATTTCATAAGGGTAAATGCAGATCATTGTTCTCCAATGGATTCCAATAGATTAAACTATTATTGTTGAGGCCCAAGTTGAACCCTAAGTGAATTCGGGCCTAACATACTTTAGAAACCCATATGAATTTTGAGTTTTTAAATTTGGGATTTATTTTTGAGGCCCAAATACGTGTCAGAGTTGCGTACTATTTAAAATCCTGGCCAATTCAGGCTCAATCCTCTTTTTTTTGTTAATTACATGACAACCAGCTTGGTTATTTCGATGACACTTGGCGTGGTGACCTATATGACTACCAACTTGGTTACCGATTTGGGAAAAAATTGATAATAAGATATCATAATAGTTTTTTTACACATTAAATAAATGATATCTGTAGTTATTCAAATCATGATGTTTACCGACTGATGTTTACATGATTAATTTACAAGACCAACTTCTTAGTATAAGTTGTAACCTCCGTTAAATCAGGCCAGAACCATTTAACATGATGATGACCTATATAGGTAACAATATGGATATCTACATGTTTACCATGATAGTTTTTAAAAGATATTACGTGTTTAATTCAGGCAAGAACCAGTTATCAAGATGATGATGCCCTATACAGCCACCAGCATGGACAACAACATGGGTACCATTATGCCCTGCCACGAAACACATCCACATCGGGACACAAGTGAACAATTTTAACAAGTTCAACTAGTAAAAGTCCTTATGTAGTCATCCCTAAGCAGCTCCGCACACCAATGCAGTCTTGCCCTTCGACACCTTGTTGGTTCGATGGACTGTACAGATCCACCTGGCCTGATAAGCCTGTCAATGAACATAATTGTCATCGGGCCACAATCGTACCTATTAAGCTGAGTTGGACACTTTGGATACTTCTCAACTGTGAAGGGTTTATTTGTGATGCGTTCAGTGGTCAGGTTGTAGTGAACCAACATGCTAGGCAACATGCGGGATAGGAGGTCAAACTTGGGCAAATATTTTCGTTTGGTTGCCATGGCCCTTGAATCATATATGCAGATGTGTCGATGAGATAACTGTTGGGCAATTGGATCGTGCGGTTCAACGTGATCCGTTTAGGTTAACAGGCAAACAATACAGCGGAAGCATAATAAACCGTTTACCGTACTTCAGGGTTGATGTAGAGTCTGAATCGCTGCAGAAGAACACCTCTTGATCTTCTGTTGTATGTCCCAAGTCAACTCTGGTGTTGGGTGGTCAACAATCCCCAGAGTTCTCTCAATCTGCTTCTCTCTAACTCACGTCAAAAGAGGCGCAGGAAGTTAGGTTTCCAGAAGCTGAGATGACTATATATATTGGGCTACAGCAGGGACCAGGAGGAGAAATTGGGCTGGGCCTCAATTGAATTTAATTAACCAAGCTTAGCCCAAAGCTTTTAATTAAATCCAATAATAATAATACAGTCCACTAAAATATTATTACTGCACTACCCGTCCAATCCCAAAATTATGTTCTGGGCTCCTTCTTATTATGAGTCCGATAGTCTCCCCATGTTTAAGATATTCAATGTCCATTAATTAATTAAGTTACTGACAACTCAAATTAATTAATATCTCATCCGAGAGTAGTACCACTCAACCTTTTTATCATGCCGGAAATTAATCCACTTGCAAGATTTACATGATAAACCTTATGAGCTCCTCAAGGGGACATCATCAACCTATGTCGGACATGGATTCCTTCTACAATCAACAACACACCATAGATACAGCATTACTTCCCAACTCACCGAGTTTGTTGATTTAATACTTATAAATCTCACCCATTGATGAATCAAAGAAATACATACTGCCCTACGTGTCGAGGTTATTGTATAGGGATTAAGAGCACGAACTTCCATAATAACAGAGATCAAGTTCTTCTATAAGTCAGTATAAGTCGAACGATCTCAAGCGGTCCTACTCAATACACACAAGTGCACTAATGTGATTCTATAGCCAAGACAAGCTAATACCAAACCACACTACAACCATACCGATAGAGAGTCCCCGTCTATCTCAGTTGTGAGTATCTGTTTATACTTTATAAGGAAACCGATAATATGATCTTCCGCGTGTTGTCGCACAACATATTATCTACAGTATAAAGTAAATGGACTATTGCATCATGCATATAAAATAAATTATAAGATGCAATCATTTGATCAATGATTCTCATTTCAAATATTGTTATGACATTGTTCATACTAAAGCTAGACTTTTAGTATACAATCCAACAATCTCCCACTTATACTAAAAGACTATGTTGTCATGTCTTCTGCCATACATCTGATTCCTACTCCCACTACACGACCATTAAAAGCTCTCGCCTTAAGGTCCTTATAAATGGATTACTAGGTCATCATCCGATGCAATCTAGGCGACAACAACCTTCCCCTCATCATACGATTTCTCGTAACAGGTGGTACTCGCGCTCCATGCGTTTAATTGCCTTATGGACTTGTGATTTCTTCAAGTTTGCAACTGCACCAATATCATCAATGTAAATTGTGATTACCTTGGGCAAACTTAGAAGCACTTCAAAGTCCATCATGAAGTCTCTAGAGTCATATAGATACTTTGGCTGCCTTATAGGCTCCAATTCATCATCTTTCCATGATGGAGTCCGGAGTCTGAAATATATTTCTATATAACACTCCTCCACATTATGACTCTACTTCCTAAGATTAAACACATAACCTTTGAGGAGAATTTACTACAGTCCAATCTGACTAAAAATCCGAATCTACGTAATCCACAAGAAGCAGTGAATCTGTCCAGTAAGTTCATATATAATTTCCAGTCCTTCTCAGGCACTATATATATGTCTTACTACAGTTCATCATTCTTGATCCGGGTTACGTTGATACCCACTGTTCATGCGTTAACCAAAATAGATATCCAACTTCGTTCATAGCATTCCATGAATAAACTCATCCGATGGGGAGGAAGGCTCTAAAGCCGACGCGCAAGTCTATTCACATGCTAAATGAGTATGGACTGTATCATTAATGAAACTTGAGATAAGCATAACATCCTTTCTTGTGATCCGTATTACCGTGATCAAAAGGATGTATTTTGCCTTTCTTAAGTCCTTCATCACTACCGCTTTATTAACCGTACCCATACACCCGATAATACTCTTTCATTGTCTCCAATGAGCAAGATACTATCTACGTATAGTACAAGAAACACCACCACGTTTTCGTCACTCTATACAACACACAAGACTCATCCGCTCATTGATTTAAATCCATGCCACTGGATTACCTAATCAAAACAGATGCTTCACTATCTTAAAGCTTGCTTTAGTCCATCGCTGGACAATTTTAAGCTTACTATCAAAATGCTATTAGTACTTTGCAATGAATCACTCTGGTTGCTTCACATAGATGTTTTCCTCAAAATTTCCAATCAGGAAAGCTGTCTTGACATCTATTTGCTGTTCCTCATATTTCAATATGAGCAGCAATACATAAAAGAATTCGGATCAATTTAAGCATAGCTACCAGCGAATATGTTCCCTCATAATCGAACCATTTCTTTCTGAGTACATCTTTTCGCAACAAGCTTTGCTTCCAAGATTTTCACCTTTCCAAATGATCCTCTTTTATTTTCTTTGACCCTTGCAATGGCTTTTACACCATTTAGTGGTCATATAAGTTCCCAGACTTAATATAGAACCCGTAGATTCTATTTTAACATGCATTGCAACTTACTAAGATCCCGCATTTTCATCTTGTAGTGCTACGTCATATCCGTGGGACAATACCATGTTCACTAGGGATCAAGTCTCACGACTCTCCCAAAGCATATATTTATGGGTTGTCATACAACCCTCCCACTACGACAAGGCACTACATGTAATTGTGTATCAGACGTGACACGCGTTGCAGTTTACCTTGTGGTATATCCTCTTGTACACTTGGTACTTACACTTTGTGTTTTCCTCTCACTTCCTTTAGAACAACTCATACATGGGTTTGTGATTTATTACATAGTCCTTTTTCCAAAAATCTAGTTATTGTGTTAACAATTACCCTTTGATCTTTTGGACTAAATAAATCATCCTTCATTTTTCTAGGATGTCCCATATACAGACAAACGTTTCACGAATTACTGTATCTAGGGCATATCCATAAAATGAATTTAATTATTCCAAATAATTCATCATCTATCTAATCATAACCATAAGAGATTATGCCTTCTATTCACCACACCATTCCACTGGGGAATGTCCGGTGTTGCCATCTTGAGATTTAATCTCAACTTCTGATTAATAGTTCCTAATTATCCTAAGAGGTATTTACCACCACGGTTAAACCGTAATGACTACCTCTTGCCTGGATAATATTAGGTTCGCTTGAATCAGAATGAACTAATTCCAACATATATATCTTTCGCTCTACACCCCACAGCCTTGAAAAGGCAGTTAATCATTTTTACTTCCAAGCAAGACTCGCAAGTCCGATAGTTTCCACTTCAGATAAACCTTACGGTCTATCGGCTATCAACTTTTGAATCCTACTTAAGTAAAATGAATTAGTCATAGACGCCAAATGTATGTTTAGTTCATCTCCGAAGGTTCCTTTCTCTTACTAATATTAGAAGATGCATTATTAATTACTATTTCTTGCATCTGTGGGATGAACATGATTCAAGAGTATAATTATTATCCACCAACGTACTATAACGGATTATACCCTCATTCCTCATTACTATGAGCATGTCATTTAAATGAAATGAAGTGTCCATCCGTTAATGCATAGAAACCGAAATTAAATTCTTTCTATGAAACGTACGTAAAGACACTTTCTTATAATCAATCATTTATTCCTATCATAAGATAGATAAATAACTCCCACTGCAATAGCCACTACCTTCGTAGTTTTACCCATGTCATAACTATCTTATCCTCACTTAGTAATAAACATTTAGTGATTCCAGTATCTACACACTTCGTGTTAATAGATGCCATCACTAATCATGTTTAAACAACTAGTGAATAAGATATTAAACTTGTTCACTTTATGATGAAAATGGCTTTCCTTTGCCACATGTTTTGTCAGAAGTCTCCCACCATATACATCCTCTAGTATTTCAGGTAGAACTTTCTCAAAACATTAAGGCTAAACATGGAGAATAAAATTGATCTAGGTTTCCCTTTCAATTTATACTCCAAGCTTTTCCAATTCATTCATCAAATTCTATCATGATCTTGCGCCTTTTAAATTACTCAAGTATCTGAAGAGTTACATGAGTTCATCATATTTCTATGATCCTCTCATCTCTTCACTAAAGACTTTAATAGGCATCATGAGCCGTCCTTTGAGAGAACACATGTATTTTCTTAAGCAGTAAATTTCAAAATTAAGATTCTTTTCTAATCAGTTAATTTGGACAAGTAAATATAATGTCTTTTAGTTAACAATTAGTGAAATAAAACCATTCAAAATTCAGAGAATCACAAATAAATTTACCGATCAAATCTTCGAATTTTATTCTTTTATATCGATTCCCTCAAAACAATATAAAATAAAATTCACCGACATCTCAAGCACCGTGAATCTGCAAGCCACGATAGTGTGGACGTTTACAAACCCGAACATTTACAAGAGAAGGTGTAACCCATTAATTTCATTTGTCAACCTCACTTTATGACAAAATAATTAATAGTCGGTTCCTCTTTAGCCATGCAAATAAAAGCAGTGACTCCGATGGGGAGGATACTTATTATTTACATCTAAGTGTACACCATTATTTGACCCCAAGTCCGCGGCCCAAGCTTGTGTGCCTTACAGATGGAGAAGTACACACGCGCTCGGATAACTTCCTACAGTCATCAATTACAAGTTTGTACCAGTGTACCGCACACAAACTCATCCGTTAGGGAGGAAGGCCTATGCCAACACGCAAGTTTATGTGCCACATTACAAACAATAATTATTTATGAAGTCTGTACCAGTGATCCGTGAATAAACTCATCCGTTAGGGAGGAAGGCCTATTGCCAACACGCAAGTTTACTCACATCACTTACAAACCAATAATGGAGGCCGCGGGAATTAATTACCAATCCCCTCTCCCACTTAGTTATTTAATACCGAGGGTTTTAACATGCATATAATATTCCAGAATAAAATATACAACTAAGACATGCTTCTATTAACAGCAATTTAAATAAATAAATCACATAGAACATGCCTGTCACATATACAACAATAATTGACAATTAAATCAATTAATCAGTTATATAACATTAATTAATTGCATAATTAGTGGATCAATCAATTTGGGCCCAAGAGCAACAAATAAGCACAAAATGAGAAGCAGATTAAATAATTAATCAAGCTCATTATCCATGGCCCATAATCTTAGCCCAAACTTAAATTAATTCCACTAAGCCCACTAGCACAAAATCAGTCCATTAATAAAATTAATTTATTATGCTTGGCCCATTACTCACAATTAATTAAATTTTGCAATAAAATGGCCCAGCAGCCCAAATTTCTTTTAATTAAAATTGGGCTAACAATCCCAGCCCAAAACCAAATTAAAATTAGAATTTGGGCCCTATGCCAATCCCATATTGCCCGGCCCATTAGGAAACAAGGCCCTAAACTACAACCCTGCCCTAATATCCAGCCGCATCTCACTGCCAGCATCATGCCGTCAGCCTTAACGCGCTCGCCCTGCAACCAGCCTGTCCGGACGACCAAGCTGCTTCGACAGTCTTATCCTTGCAGCATCGCCGGCCCGCCATGACAACACTTTGCCGGTCGCATGATCCACCATTCTGACGGCGATCAGCCTTTCAACCATGCCCAGTACATCCCGCGGCGACTTCCGGCAGCACCTTCCAATGTCGCCAATTGGAGTCGCCGCTGCAACCCTCATCGAAGATGATCGTCGTCACCAATCGTGCCGTCACACCGATCAGCGACAGTCGTGGCACACCAGCGAATATTAACTCGCCGCAACCCAGCAGCACCCGCCTTGAACGCCGGTCAGATCAAGCCGCTCCATCACCGACCATCCTTACCGGCCGCCATGAAGACCCGCTCGAAAACCCGCCATTGACTCGCCTGGAACCACCATGGAGTCACCTGGAAGCTTCTTTCGACTCACAACAGACTCGCCCGAGTCTAGCATCAGACGCGCTCGGAACGCCGCTGACAGAAACGAGCGCCGCGATTCCGATCAGTTGGAGTCGTGCAGTCGGAAGTCCCAGTTGGAGTGTCAACCAACGTCTGGAAGAGACCCGATCGAAGTCTGTTCTCGCAGGGATGCCACATCAGACTCGACCGGAAGCCTTCTATTCTCGCTTGGAAGAACTCTGTGAACCCACCAGAATCAGACACGTTCGATACTTTCCACGATCGTGTCGCAAGGATGCAGCCCCTAGTTTGCCATGGCCGCCGTCATCCGTGGCAGTCGTCAGAACCCGCTGCCGATCTAGACGGTAGATGGCCATCACTCGATGCTGTTCTGACTTCTGATATCATCGATCGCCCAGTTCGAACAAGGCTGGCCTTCGGCGCCCCTGTCGTTCAGTCACCAGCGCTGCCTTCGCCAAGGCTTTCTATCTTTGTACTTCGTACTTTACAGGGTTACATTCAAACATGCGTACTTTTCTGGGTTTCTCATCATACAACGTGTGTGTGATGTCCAGATTATACAGAATAGTGAAAATAATTCAAAAACACACTTAGGGTCTCACGAGATAAACAATAAAACAAACCCTTACATTCATGTGACTATATCCGGATGAAATCACATAATCACATAACTAATGAATCACGTCTCACCACGAAACCAACGCTTTGATACCAATTGTTGGGCAATTGGATCGTGCGGTTCAACGTGATCCGTTTAGGTTAACAGGCAAACAATACAGCGGAAGCATAATAAACCGTTTACCGTACTTCAGGGTTGATGTAGAGTCTGAATCGCTGCAGAAGAACACCTCTTCATCTTCTGCTGTATGTCCCAAGTCAACTCTGGTGTTGGGTGGTCAACAATCCCCAGAGTTCTCTCAATCTGCTTCTCTCTAACTCACGTCAAAAGAGGCGCAGGAAGTTAGGTTTCCAGAAGCTGAGATGACTATATATATTGGGCTACAGCAGGGACCAGGAGGAGAAATTGGGCTGGGCCTCAATTGAATTTAATTAACCAAGCTTAGCCCAAAGCTTTTAATTAAATCCAATAATAATAATACAGTCCACTAAAATATTATTACTGCACTACCCGTCCAATCCCAAAATTATGTTCTGGGCTCCTTCTTATTATGAGTCCGATAGTCTCCCCATGTTTAAGATATTCAATGTCCATTAATTAATTAAGTTACTGACAACTCAAATTAATTAATATCTCATCCGAGAGTAGTACCACTCAACCTTTTTATCATGCCGGAAATTAATCCACTTGCAAGATTTACATGATAAACCTTATGAGCTCCTCAAGGGGACATCATCAACCTATGTCGGACATGGATTCCTTCTACAATCAACAACACACCATAGATACAGCATTACTTCCCAACTCACCGAGTTTGTTGATTTAATACTTATAAATCTCACCTATTGATGAATCAAAGAAATACATACTGCCCTACGTGTCGAGGTTATTGTATAGGGATTAAGAGCACGAACTTCCATAATAACAGAGATCAAGTTCTTCTATAAGTCAGTATAAGTCGAACGATCTCAAGCGGTCCTACTCAATACACACAAGTGCACTAATGTGATTCTATAGCCAAGACAAGCTAATACCAAACCACACTACAACCATACCGATAGAGAGTCCCCGTCTATCTCAGTTGTGAGTATCTGTTTATACTTTATAAGGAAACCGATAATATGATCTTCCGCGTGTTGTCGCACAACATATTATCTACAGTATAAAGTAAATGGACTATTGCATCATGCATATAAAATAAATTATAAGATGCAATCATTTGATCAATGATTCTCATTTCAAATATTGTTATGACATTGTTCATACTAAAGCTAGACTTTTAGTATACAATCCAACAATAACGAGATCACGTATAAGACCCAATGATTGTCGTTGACGAAAGCAATCCCATAGATTGCGGCTGAGTCAATCCATTTTCGTTTAGGGCATCAATCGGGCAATTCACCTGCGACATAATGTCCGAGACCCTTGAAATGCTTATCCCAATCCCATCTCACCTTATTCAACATTGCATCATTGAAATCAATCCCCAATAACTGCAGATTGTTCTGTGGATAAAAACAAACTCAGAATTTCAAATAAACAAAATTGTATACAATACAAATATTGTTGAAGGCAAATCAGACGTCTACACATATGTAAGATTACCCAAAAATTTAAGTCGACAACTGTCCAATCCTGAAGAAACTTCTCAGGCCATCTCAGAGATTTATGCACACATAAGGCCATCAACCAATTCAAATTCTACACAAGAAAACAAATTACATAATTCTGTACGTATAATCAAATGCCCAACAACTCCATGATATGCGTATATGGGGTAGAACATTATTTAAGGGATACTTAACTAACCTCATCAGAAAACCAGCCATCCGCCCTACTGATAGTGTCCATGAACTCCCAATTCAAATGCTCTCTTTTTGGATCTATGCACAGTATTATATTGCTAGAACTCCCCTGCCCGGTTTCCAACCACTTCACAAAGAAATCAATCATGTCCTGAGGGTACTCATCATCCTATTGCAAATCAGCATCTTCACCTGCTGCCTTGTCCCCCGACACCTCATTTGATCCCTTTTTCTTCTTCCTATCATCCTCAATCGTGTATGGCATCAACGTTTGTGGACTGGGCTTCTTTGTCTGCTGGCTGGCACACAATTGCAATTTTCTTTTACCCTACAGGATATCATGATCATGAAGTTTCCCGAATGGAAAAGCTACTAATTGCAGAAATTCATGGACAACAAAACCTAACATAAAAAAACAAACTACAATGACTAATCCAATACACTACACCAAGTTATAAAACCAAAATACTCTATCAGTTTAGTAACAAATTCCTGAATCATTCCATATTATCCCCATTAAATGGCACTAATGAACAAAAATTTTAACCAAAATGTCCATCAAATCTGTCTTATGAAGTTATCTTTATAAAGTTCGGCACACCATCTTACTCGAGCATGCGGACAAATTCCTACGTCAATATCATCACGACACCACCGGCCCTTATTAGTCTATCAAAAAATAAGACACTAAGTGGTCCACAGTCATTGCCGGCCTCCTGTTGGGGACACTTGGGATACCACTCCACCTTGAAAGGTTTATTTGCGTCCTTGTCGGGGGTCAAATTATACTGAATTAATATGGATTAGAGCATCGTACATAGTGTGTCAAACTCATGTCGGTACCTTCTTTTCATTGTCCTAACGCTGGAGTCATAGATGACGATGCAACGCCGGGAGAGATGTATGACATAAAGTACCCAATGATTACTATTGACATTTGCAATCCCGTATATCTTGTCTATGTCGCACCATTTGCGCTTATTGCCCCACTCCGGCAGTTCACCATCAATGTAACTCATAATTCTCCTGAAGCGGTCATCCTAGTCCCAATCGGCCTTACCGCGCTTGCTGCTCAAGAAATCTTCACTCAATAGCCGCATCTTATTCTATGATAGCCAAAAAAATATTCAAATTAAGGGTTTTAGATGCAATGTTAAGTGTATTAGATGGATAAGTTAATTAGTTACGTGTAATATGCAGTTGTACTTACAAAGAAGTTAACATCTACCACCGTCCAATCTTCTACAAAGCTGTCAGGCCATCTAATTGACTTATGGACACCTAAAGCCAAGAGCCAGTCCATGTTCTGAGACAACAAGTCCACATAGAAACATCAGGAATATGTTATAGTGATGGGAGTTGTAAACACGAAAATCCTAAAACTTAAACAATAACCCGCAATACTAACAATAATAACTCACTTAACAAAAATCGATAAGAGAAACGATTGCCATTACCTCTGTGGATAACCATCCATCCTTTTGGTGTATGTTATCCATGAATGACCAATTCAAGAGTGTTCGATTGGGATCAATACACACAATTACTGCAGGTTATTTTTTCTTTGTCTCATCCCACCACTTCTCAAACTCCTCAATCAGATCATACGGGTATTCACCAGCAGATATGTCACTGGAGCCAATACTTGAAGATTTATTCTTATTTCTCGCTGCCTCACAGGTGTTTGGCGTTCTCGTATGTGGACCTGGGAATACTGTCCGATGGCTTGTCGCACTGGCTCGTTCTTTTTACCCTGCGTTTTATAACAAATGGAACCGCTATGTTAATGTAACTCGTGATCAACTGATTTAGAATATTATGGTGTGCATTACCATCATGTAATCAAGTTTTTATACACGTATGTTAATTTTACCTTTTTACGACCATGGGCATATTTCTTTATCGGGGTTTTCACCACTCTAACATCAATACTTCCAACCGGTGTTTCATCCCCTACCGTGTTGTTCCCATCCTCCTTTTTTTCTGCATCGTTCAACTGCTTAACCGTGCTAGCATGTGGAGGGGCTGGAGAAGGGACAATATTATCCTTTAGAGGAGAATACGTTGGCGGCACTGAAAATGGTGAACTGGTTGGGTATCGCTCAACACACCCAATTGGTGGCTCCACATTTGCACTATCACCCTCTGCTGCATTTGGATTTTCATTGTGGATGTCTTCAGGCCCGCTTGCTTTAGGATTGGCTGTGGAAGGGTCAACACTGTCGCAGGTGGAGTTGTACTGGGGATGTGTTGGCGATCACTGCCTGCATCCCTAGAACCTTCACCGTCAAACCCCCCGGGAAAGGTGGCTCTGCTCTCTTTTCCTGTTGGATTGTCCACTTGTGGTCGGAGGGATAAGAATGTCTACACACCTTCTTATTCGTCTCAACTCATCAAACATGGACAACTGAATACTCTTAACTTCCGCAAGTTCAGTCTTAACTTCTGCTATATCAGCTTTAACCTCCGTAAATTTTCTCTTCCAAGGTGCTTTCTTCGAGCTGGAGCTGCATCATCGGAAAAGCCATGCGCATCAGCATCCGGTGCTGAACCCAAATGCATCGGGACACCCTGAAGACGTATAGCGGACTCCTCCTCCCAAGTGACAGTGCTAGCGTACAAAGCAGAGTCGCGCTCAATGTTCGAGGGCTCAACACGTGCGTTAACCACCACCTACAAGATAGAATAAGTTAAACGCTGTAAATTATTAAAAGAATCAATGTTGAACTGATACTGAAAACTTACATTTGAAGCATTCTTATCCCCGCCATGGAGATAAAAAAAATACTTTCTTCCTCAGATTCGTGTACTTGGCCCGCACATTAGGTGACCAACACAGAATACGTTAGATTATATCACGACTAGCTTCCAACAAACCTCCATATTTATCTCCCAGGGATGGGATAGCATCATAAGCCCAGCAGAGCAGAGCAATGGCAAAGCCATTGGCATCGGCCATCGCTCTGCCCCCTCCAGCATCATCATACTTTGCCTTATTTCTGACAACCCTATTCCTCAGTAACCTAAACTTGGAATGAAGGTGATTGAACGCGACATGGCTCTATGGAAATGAGTTGAAACTCTCTAGATCGACCGCAAGGTCTATGTATTCGAGGTCAAGATTACCACACTTTGAACCCTGTGGCAACAACACACAGCCCAACACGATCAGAAGAGCTACCCTTTGCTGGTCTTCATCGTCTAACCCATCCGATAGCTTGCTCCGAATATCAGTCATTGAAAGGACAGCCAAGTCCCCAAATATCCGACTCCGAAATTCACTTTCTTCAGCAATGGTGGGGTAAGGGCCAAATGCCAAACCTATAAAAGTTAGGATGTCCGACGATAATTCCACATCTAGACATAACAATAGAGCTGTCAAAACAGGCCAGTGGGGCGGGGCGGGCCAAAATCCGCCCCAACCCGTGCATTTGGTGGGCTTAGGTGGGTTGCGGGCTAGAAATATTCGGCACAACCCATTCAAAGGCGGATCGCGGGCTATGGCGGGCCAACCCGCAATTTTTTTCTTTTTAATTAGGGATGATATTATTAAAATAAAATACCAAAATAATGGTACAAAATACTATAATATCAAAATAAACATGATATCTATAGAATCTGCATTCTTACCAACCACACTCTTCACAAAAAAATTCCAAACATTTGAAAATTCACTCTACTTATATTAACCACTTGAGTTCGTATTTCTAATATCATATATATTAGTATTATTTTAATTCAAATCGAAAAACTCCATAATTTTTTTCTTCTAATATGCAAGAATATAAATACAAACACAAATATTAATTACCCCAAACAAAATAATTACCTAAACATAATCAATATTTTTTTTAAATTTTCAATCTAAATCAAGAATTAAAAGAACATGTTTAAAGTAGTAAACTTTTATAAAGCATAATACACGAAAGATAAACTTTAGACATTTCTCTCGAGTTTGACATGTGGCGGGCTTAGGCGGGATGGGGCGGGCCAAACCAGCTTCAACCCGCGCATTTGGCGGGCGGACCTAGGCGGGTTGCGGGCTAAAAATACTCGGCCCAACCCACCAATTATATAGGCGGTTGCGGTTCGATCCAACGGGCCCAACTCATTTTGACGGCTCTACATAACAACAGCTGAAGGTAAATCTACCCTTGGAATTGAATATCAGTCAGCCCCAAAAGCTATCCGAAGCAACTATCCCAGAATTATGCCAACACTGTAGGGTGGAGTTTTTCCCGGATCTCATTAAATACTGCAAGATTGGCCCTCTTCGAAATGGATGCTGGATTTGGATTTTCAATATGTGCCCTGCCCATCCTATTCTTTGTATTGGATCACCTGCCAAAAAAACCCTAAATTACGCTTACTGTAATCAGTGTAATAAAATATTACATCTACGAAAATAACCCCAAAACATAAATTATGAACTGATTGACGGGCACAAAAAGGTTATCATATAAGTGATCAACAATTTAAACCCTTTAAATGTACTCCGTATTAGAAAGGATCTGTCTTCTCGATCAAGTATGTGATCATATAGTTATCATGTAGGTGATCATATAGGTTTTCATATAGGCAGTCATAAAGGTGATCATATAGGTCATCATATAGATCATCATTTAGGTATTCATTTAGGTAATGTGGTGGCCTTGTAGGTGGCCATATAGGTGGACATATAGGGGATTATGCAAGAATTCATGTAAGTTAAAACTCTGTACAAATACCATTCATTATTAGGAAGATGCTCATTGACTCCTATTCAAATAACCAACTAAACCAATATACGTGGCATTTATGATGGGGTATGTTGCATAAATGTGAGTTACAAGGAGCCGTTGCGTGAGCAACCAGCGCTGGAAGTTGGAATTTATCAACTTAGGAATGATTAATCTCCACCAAATCTCACAATTTCTAATTATACTATATTTTATACTATTGACTATTTTTTATCACTTTATGTTTTTATGTTAGAAAACAACTTACCACATTTAAAATAAAATATCAAAATTCAGCGTTAGGTTTCTAAAAAATATGATTTCAAATTTACTAAAAAAGCTGATAATATTGAATTAGTGCACCTTCTAACATCCCATTTTCACTCTTCAGAGAAGAATATATATGCATTAAAAAACTAATTTAAAATAAAAATTTGCTACTTCCATTATTCCATTCTAAATCAACAGAGAAGAAGATATATGCATTTAACACATAATTCCAAGTAAATTCATTACAGAATAATAGAACATCAAGTTATTAGAAATTAAGCACTACCATTGTAATCCAAACTCTACACCATTGTTGTAGTATAACAAGTTTTCACCATTTAAAAAGAAAAACTACAAAGAGAACAAAGAATATCAATGCACCCATATTCCCTCCCCTAGATCAGAACTGTATTGATGATGTTAAGGCTAAATCAGATCAAATATGGCAATAGCTAAGAACCTCTTTTAAAACAATTTGTCTTACACTTTAATCAGCAGCCACTTCTAAATACTCATTTCAAACTACATGCAATAAAGAATAAATTTTAATTCCCTTCATCAAATGTTCCCCCATTATATTCGAGATCCAAAAAGTTTCCAGTGAAAAATTAACAATAGGTAAGCACTTAATGATATGTGTGATCAATATTATATGAACCTTGCCCACAGTGTAATGTAATTGAAAATGACTACAATTATGCAATTGATGCCTTCAAAATAAAGGGGAATTACTCTCTGTATCTCTATATAATAATACAAACTTGTGTTCAGAGGAAATTGTATACAACTCACACAATTTTTAGAGTAAAATTCTCTCTTTTCTATAGCACTCAAACTTCAATAACAATAGACAGAAACGGATGATTCAACATCACTTCGAATCACAAATTGAACAAAAAAATTAAAGATGAAAGACTCGCACAGCACGAACAACGAACAGATTCTATTAGCAAAGCATACATTCGAAATGAATAACGGAGATTGAGGAGGGCGCAAAGAATACTTCGACGAGGTTATTTAGGAGAGCTTCAGAAACTAAGAGGACAACACGAAAAGCTTCTACCAGAGTCGATTCGAAAACGGCAAATATTGGAATTCGACATTCAGTCAATGGAAAAATAGCACGAACTCCAGATTGTAGATGTGATTCGAGATCTAGATGTGCTTCAAAATCAGTTTCAAAATCCAATTGTGGATGTGCTTCGTGATTTCAGTTCATCTCGACGTTTGATTTCTGAATTTTGACAGAAGATAAAGGAGATTGATAGTTTGAATTTTGAAAGAAAAAAACTAATTTAGGGCGCGGTGGGTTTGAAATATCAGACGTGTGCTTGGGGGTGACGGGTGATTTGGTTTTGGGTCGGGGTGTGGGTTTGGGTGGGTTCGCGGGGTAAGGGGGTTGGATGGGTTTGGGGGTGAGGGGGTGATTTGGCTGGGGGGTTGGGGGTCATAACCCACCAGGTAAAATTGATAGTTTGCAATTAAGGGTATTAAGGTCATAATTTTGACTATTGGGTAGATTTAATATCTTCTTTCTAAAAATGTCGGTATTAGTTTTGGTTTAATAATTTTGTATAAAAAAAGTCTCCCTATTAAATTAAGGATAATTTAATCTCGTTCACATGTGTGTATATATAATTTGATTTATGTAAATATTAATGAGTGTATATGGATAAAATGAAAGGTGTGAATAAGCAAAAACTAAAAATTATTAATTGAGGAGATAATATATTGATGCATGTTTTGAAAATTATATGATGTGTAGGTGTAGGATTTTTTTAAAAACCATAATATTCTCTCGACTCACTATAAATTTAATTTCTCACATATTATTATAATATAATGTTTTTATTTCATATAAAAATATGAATACATTCTTAATATGCTAATAGAGAGTTTTTCTTTAAAATACTTATTAAATATCATATATCATTAATACATAAAAGGTTAAAAGATGTAATAAAGGGGATATTAATAATTTCAAAAACCTAAATATAAAGTTTTGATTTCAAAACCTCCATTATTAATTATTTATTTTTGTGATTTTGTGCTATCACATTTCATATTTGATAAAGTACTCCATCAACCAAATCTCAAACAATCTTAAATGGATCGTGGATGGTTTATGTCGATGAAATGTAACATCATTATTGCTGATAAAGATTAAAGTTTACTTCTTTTTTTTTCTTTTTTTATTGATTTTTTTTTCTTTGACGGACTTTATATGATTATTAAATATACTTGCCCATTGATTATTCATAATTAACGAATTACAATTAATTAATGATATCAGCATTACTCCAATACCTGGTGTCTTGTTTGACTTTATGCAGCCAAAAAAATCTAAGTACAAAAATAGGCCATCCACTGACGATAATTGTCGTGAACGCAAGAAAAAATTAAAACGAAATAGGTACTAGAATATAATTACAATACAGTATGCCTATGATAGTTAGGTGAATTTAATTATTATAGGTTAAAAAATGGAATTGCACGCTGTGCCCCTGCATCCCGGTTCGACAAGTAATGAAAAGGATAATCATGATAAATCAACTTATCAATAAAAACTAAACCAAAAAAGGTATGGAGGGATTAATAGAGGATAGACCACTACAATTGCACATAAAAAATCCTTCTCATTTTTAGAAGTTGTTCCTACCATGGGGCCATCAAATTAGATCATTGGTCATAGAACTCAACTATCATGCAGGTAATTTATTACACCCTCCGTTTTACACCACACTTCCCGTTTACCGTTGTTTAAAAAAGTTGCAATTTTTGATCAAATTTGTTGACTTTTAGGGTATTTTAGTATTTTTAGGTAATAAAATATTATAAAGTAATGATATGTGTGTGCAAAAGGAGTAGAAAATTTGAAAATAAAGTAACTTTTAAGGTTGTTGGATAAGTGATATTTTCTTTTTTGGGGTGTGAATGGTGGTGTGGGACGGACGAATAAAAAAAATATGAAAGGTGATGTGGGATTTTTTTTTTAAATAAAATTTTTATTAAATCAAGTAATGTCTATGTTGACACATGTGTGGGAACGTGAACCAAAAAGCAGGTAATACACTATTATAGGAGAAAATTATGTTGTGTTAAGGTATTTCCTTTTCTACTTGTTCAACAAAAATTGATTTAATCAAAGAAAGGAAGAAGAAAAATAATGTCTCCAATCAAAATACCAAAATATGAAAGATCAAGCTTTGATATTAACCAATACATAGAGTTTGGGAGTCAATAGATACTGTTTAACGTTTTTATTAATTTCCATAGTAAAATATTTTCATCTTTCAATGCCCCTTTCCATATGATAGACATATTGTATAAAAAATTATTAATTACAGTATCACATTTCCATAATAAAAGATTTTGATGTTCAAATTAATAATCTTCCACATCTATAGTAATTTAAATTTGACTTAACACGTGTATAGTGGCTATACACCTTAAAATATCTATTATTTTAAATTATTTTTATAGTATGATTTATTTAAAATTAAATTTTAATTTAAAATCTTTATTTTAGTATTCTTCATTTTTTAAAAATATAAATATATTTTAATTTTAATATAATCATTTTACTGATAATTTAAATTTAAATGTCAAAATATTTTAAATTTGAAAATAAAAATTATATTAGTAGTAAAGGATAAAAAATAAATTATAGAGTGAATTAAAATCAATGATTAGAAAACCGGACCGGATCAGCCGATTCAACCGATTGGATCAGGAATCGGGCCTGGAACTGGTCCGGAAAGCCCATAAGCCCGTTTATGAAGTTGAACCGGGTTGGACCGGGCAAACTGGTTGAATCGGTTTAACCGATTTCAGTATTTTTTTTAATTTTTTTTACTTTTATGATATTTCACTTTTATTTTTATTTATTTTAAAACATAATATTTACTTTTTGATTAAATTATGAATTATAATATTGAGTGGGTATATTATAAACTATGTATGAAGTATAAATTATGAACTATAGATATTTTTATTCAATTATATTTTGATTTTAAAATGTATTTTAAATTTTAAAAATAATTTAGGTGATTATATATTTTTTATAATTGGTAATTTTATAAAATATAATTTAAAATATATAAAATTCAATTTTTCGGACCTTGAACCGTTGCCTCATCCGGTTCGTTCTCCGGTCCGACTTTCTAATCACTAATTAAAATAAAGGGACGTCTATTCGCACCCTCGAAAATACTAGACGTACCCCATAATTAAAGAAGACTAAAATAATCTTATTAATTAAGAGATGAAATTTCTAAAATAACCTTGTGAAGATGAGTGTTTCAGAAATCAAAATCATATCTTGTGCTAGCGCGTTTTTCGTCACCAAGGCGGTGTACAGCGGTTCCGGCATCTTCATCCGCCAATTGAAGGTGAGCGCGGCGCGTATGATCCGTCAGATGTAGTCGGCCTCCGGGGCGAGCGACGCCGCCGGATTCTGCTAGTGCGCCGGAGACTTGTACTTGTGGTCAAATGCAGCTGCAATCACGGTGGAGGAAAGGATCCTGGAAATCTGCATTGCAAACACCGCTGCGACGAAGGCGCCGCGGGTCTTCCTATTGGCGTATTGATCAGACATGATGAAATGGCTCGACGATTAACAAAATCTGTGGTTATTCGGATTCAAATTACGAGAAGGATCAGAGCTAGCTTTATTGCAATTTCGATGAAATGGCCACTAACCTTTTCATTGTTCGTTTCCGAGAATCCCATGGAAGGTCTGGATTGTTGAAACTAAGATTGCAGATCGTGAATTCTGCCAAGAAAATTGATATATTGATTTAGGTGATTTCACCTTTTTGTGTTACATCAAATCATGAAATACATCTCCTATTTATAGGAGCAGAATGTTGAAGGACAACTAGAAAATTAATGAAAAAAACTTGACCAACATAAATGAGTAGAAGAAAGACTTTCAAACTTCTCATTAAAAATCTGATTTACTCCAACAATGCCTCCCCTAAATCAGACTTGCTTTGAACTCCCAACGCAGTAACGTTCCTTGAGAACATAGGTCCACCAAGAGGCTTCGTAAAGATATCGGCAACCTGTTCATCACTTCGGCAATATTCGAGCTTAACTTCTCCTTCACTAACAAGTTCTCTTAGGAAATAAAAACGCAAGCGGATATGCTTGGTTCTTCCATGCAAAACTGGGTCTTTTGAAACTGAAATGGCTGAACTATTATCACAATAGACAACCGTAGGATCAATTTGCTTAAAGTTCAGCTGCTCCAAAATTCCTCTAAGCCATAAGGTTTGACATCCAGCTAATGAAGCTGAGATGTACTCCGCTTCAGTGGTGGAAAGTGCCACAATTGGCTGTTTCTTGGAACACCAAGAAATTACTCCACTTCCAAGATTAAATACATAACTGACGTGCTCCTTGAATCATCAATGCTTCCACCAAGATCACTATCAGTATATCCAACAAGTTTAATTTGTTCATGAGCTTTGTAGAATATACCATAATCCATCGTTCCTTTTATATATCTCAAGATTCTTTTTGCAGCTTCCCAATGATTCGAATATGGCTTCTCCATAAACCTGCTCAACAAGCTTACAGCAAACATAAGATCAGGCCTTGTTGCTGTGAGATACATCAAGTTTCCAACAAGGCTTCGAAACATCGTTGTATCAACAAGCTTTCCTTCTCCCTTCTTACTCAATTTCAAACCTGCAACACATGGAGTTGCAACTGGATTTGCATTCTCCATTTTGAATATCTTTAACAACTCAGCAGCATATTTTTCTTGAGAAATGAAAATTCCTTTCTTGGATTGTTGAATATTTATGCCAAGAAAATGATGCAACTCTCCCAAATCAGTCATCTCAAATTCATCCAACATGGATTTCTTAAATTTTGCTAGCATCTCCATATTATTTCCAGTGAAAACAAGATCATCAACATATAAACTTACCATCATAATATCTCCATTGGAACTCCTTTTGATGTAAAGAATGTGCTCATATGGACACCTTTCAAAGCCATCCCTCAAAAAATGATCATTGATTCGATCATACCATGCACGGGGTGATTGCTTCAGCCCGTACAACGCCTTTTTTAGCTTGTACACCTTCTCTTCTTCTCCTTTTCTTATGAACCCGGGAGGCTGCTCAAGATTCATCTTGAAGAAAACCATTCAAGAATGCCGATTTCACATCCATTTGGAATAATTTCCAACCATTTTGAGCAGCAATTGAAATCACCAACTGAACCGTATCAAGTCTTGAAACGGGAGCAAACACTTCATTGAAATCTTCTCCTTCTTTTTGCTTATATCCCTTCGCAACCAAACGAGCTTTGTGCTTATTTATCGAGCCATCCAAATTTGTTTTTGTTTTGAAAACCCACTTTACTCCAATGGCGGATTTGTGTGGAGGCAACGTAGTAAGCTCCCATGTTCCATTTTTCTCAATTGAGTTCATTTCTTCCTTCATGGCATGAAGCCATTTTTCATTGGATGATGCATCTTCATAAGTAACAGGATCTTCTCCTGCAAAGAAAGCAAAGTATACTTGATCATCAATGCTCACTTCTTCAATTGTTTCATAAATTTCCCGCAACGATCTCGTTCTCCTTGGCGGCGAAGATGGAGAATGTTGTGTTGGAGAATTTTGCACCTCTTCATTTTCATCAACAACTACATCAGACTCTTGCTGCAAAGGTTCTTCAAGGGTAAGAGTACTCCACTCCTGCACTCCAACAGATTCTGAAAAATCATAGCAATTTTTTTCATCAAAGCAAACATCTCTACTGATCACAATTTTATTTGTTCTTGGATTGTAAAGCTTGTAGGCTTTAGTTCTTTGGCTGTACCCAATAAAGATGCACTTCTCGGATTTGTCATCAAGTTTTGATCTTAAAGTATTAGGAATGTGAGAATATGCAAGACATCCAAAAACTTTCAAATGACTAACATTTGGATTTTTACCATACCAAACCTCATTTGGCGTGGCACCATCCAGCTTCTTCGTAGGTGATCGGTTGATCAAATAAACAGCACAAGACGCCGCCTCACCCCAAAAATTCATTGGAAGATTTTTCTTTCTCAACATGCATCGAACCATCTCCATAATTGTTCGATTCTTTCGCTCCGCAACACCGTTTTGTTGTGGTGAATAGCGTGTTGTAAATTCATGTCGAATTCCATGGTTTCGACAAAAAACTTCAAAAGATGAAGACATGTATTCTCCTCCACGATCACTTCGCAAATTCTTTATTTGAAACCCAGAAGATTTTTCCACTTGCAGCTTGAATTCTTTGAAATGGAAGAGTGCTTCTGATTTTTCCTTCACACAATAAATCCAAATCTTCCTTGTAAAATCATCAACAAATAGCAAAAAATACTTGTTTCCTCCAAGCGATGGAACTTGCATAGGTCCACAAAGATCCGTATGAACAAGCTCCAAAGGTGATCGTGATTGCCATTTTGATTTTGATGGAAAAGAATCACGATGATGCTTTCCCAATTGGCATTCTTCGCACACTTCATAGTTAGCAGCAATTTTTGGCAATCCTTGAACAATGCTTTTGTTGGACAGCTCTCTCAAGCTTCGAAAATTCAAATGACCATATCGATCATGCCACAACTTCGAGACTTCTTCATTACAAGTAGCAATATAACATGAATTATCAACGACATTTAACTTTATAGGGAACAGATTGTTTGACCCTAAAGCAATGTTAGCAACATGCTGATTTTTCTTCTTTATGATGCACTTATCTCCAAAGAATTTTATATCAAAACCTTTTCTTACCAAGTGACCCACACTCAAAAGATTGCTGCGCAAACCAGGTACATAAAATACCTCAGCCATCTTCTCCATTTTTCCAGATTTGGTTTCGAAGGTTATCTCACCAACACCTTCAATTTTATACGACTTTGCATCTCCAATAGTCACCTGCCCATGGTTAGCTACTTTAAGAGTAGAGAATAGATTTTTATTTCCCGTCATGTGTTTGCTTGCACCACTATCTAAGTACCAAATATTTTCAACGTTTTCATCCGAGGCTATCAACAAAGTTTCCGAACACGCACCTTCATTCTCATGCATGAACCCAGCAACTGGTTTCTTTTCGGGATGCTTCTCCCAACAATCATTTTCTTTGTGACTAGGCTTGTGGCAAAAATTGCATTCAAAGTAAGGTTTCGTACCTTTATACGTCCCCCGACCTCTTCCTCTTGGAAAGTTTTGGAAGGGTGCTTTTTCTTTCTTCTTTGATTCATCATTCCTTCTTTCTGTAGAATGACCAGATTGTCTTCCACCACTTCCACTTCGACCTCTGCCATTTCCACGATAAGAACCATGACCTCTATTTGAAGTGAAGCTTGATTTTAAAGCTTGGTCATGAGAAGAATTTGTTTGAGAGCTTCTTTGAAGAATTCTAGCCTCATGAGCCTCCAATCTTCCTTGCAAACCTTCAACTGTCATTGAAGAAAGATCATTTGATTCTTCAATTGCAACAACAACATGATCGAACTTGACCGGCAAACTCCGCAAAATTTTCTCGATGACCCCTTGAGCCTCAACGACTTCTCCATTTGATGACATTTGATTTACGATGGATGTAACACGATTGAAAAAATCTGAAATTTTTTCATTTTCTTTCATCTCAAGGTTTTCGAATTCTCCCCTCAACGTCTGTAGCCGAACCTTTTTTACTTGATCTTGCCCGGAGTGCGTGGTCTTCAACAAATTCCACGCATCCTTCGCACATGATGCTTTCGAAATCCTTTCATAAACCGGAATCTCCAATGCTTGATAGATTTGAAATAAAGCTTTTCTATCCTTCTGCCTTTTACTCTTCAAAAGATCTTTTTCGGCAGTGGTGAGTGTTGACTCATCTTCCGGTGCACCAACGCCTGCATCAACCACACTCCATAAGTCTTGAGATTCAAGACACAACTTCATGAGGTTGCTCCAATAATCGAACTTCTCGCCGTTGAACCGAGGAATAAGAGATACGAGTTGGTTTGACATCTTCTTCTCTGTTTTTTAATTTTCTGGCTCTTGATACCAGTTTGTTGAAACTAAGATTGCAGATCGTGAATTCTGCCAAGAAAATTGATATATTGATTTAGGTGATTTCACCTTTTTGTGTTACATCAAATCATGAAATACATCTCCTATTTATAGGAGCAGAATGTTGAAGGACAACTAGAAAATTAATGAAAAAAACTTGACCAACATAAATGAGTAGAAGAAAGACTTTCAAACTTCTCATTTAAAATCTGATTTACTCCAACATGGATTGTTATCAGGACTATCAATATGCTGATTTACAAAAAGTCATGAATCAAATTTCTTCAACATCCCTTGGCCCAAAATAAGTTACAGGATCGCATTTTGATATCATATTTATATTTTCATATCATCATGACCCCCTTTGGGCCGCGATCGAAGTTGATGTCGAATCCGGGCTCGTGTCCCTGTTCCTCTGCCTCACCATCAGCATGACGTCGTCTACTGCCGGGGATTCGCTAGACCCGCTCTGCGACGTGGTGGCGGGGTACGGAATGTGGGTGCACAAGCGTCTGCATTTGCCCGGATTACAACCATTTCCTGGACGGAGTGGGCAAGACTCGTTCTTTTAGTGGGGGTAGTTCGATTACAGTTAATTAATTTGTATTATTCATTAATGATTTAAAAAATGAAAGGGTATAAAGGTATTAAATGGGGGTGCATTTAGTGATTTTTATATTTATTATTTAATTATATTAGAAAATGGGGTATATTTTCGGGATCAAATAGCCGCTCTCTTAAAATAATCTCTTAATTGGCCTTAATTTTGTGGAATATTTATTAGTCGAACCCCAACGAACTAAATATGAACTTATTTAAGAGCTTACACAGTTAATTAAAGTGTAAATAAACATTGTCAGGTGAGCTTTGGGCCTCACTGGTTTCATTGTTTGTTGATTGAAATTGTTACCTCTTTCGGCCCAATCTATTTATTAACGGCCCAATAAATTTACAAGAAATTACGTGGGTATATTAAACTTGAACCCTGCAAAACCTTTTCACCCATAGCACACATCGCAACCATTTCAATGACGCTCTCTAAGCCCCCATTTCTGAATCACCTCATCAAAGCCCTAACAGAATCCAGACGTTTGAAGTCCCACGCGCCACCGCCAGCCTTCGTTCCTATTCGCCTATTGTCCTTTGCCACCCCGGAAGAAGCCGCCGCTGAACGCCGCAAACGCAAACGCCGCCTTCGCATTGAGCCGCCACTTTCCTCCCTTCGTCACCAACAACAGCAGCAATCCCGTCCTTCGCCATCTCCGCCACAGAACCCTAACGCTCCCAAGCTACCCGAACCTGTATCCGCGCTCGCAGGCAACCGCCTCAACCTACATAACCAAATCCTCAAGCTCATACGCGAAAATGATCTCGAAGAGGCGGCCCTCTTCACACGTCACTCCATCTACTCTAATTGCCGCCCCACCATTTACACTTGCAACGCAGTTATGGCGGCGCAGCTTCGTCAGTCCAAATACGCTGAGCTTCTCTCCCTCCATAGATTCATCACACAAGCCGGTGTTGCCGCTAATGTGGTAACTTACAATCTCCTCCTTACTCTTTATCTCGATTGCCGGAAAATGGATTTGGCCCTAGAGCAATACCAACAGCTAATTAACAATGCCCCAGTTAATCCATCACCCACAACTTATCGCATTCTTATTAAAGGGCTAGTTGATAATCACCAAGTAGAGAAAGCGCTTGAAATAAAAAACGATATGGAGGTAAAGGGGTTTAAACCAGATCCTACTGTCTATTCCTATTTGATGTTGGGGCAAGCCAAAAATTCCAATTCAGAAGGGGTTTTTGAGTTATGGGAGGAATTTAAGCAGAAAATGGGAGCAGAGGAGATTTTAGATGGGGTGATTTTTGGCAATTTAATGAAAGGGTACTTCTTGAAGGGAATGGAAGTAGAGGCTATGGAGTTGTATGGAAGGGTTCTTGGGGAAGGATCACCTGTTAAGATGAATGCGGTTGCATATAATTTTATTTTAGAGGCTTTGACCAAGAATGGAAAGTTTGAGGAGGCATTGGAATTATTTGAGAGGATGAAGAAAGAACATGATCCTCCAAGAAGATTGAGTGTGAACTTGGGTAGTTACAATGTTATAGTGGATGGTTATTGCGTTGAGAAGAGGTTTAATGAGGCCATTGAAGTTTTTAATAGCATGGGAGATAATAGATGCAGCCCTGATACTTTATCTTATAATGTGCTGATTGATTCTGTGTGTAATAATGACAAATTGTCTGAGGCCGAGGAGCTGTACCAGGGAATGGACAACAGCAATGTAAAACCGGATGAGCATACCTTTGTCACCCTAATGGATACTTGCTTTAAGGAGAATAGACCAGACGATGCAGCTCAATACTTTAGGACTATGGTTGAGTCTAAGTTGAGGCCAAATTTGGCTGTTTACAACAGGTTAGTTGAGGGATTGGTGAAAGTTGGTAAAGTTGATGAAGCCAAGTCATTCTTTGACTTGATGGTGCCAAAGCTGAGGATGAATGATGATGCATACAAGTTCATCGTGAATGTGCTTTTTGAGAATGGGAAGCATGTTGAGGTGCTGAGAATTGTTGAAGGAATGTTGAGGGAGGATTTAAATGATTTTTCAGAGGAGTTAGAGGAGTTTGTCAAAGAAGGGTTGAGGAAGGTAGGGAGAGAAGATGAGGTGATGAATATTAAACTTGAGATAGAAAGAGAGAAAGCTGAAGCTGAAGCTAAAGCTGCCGAAGAAGCGGAAAGAGCCAAGGCCAGGTCCAGTGTTTCAGTTTCTTCTTTGTTGCCATTTAAGTTGTTGGGGAAGAAGGATAATGAGAACAAGGATACATTAGAAGTGCCATCTGAGGAGGCTCAGGCAAGTACCACCTCTATTTCAAAGAAGGATGGAGAATATGAATCAGCAGAAGGTGAAGGCAATAGTGTAAATGAAGCTTGACGTTGTGGCGTTCTTGAGGTTCACTGGAAAATGAAATCATGCTAGTTATCCATTGTGATTTTGGGCATCTCTACTGAGTATACCTTCAACTATGTTTATGTTTTAGGAAGACTAATAAGGTTAATGCCATTTGATTTGATGTATAACTTGGGTTTCAATTATATTATATTTCAAGTACCTAGATCTATCAACCCTCTTTGCTTACTAACAATTTCAATCCACACATCAGCAAGAAGGTGAAGTTGATTAGCTACAACTCCAGCATCTGTTGTTCCTTCCAGTAACTCTCACCTCCGGAGAAGAGTTGGATAATAAGACCGTCCTGGCTATCCCTCACTTGTGTAGTGCTAAACTAAACACCGAGCTGTTGTCGACATCCCATGTGTTGCATGTTGTGACACTCCAGAACAAGAATAATTAACAAGAAAAGCAAGCCTCTTCTCTTCATCGCAATAACGTGATAGTAAAGATATTATCTACTCACATTTGATCATCCAAATTAACATTCTTGAATCATTACTTCAAACCAACTCCACATTTTGACCATCCCAATTAACATTCTTGAATCATTACTTCAAACCAACTCAGACATTGAAGAGAAAAAGGTTGTTGATTATGATGATATCACGTCTTAAATAATTCATTTTGATGGTATAGGGAATAAGAATACATGATATGAAATGTGGCGGGGAGGTGAAATGAATATTTTGAGAGAGAGAGAGAGATCCGTGGATCCATTATAGTAAAAGTTGAAGAAATAAGAAAAGGAGTGAGTGATCTGGTAAATAGAGGTTTATTAAGCTGTACATGCAGATGCAGGAATTATGAAGGTTTACAAAGCAGCAATGGAAGGAAGCTCTTGTTCGACCTCCTCGGGTGCTTCTGAAGGAGCCTGCACACAATGAAACCAAGAGATGAGGATAGGAATGATATGGATAGGTGTGATGTGTCGATACTGGCCATACCTGTGAATCCTTCAGCTTATGTTGTGAATTATAGCGTTTATACGACCCTTTACCGTAGAGTATTTTAGCCCCACGTGTACGCCCATCACACCCAATGGATTCCTTGTCTACTACAACTGCGTCTATTATATCATCTCCCGTTCTAACATCAGGAATCTGCAAGAGTTCAGAAGAAAAGAAAAGTGAAGTCATACAATACAAGGCCAAGTGAAGAGATGAAGAGTAGGATCACAAACCTCATACATAGCATCCATCAAAACATTCTCCAACATCGATCTCAAGCCCCTAGCTCCTGTGTTTTTAGTTATTGCTTTCCGAGCAATTAATCTCAATGCATCTTCTGTGAAATGCAACTTCACCTGAGAAACAACACAAAATAGTATTAGTGGATAAATATAAAATGAAAATATATCTACTTTTGATGCCACCATGAATGAAGGATTTAATTATTACAAGAACAAGAGGAATGATAACTTACTCCATTCATCTGGAACATTTTTTTGTACTGCTTCCCTAATGCATTTTTAGGCTCGGTTAAAACCTGATAAACAAATTGACCAGCACTCAGTACCTCATGTTTCTAAAAGTCTATATAACTATAAACTTTCGAAATCTTCATAAAAAATGTTACCAAACTTATTGTCATATTAATCAAAAAATCAAATAAAATTTATACAGATTATCTCAAATTAGTAATCTTCATCACGACCAGCTAAAAAAAGCGATAGATTTGTTCAGTAAAAGAAACTGCAAACAAAGACACACACCTGAACAAGCTGCTCCTCAGTAAGTGCTGACAAGTTAACAAGGACGGGAAATCGTCCAACAAACTCTGGTATTAGCCCGTACGCAATAAGATCACTACTTTCAACCTGCAAAACCCAATAAGTTTTAGACATTACAAGCTCGTTTAATATTTGAATTTGCGTGATATATGCACTAAGTATTAGACAATCACGTTAAGAGATCATTTAGCTTCTGCCTCCCTCTTTAAAATCAGTCTAAACAATTTCTTTACACTGTCAATTAATACTTTTTTGCTAATTTAATATTTTTACAGCTATCACACACGTATGAACACAATGGAAAAAAAAAAGGCCACTACTAAACTTACAGTTTCTAGCAAGGATGATGTCACCGCAGCACTGGTCACGCTTCCTGTTCTCATGTTTGCGCGTACAGGAGCACCAAACCCGATAGAAGAATCATGTCGTCTGAAGTGCATTTTTTAAATAAAAATTGAGTTTCAGCAGATGCAGAAACCAAACATAGATCATACTTATAAATAGGTAAATTTATATGACCTTTCAGAGATTGTCTTTTCCAAGTCAATAAAAGCACCACCACATATGAAGAGAATATCTTTCGTGTCAATCTGCACAGAGGCATTTCCAGAGAGAGAATTAGAGATGCAGATAATCACAACATAATGCAACTTTTAATTTCAAATAACAAGCAGAAATATTCAATATAAGCAGACAGAAAAATGCAAAATCTGAAAAAGAGAAAAAAAAAGAAGAAGTAATTATAAGCACAGATAAAAAGAAAATGACATATAACTTGTCATGTGGCAAAAATTGTGTACCATAGCCTGATAGCCTTCAGAAATGGTTTCACTTTATCAAGTTTTCGCTGTTAGTACTGTAATTACAATTGTCATACATGGGTAGGACAGTAACACGCTGGTTAATAACACTATTAGCACATATACTCTCTTTAGCAGAGTATACTAATATGTAATATCATGTTCAGTAGATTAATAAATTCTCAATTACAACTCTATTAGATCAATTATCTTGTCCAAGTTGTAGTACAAATTGGAAAAGGGAAAGACATACATGCAAATGCATCTATCAGAACCAAGCATAATTTCCCAAATCTTAATAGGTCAGCAACTGATCTTCAATAGAAGAATACAGCCTCATCTCTGTATCAATATAATCAGAGAATATCTGATCATTTAATGTACAAAGTATGTAAGCCAGTCATTTACCTGGATATTGTCGCCTCTTGGATGCTTCCTAGCACCCTTCTCCGGGACATTGACCACCTGAGGGACAAAATCGTACAATCAAGATCTAGCTTCTTATCTATTAGGTTAGCTAGAGTTGGTATGTTTCAACAATTCTTGACACAGAGTCCACAATCAATTTTGGAAGAACTTAAGCAACAAAAAAGAAGTCATGTTAATTGGTATCAACAAAACTTACTTGACTGCCAAAATGTCGCAGATTCATCCAGTACATTATAGCTTGAGATTTTCAAATCTTAATTTGCGTGAAAACATTCAAAAGAGGCATGTTTCTGAGCTTCTAATGTAATAACCTAGAAAAGAAGTGCGTGCATTCATAAGAAATGAAGTTACTTACAGTCCCCTCAAGCATTTTCAGAAGTGCTTGCTGGACACCTTCCCCAGACACATCCCGACTAATGTTTAGGCTCTCAGCCTACAGATTTCACGAAAGAGCATGTTAGGCATTAAATTCGAACAAAGATCAGTAAAACTAGTATTTTAGGAGCCACAGTGAGACACCTTTTTCGTGATTTTGTCAACTTCATCAATATAAACTATCCCTTGCTGAGCAGCTGCAACATTATAATCTGCAACCTGAAATGGGAAACATATGAAGTATAGCTAAAATCTAAGCACCTGATCTTGAATCACAGCATGTCAATGTAATCAGCAAACACGCCTCCTTTTTCCCTCTATTAAATTATAGATAGCAGACTAGTTTAGTTTCTCAACCAAAAGAATTACATCAGAGAACATCTGAACCTTAATTTGATGACATTAGCTTTAATGATCACAGAAATGGTACATCTAAGAATAACCAGAACCACAATACAACCATTTTTTGTACATATACGTAAAAACTAAGATACCAAGTCTAAAAGAAAAAGTTAAGGACACATTATTTCGATCGCTTGAATTAACAAATCTTCATAATTTATCCTAAAAACCAAATGCATAAAAACAATCATGAAGCCAACAAATAAAAACACATTAAGATATGAAGAAAACTCGATGCAAGAGGAATAACACTCAGAAGAGCCCCAGCTATTGTATACTAACTCTAGTAAACCCAAAACCATACAAGAGTAAATTGACTATCAATACCAAACTAGAAAATATAATCACAAGTGAATGAACATTATCCAGAAAAATGACAAACAACTAATTAAATTATACTAAATATTGTACCGTAAGGAGCTTATATAAAATGGACTCCACATCTTCCCCAACATACCCTGCCTGAAAAATGAGTTTTTTTATCAGAATAAATAGATGTAGAATTGAAGTTATAATTGAGGCAAGATGACAAGATCTCAAGGGAAATATTGAAGTTATCAATTTGCTATGCATTATAATGAAAAAATCTAGGTCATCGCAATATCAAAACTTGCATAGTTCCTAGAAAACTCTTTGAAACTCAAGAGTATGGCAAAATGAAAAACACAACGAAATAATAGAAATCCTGAAGAATATAAGTTCCACATCCTGCAGAAAAAATGAACAACTCGCCTGAGTAAGTGTAGTTGCGTCCGCTATAACAAAGGGAACATTCACCAGCCGTGCCAAAGTTTTGGCGAGTAGTGTCTTCCCTGTCCTTAAAATGACATCAAAAGGACATAGTGAAACAGTAGAACTGGAAAAAGAAATGCACCAAATTAATGCAGGAAACTCCACTCTGTCCTCATGAAGTTTAGGAGTTCAAGTTCATGAACAAAGTAAATTCTAAGATCAAATTAGATGCTGAAAGGGCATTGGGTTTCCACCAAAGTAATAATATAAAATCATTGAAGGAGAAAGGACTTTTAACACAAAGAATATGAAGTGTTAGTGTGTGCATAGAATTCTAGTGTATTCTCTCATTTGTAATCATCTAGATCATGATTTGATGTTAAATAAACCTTAAATACTAACCTTTACCAAAACAAATTTCTTTCAAATGATCACTTATAGTTTCCTAAAATACATACAGGTAAGACATTCCCAAATACTCAGCATTGCAAATAACACTAGCTTAAAACCCAGCCATTCAGTAAATTACCTGAGCCTGTTGGCCCCATCAGAAGAATGTTACTTTTCTCAAGTTCCACATTCTCATTATCAGTGCCATCAGCTTTATCACCATCGGTGCTCCCAGCAGACCTAACTTTCAAGGGATAGCACATAACATCGGATATTCACAATTCACATCCCAACTTTAAAATGTCAACAAAGTGACTATATGCAATGCAGGGAAATTCCAAAACGAACCACCTCTAATCCCAAGAGCACGATAATCACTAATATCTATAGAACAGGGGAAATATAAATCTCCATAACCACATAAACCTTTTCCGAGCTAAGATGAATGTTTAAACCCATCACATCACAGAGTGCATATCAGAAAGTGAGGCAAGCTAGAGTTGTAAAAGTAATCACCTCTGCATGGTATCACTATATATCCTCTTGTAATGATTATAAACAGCTACAGAAAGAACCTGAAATACAAAACCACGAAATCATCACAATAACTAAACTTTCACTCCTCAGGCAAGATTGAATAATCATAAAATCCAAAAAGTGGAACCTTTTTAGCTCTCTCTTGCCCAATCACAAACTTATCAAGTCCTTTGCATATCTCCTTCGGAGTTGGGAAATCTGGACCGAGATTAGAACCTCCCCAGCACCCGTCCTTCTGGCCACCATATCCACCGCCTGAGCCGCCACTGGAGCCATCGGCATCACCCACTTGAATAAACTTAACCCCTGGCCTTACCACAATTCCATCACCCCCAGCCCCAGGAGGCTGCCACACCTCCGGTGGGTCCCCTTGAGAGCTAAAATTCTCAATTTTCCTCTTATTCCGGAAGAATTTGAGGAAACTTTTGCCGCTGTCGATATACTCACCGCGCAGAGAAAGGGGCTTGAATGGGGTAAAATTAAATGGGGAGCTAGAGAGTAAAGTGGGATTATTCTGATAATTATTATCAACGCCAGAGCACCATTGGAAATTGTTAACCCGACCCGCGTGCATATGGTTCTGGATAAAGTATCTGAACTGTGAGATGGCAACTGAAGCTGTGTCCCTCGATGACTTTGACCTCAAAGCAGCAGCCATCGCAGAAAATCTTCAAGTTTTAACAAGAAAAGCTGAAAATGCTTAACAGGAACTTTTATGGTCTATAATGAAATAATGGGTATGAGTTTCGAAAAAAAAAATCAAGTTAGGCTCTGATGGATTTTCAAGATTCTGAACAACAGACAAGAGGGATGTATATAAAGGATGTTACAACTTCTAGAGTGAAAATCAGGAGATGGGTTTCGGAGGATACCACGAGCGGTTCTGCTAGAATTTTCCCAAGTAATCGGTGTTAAATTGGAAAATCACGCTAATGTAAAGATTGGATTTTGTAGGGTTTAGGACATCAAAAGCAGAGAAGAGAAGAGAATGATTGATATAACGTGATTATTCCCCGAGATAATTTTCAGGGTAAGAAAAATGCAATTTGGGTAATTTAAGAAAGGATTGGTATCAGGTATAAAGTACTATACATATAAAATATTGGAGGATATAATATTTTATTTTAATGTGTGGAGTATTAATTTTAATTTATAAGAATATTATTTTTAATGAAGTAGTCTTTGAAATATTAATATTTGAGTTAAAATAATTACTATTTTTTTTTCAAAAAACTAAGTATTTAAGTTTTTTATTCTAAAATGTACGACATTTAATATTAGAGTTTAATTTGGATGCACCTAGAGTATAGTACTCCCTTCATTTGTGCGAGAAAGTTATACACGTGAATAAAGGAGTATTATTATTAGTATTATTATTTAATAATGTGTAGTGGGTTGTTGTATTAGCGGGAGTACCTATTCCTTCCGTCTCGGTCAAATTGCACCGTTTGACTGCATAAATCTCTCACAAAAGCTACAGTAAACGGTGCAATATGGGCGGAACGGAGGGAGTATATTTTAATTGTATCAGTGGGTGTGTGTGTGGAACCGTGTGTATAAAAAATGGAATGATTCTCTTTAGAATGAAAGATTAAAAAAAAAATTCTATTTCAAATGGACGGAAGGAATACAATTTTCTGAAAATGTTTGATTTGGAGTGTGTGCATCAGGGCACGTAAGTTTTGTCCTTTAAAATGATGGAAAAAGTTTATTAAATTAATCTTTTAAAAAATAAAAAATATTAGATGCAGAAATGAAAATGTACCATTACAAGAAAAACACGAAGTGATATAAAATACTGAAAATGCTTACAGAAAGCAAAATATATTTTCATATTTCTTTTTGTTTTTTTTATACTTTGAAGGTGCGATGGATTGCATTGAAGTCAAAAAAATATCTGTATTTCTATGGTGCTGTGGTGTTTAGACGAATGAAAAAATCTAATGGTTGGTTGTGCATGGATAAGACTGGTACATGTGTGACGAATTATGAGATGAGTATAGTTATTATATAGGTAAAATATATTTATTGATAGTTAAAGTATATTTGTAGCAAATCATAACATAACACTTTAAAAAAAATAATTTTATCTGAAAAATGGGTAAACTAACAATTCGAAGCTTGAATTATTTATTCTATTAATTCGGAGCCTGAATTATATATAATTATCAATTCGGGACCTGAATTTAGGCCCTAAATTGATAAACTAGGAAATAATATTTGATAAATTCAGGCCATGAGTTGATAGTTTTACATAATTCAGGCATTAAATTGATAAAAAAAATAATTCAAACCCCGAATTGATAGTTTATTAATTTTTCAGGCCTAATCACATTTTAATAAAGTATCAACTCGTCTCACATAATAACCATTTCACAATATATATTGTCTAGCAACATATATAATAGTATTATAATATTTTTCGTCAGGTAATGTAGCACTATATTAACAACATTTACGAGAAAACTTTTAAAATATTTTAAATAATAATAATTTTTTATCAAAGATATTATAAGTACTCATTAAAAATATTATAGACATTCTTTTGTGAAACGGTCAATCCACCACTAAAATATACTCATTCCGTCCCGGTCAAACTGCATCATTTAACTGCATAAAGTTCTCACAAAAAGTTACATTAAACGTAGCAATATGGACGGGACGGAGGGAGTACTTATTATATAAATAATAAAGTATGTTTATTTGTAATTAAAATATGTCAATAATGAATTATATTATAACCCACTAAAATCATACTTTAATACATAATCCAGCATATTTTACAAAACATATTTTAACTATATAATATGCATACTTTAATACGTCTCACAAACTGTGTCACATAAATATCGTCTCACAAGAGATTTTGTCTAAATATTATATTTTTATTTTATTACAAATATAAATTGTTCTATAAGTACATTACCATCACTTTTCATTGAAGTATCATTTTCTTTATGTTTAAATATTATCACTTTTATCTTGACACAATCCCACTCTCAAGTGTTTGACCACAGTAATTAAATAGGTTAAGAAATTTTATTGTAATTTATATTTATAACAATTGATGCAGTTTGTTAGAATGTCCAAATTCTCTTCCTTGAACAGAAAGGAAATTTTTGGAATGTCCTACGACATAATGACCTACGTTTCTTTCATCTAGTTTAACAACATACACTACTTTATAAGACATTCTCGGGAACAAAAGAGTTAAGGGTTAAATGGAGATTGTGTAATTTGTCTTCTTTCATTCATCTAAGAATACGAAATAGGTGATGATAGGCATATAAATCTGAGTTTTTACATAAATAAATAAATAAATTATGTAGTTCCACCAAAAAATGATTAATTGGCCACCACAGCAGGTTGCAAATAATGTTTGCAGCACACTGGAAATGACATCATTGTGTGTAGCTCCCAACGGGAAAATGAACCTCATCTCACTTGAACCTGCACAAATCCTTGCTCAGATAGTAATTTAAGGCATCCAGAACCAAATAATGTAAGCGTCTTACTAAACAGCCTGTCGAGTTACCGAGACAGAATTTGTAATTTGCGAGTCTGAGTCGAGCGAATTAAACTGCAGGCCCAACCTTAAACCACAAGGAAACCCAACCCAAATTAGACTTCTTTTTGGGATACACGTATGTATGTATGTATGTATAGTATAAGAGGTAATCACCCTATCAAATCCTGTAATGCCTCTTTGAAGGATAGCATCAGCCACATGTGAAATAGTTTACTCCTTTTTCCCTGGACATGTAACAATGTCATGAAATATGGATTTACCGAATCAAGTACGAATACCAAGAAACCTCACTTTATTTTTGACATCAGATTTTTTACTTCAACTGTGGTAGCACTCGCAGCGTGCACAGCCAACTTCTTCACCTGTACACAGATTGAAACAAATCATTCATTTATAAACATACTAGATTACATACTTAAATTTTAATCATAGAATTCTAGGGTAAGCCAACCCAGTTTTTATGCATTGCTGTCAGTATGTTGATTAAAACTTGTCCTCTTATTCACAAATTAAATGCACCTAAGGTGTGATCAATATACCATTCTTGTTGAGGAATAGGTTTCTACTTCAACTCAGCAATCCCGCATTTATAGATGGAAACAAACTTCTGGCGGAACTTACCTCCAATATGTCTTGCTTCGATCTATGGGATGGAGGGAGTAACCGAAATTCTTGTGTCAAACGCAGACATTCCTGAATATTATCCGGGGATACAAAGTCCACAGCAACTTTTGTGCATGACTGATAAAGAACAAGGCAACGTTATATGTAAAGATTTACATATCAAACGAAAATTAACTTTAGTTTAAGAAATAAGAACATGCAAGAAAAACCAGTAAGATAAAAACCATAAGAAAATATTCCTGCAAATAAATTATCAAAAACTAATCAAGATAAACAGTGACTCTGGGCTCATGAAAGTTCAGCAAAAATAGACATTATATGAGAGGGGAGGTTAACCTGTCTATTTCTCACTTGATGGGGGCAACCAGCAGGAATGAACACAGCATTGCCCAGATGTTGTTCAAACGTCCACGCTTCAATACCTAGTTTCAACATGAGATATTTGTCAATTTACATGGCTTCCAAAATAAATGCAGATGCATAAAACTTAGAAAGTAAATAGTACCAAACTCCTTTAACTGTTTCTTGTGCTGCTCATTCAAATAAAACTTCTGGTCATGGATAGGATGCACTACCTATAACAAAAGTAAACATCTCAAATAAAACATTTTTTGGCTATTGTATGCAGCAGAACTAAGTACTCACTGAATCCACTGGAGAGTTGTTGTAATGACGAAACTCTTTTTGATATTTATCCAAGTATTCAACTAATTTAGGTACATCCTGCCTCCGGAAAATGTCCCAGACAGCAGCACCATGAGCTATCTCATTACTGATTTTGTCACTTTGGAAATGATCTCTGTGCATGCCAGCTTTTGTTCCTGAGACACCGTCGAACAGCCTATAATCATCACAAACACAGTCCAGACCAAGAGCCTCAACACATTCGTCCAGGTTGATGTCTGATTCTGTATTTGAGTAACTAGGAAGATCTAGTTGAGCAACATCCATGTAATAATCAAGGTCATGAATTCCTTAACTGGACCAGGTCTGAGGTGAAGGTCTTCTTATTTTTTCCTCATCTGTTGCTTCCTCCCCAATTTGAAGGTACATTATCGATTTATTTTCACACGTAGCCCCTGACTTATGCACCTTTTCACCAGACTTATTGTAATCTGAAACATCAACCCCCCTCATAAAGACCTTACTATTCCTTGTCTGCAATGAGGTAGTCTTCACTTCAGCTGTGTGCGTCAATATGTTCACCTGAAATCAAATACCCGCCTTTTTTTACACATGTACAAAACATAGACTAATACATGAACATAAAAAGATAGATTAAATAATGAAACTTGGCAGTTAGCAAATTATATTATCCCCTTTATTCTTTAGCTTCTCTATTTGATGCACAATACAACTCAATAGGAAACCAGTAAAATTCAGGGAATCACAAAAACTCAATTTTAAAAGAACTACTTAATGCAACATACAAAAGCAGGTTTTATTGCGTAAATATACCGCATCAGAAATGTCACAATGCAGTTTTGCAACTGAATCGCCTTCCCCAAGCTCTTCCGGATACCCATAGGCAATATAGGTTTTTGGACCCAAGTCTGGTTTTAAGGCACCATCAGGAAGTTTAGTAGCCAGATTGAGTAGACTGTCTACTGGATGAGTGTAATCACTGAATGGAAGCATGAGCATGAACTCGGAACTATGCTTAGGTAAGCATTCTTCAAAAGCATTGGTATGTGGCCAATCCTTTAATTTTAACATCTCAGGCCACCTATTTTTATGCATACGTCCTTCTAAGTAGCCTCTGAAAAACTGGTGAATATTGATCTCAACCTGTAATATAAGGAACCAAAGTATTAAATATTAGTGAAATCTCTGATTGCTTATGTCAAATAACAAAGACAGCTTCCAATGTGTTACTGACGACTATGCTTCAGAGAAAGCAGATTATATTCAACAGAATGCACATAATTTGCAACAGAAATTGATAAATAGGAAAATGTTACCTGAACGAGGAAGGGGAAATTTTAAAAAAAAAAAAAAAGGCTGCACATCACTATATCTACTGAGTACTAAATAAGCTAAACAAATACCTCGTGCCAATCCAAGCAATCAATAGCCTTCACGCAGGTATCTTGTTTCAATTTTTTGCTTGCGTAACTGAAAGCCCGTAGCATAACTGTTGGCTCCCAACTCAGACCAGAAGCCATAGCAAGAGCATTATTAACAATGACTGGTTCGCCTCTTTTCCAGTGCATTTGAAAATGTTCGTATGCAGCTTCCCCAAGATCGACAGCATTAGGGAAGTACAAAAAATTATCTCGACTGTTTTCCCTGAATGCTGCTTGTCTTACTTTAGGAAAGCCATTACTGGCACTGAAACATGTTGAACATTTCTGAGAAAAGTCTATATCAGGTAAATGATAATTGGAAGTGAAATTCTCGGCCATCATAATCAATTCCTCCACCCAATTAGCACCAAAAATACGTCTCAATACTAAGTTCTTAGTTCCACAACCACCAAGCTCTTTGGGTGGGCATGGTATGCTCCCCTCACTCTTAGCTTCCCATGTAGGGGAGCCAAAAAAACACCCGTTGTCCACATGTGCGCTTAAAGAAGTAAACTCATGGCCTCCTGGTTGAAGACCACTTCTGAGTTCTGAACAACAATCAGGACAGATATCAAATGAACAAGCAGGGTTCGGGCAGCTTCTATGAAAATTGACAATGGATGTCTTGCAATTATCACTGTTCAATAAGCAGCATCGATTGTTAATATTTGTTGCAACAGAATTACAATTGAAGTGGAGTCGCAGCAAAACATTATGCAACATATTCAGCCTAGCATCAGTATTGAAAAGTGAAAAAAAGAAATAACAATAATGCATATGAGGGCAAAATAAGTACAGGCTAAGAGCAAATATCCAGGCAAAACATACAAATAGTAGATAAGATCCTTAAGTTAGTATGAACTAAGTTATACCGAAATTAAGAGATAATCAATAAGTCCTTTCTAAAGTGAAAATCTCTACACTTTCTTATGATGCCCTTCTCACTTATCAAATATAACATATTTTAACAATTACAAACACACCAAAACACGCATGTAAGCATGAAAACCTTTCCTGTAACACAATAAAATTTAATCTTATTTTTTACCCTCAAATTGATGTTACTTGGGAAATGGTTTAATTAGTCAAAATCAGGAGGTAAAACCACTTATGTACTATTGCTATGGTGTCCATTTGATAATAATTGCAACAATCACAACAATTGAGATCTATAATGGAAGGAATTACCAGTATATCCTACCATCGTCTTCCAAGACTGCTACTTGGACCTCTTCTTCATTCATTTGCACACCTTAAATAACAGAAGAGAAAATACCTATAAACCATCATCGGAAATAAGAGAGCAAGGGACAAACAACACCTTAGCAATCAGTACCACAGATGTTGGCTTCAACATCAAGCTCAGCTCTCTGCTCTGTTTGTATATTCCTAAGGACAGGCAGAATGTTGAGTACATATACAGTGATCTTTGCAGTCTAATATTCTCATCGGCTTCTTCTTGGAAACCCTAAAAGAACCGAACAACATCAGATTGTACAAGTGGAACTGATAATGTAATATTAGTATAAGAACAGTACAAGAATTATAATAAACTAGGCTACAAACCACTAAACGGACATATGCTTGTAGGCAAGCTTTGCAGTTGCAATTTCCACAGCAAAATGGGCACAACATTGCAACGTCTTGTTTGGTTCTCTTAGGATACCTATATTTTGACACGATTCTGATCTCATGAAACAATTTATGAAATACTCACAAATGATAAAAATACGAAATATATATTGGTATAAAAATATGACACAACTTCAGAATCCTTTAATTTCCATACATGCACATAATCAATGAAGATCCAGAACAAGGATACTAAATTAGTCGGTTATGAAGTAGTAATAGTTTTCTGCCAATGAAGTAACATATATTTACCACTTCGCAATGCATTCATAACAGTAGCATTTCCTTGCGCAACTTATGCATATAACAATACCAGCTTTACCACTCTTCAAGCATTGGTGGCACGTCAACTTCCTTTGCTTCCTTTGTTTGGTGTCATCCTGCAGACAACGACACCATATCATAAAACTTCGATCCAAGAATGTAAAGTGAACTGACTTAGCTTTCATCACATTCAGAAAAATAAATCACAACTTCAGCATAGAGTAACCAATTTATTGCTCATTTGAAGTAAAACCAATAATTGTGATATTGCTGCCTTTTTTGACAGCCAGTACAAGCACTAAAAGTGGCAACTAATATACTAAGGGAGTGTTTGGTTCACATTGAGTTAATATATGGGTTAATAAAGCTTGAACAAGTGATTAATTAGGTGTGAACATTAAATTTCCCTTAAATTTTTATTAGTTTCAAAGGATATTGTAACCCACCTCCCGCCTAGGTTGCATTCCATCGGGCCCCTTACTTTATACTAACTGACTTGGAAGATAATTAAGCCCATATAAATACAATTAGTGTGCAAACTCCCGTTTTTTAGCAATTTTCTAAGGCCCATGGAGTAATATTAACTCAATTTGAACTAAGCACTCCCTAAAAGGCAAATGCATAAACAATGATCTGCATCATATCAGAATACTCAGAATAAAATGCACAGGGCAAAGCTATAAACAACTCTTAACATGAAATTATGCAGCAGAACTGACATGTTCCATTGGACAACTGTAAATTCTTTCCAAAGTTATTTTGGCCTAGACATCATATTCAACTAGATCACAAAGACTAGTCAGAAGCCACGACCTCATAATATTATACATTATGGCACATTATTTCTAACAACAAATACTTTAGCAATATCCCAAATATCTGTGACGTTAATTGTTAAATCGTACCAAAGATTAAAACAGACCCACAGATTATTTTTAGCTTATTATTGAATGACTACTTAATCCCCACTGGAATGAAGTTCTGTAATCTCAAATCTCATTCTAGGCGAGGTTCTTGTTAGGGACGGGCTAACGACTGTTTTGTCCTTAAACATATATTCTTGCCAGAAAACAAGAAAGACAGTAGACTTATAGATGAAGAGCTGAATACAGGTCTATCATTTTCCTAGTATTTTCTTAACTTGGCCTGAACAATACAGTACTAATTGGCAACTGCTATGTAGTCTAGGTGAAAAAATGATACTCCCTCCGTCCCAAAAACATTACTCTTTCTTTTTTGCAAGTAGAATAAGAAAATCGTTACTTTTAGGGATATTTTTTGGTAATGAATAAATTAGGTGTGTCAGGGCCGTAGGGGTTGTGTTTTTGTAAATAAAGTGTAAGGGGAGGTCAGTTCTTTTGACTTTTTTACCATTTTAGGAATGTGAAAACTTTTATGAGACGAAAAGCCGAGTTCTCTATTTATCTTCGGGGACATCATCCGACTTAGCGGCAAACCTCTAGATCAAATTAAAATGAAAAGAAGGATCCCGTACGTACAATAATGCCTTGAACTCCAATTAGAGTACGTGGTATATATATTCTAGAACACTCTCAGCTAGAAAATGGAAAATGTGAAAATCTTTATGGGATGGAGAAAGTATAAATTACTCCATGAACGTTGGCAAATGTAGTAACCAAATATGTTAGCACATTGAGCATAAAACTCACAGATATTCCAGAGATAGATGACTTGATCTTTTCCATATCATCATCAGGCTTACTATCGCCTATGCACGCAAAATCATAGGGTTTGTTTACATCCATCCTAGGTCTTCCTTTTCCTCTTTTCTCAGCCTTGATGATTTCAACCCCATCCTCTATTCCAAGATCAGTAACAGGGAGTGTGCACCATTTGTTTCAACTGCAATGCTTTTTTCCTTATTTTTTGAACCTTTTGGCCTACCTCGGCCTCTTTTTCTCTTAGAACTTCCATCTATCTTACCATCATCTGCAAAGTTACCTACAAATCGCTCAACATCATCAGGTATCCTCTCTCCCATGTTTGCAAAATCATAACGTACATCATCTCGCTTTGTGTGGGATCTGTTTCTTCTTATTTTTATATCCCTTCAGGCTTCCATGGAGATCCAGCCCAGGACCAGCACTTGTGACTGCATTATCACTTTTATCGGTCATATTTACTGTTGTCCTCAAATGTTCAATTTTACTACTGCCTTCATAAATATGATCTAATATTCCCTTATTACCATTAACCATAGAAACTTCTTTCTTGTTCTCTAACAACACCTCTAATCCTCCATCACCACTGTTACTGTTAACAATCCCAATACCTCTATTTCCCACACCACCATAGCCTGCAGAATTTCTACAACCATCTGTATTTCTAGTGGCATGCTCACTCAGAGATTCACCAAGAAAATCTTGAAAACTATCACCATTGTCGACAGAATTCATCACTTCAACTGGCCCAAACTCTTCTCTTCCTTGAAAATGAGAAACAACCTCCTCACTACCTCGACAATACACCTGCATTGCATGCCCCTCACAGATGTTTTCATAATTCTTCAAACATTCCATCCTTCCTCTTTCACCATTCACTGCAACATCCTTTTCTTCAAGAATCTGTTTTTTCACCTTGTCCTTTGAACCCTTCGGCCTCCCTCTCTTCCTTACAACTTGAGATCCCACCTGCAAGGCGACAACTTCCTTCTTCACGTCAACTCTGTAACCATTCTTTGAACCCTCGCCATAATTTTCTTCAGCAGGCTCCTGTTTCTCCTTATTTTGTGATTCCTTTGGCCTCCCTCTCTTCTTAGCACCACGAGAATCCACTAGTATTACCACCACATCTTTTTCCACACGGAACTTCCTAAAATTTTCCGAAATCTTTGGCCTTCTCTTCTGTCCTCTCCATAACTCGCCATGACTATCTTCAGCAGCCTCCTTTTTCTCCTTACTCTTTGAACCCCCTTTTAGCCTCCTTCTCTTCCTACCACCACAAGCGACTTGCATTGTCTCAACTTCTTTCTCCACACCGATTTCCCCACAATTATCTGAATTTTTCACGCTTCCCCGCTGTGCACTCCCAAATCCACCTTGATTTTCTACAGAAGCCTCTTTTTTGTCCTTAATCATTGAGCCCTTCTTTGGCCTCCCTCTCTTCCTGCCACCACAAGCATCCACTTGCGATGTCTCAAATTCTTTCTCCACACAAATTTCCCCACAATTTTCTGAACTTTTCTGGCTTCCCCTCTGGTCACTCCCATATCCACCATGATTTTCTTCAGCAGCCTCTTTTTTTTCCCTATTCTTTGAACCCTTCGGCCTAACTCTCTTTCTACCACCATGGGAATCCATCTGCATTGCCTCAACTTCATTCTCCACATCAATTTTCCTGCAAACTGGCCACTCCCATATCTTCCACCATTTTCTTCAACCTCCTCTTTTCTCTCCTCATTCACTTTAGCAGCCTCTTTCTTATCCCTATTCTTTGAACCCTTCGGCCTACCTCTCTTCCTACCACCATGGGAATCCATCTGCATTTCCTCAACTTCATTCTCCACATCAATTTTCCTGCAAATATCTGAACCCTCAGGCCATCTCCACCGGTCACTCCCATATCTTCCACCATTTTCTTCAACCTCGTCTTTTCTCTCCTCATTCACTTCAGCAGCCTCATTTTTATCCCTATTCTTTGAACCATTCGGCCTACCTCTCTTTCTACCACCATGGGAATCCATCTGCATTGCCTCAACTTCATTATCCACATCAATTTTCCTGCAAATATCTGAACCCTCAGGCCTTCTCCACTGGCCACTCCCATATCTTCCACCAATTTCTTCAACCTCCTCTTTTCTCTCCTCAGCAGCCTCTTTTTTTCCCTTATTCTTTGAACCCTTGGGCCTACCTCTCTTTCTACCACCATGGGAATCCATCTGCATTGCCTCGACTTCATTCTCCACATCAATTTTCCTGCAAATATCTAAACCCTCAGGCTTTCTCCACTGGCCACTCCCATATTTTCCACCATTTTCTTCAACCTCCTCTTTTCTCTCCTCATTCACTGAACCCTCTGGTCCCTTGTGCACACCAACTACAACGCCTCCAATTTCCCCATGAACCATCGGCCCACCACTCTTATTCTCCTGATCTTCACCACTAACACCATTAACTCCTATGTGTTTCTCACAAAAGTTTTCTCCAGTGAAAGCCAACATATTGCGCATCCAAATCCCCCAAGCAGTGGTTTTCCGGCACCTCAACCCATCACCTCCACTACCAGCACCAGACGCCGCCTCCATGATTCTCAGCTACAAAGCAAGATAAAGAAACCCAAACTCAAAACAATGAATAGTGTAGTGTGTACAAAATGAGAAGTGAGTTAAAATTATCCCATATCCTATAATCGATGCAGTTAAATGCATTCATTATTTAGGAGAAATTCTGTCGTCTCTATCCGTATTTAGAAAAGGTTGGTTGCTACAATATTGAGTGATCGCACGGGACATGATCTTTTCTTGTTTCCTTTCTCGGGTTTAGCGACATTTTTCCTACGATTTATAAAATCCAACTCCGCTTCTTGTACATCAGATGGAATTGGACGAAAATGAATAGACTGATACTGGAGAGGAAGCGGTGATTATAACAAAAATATATACAATTTAATTATTAATTTTTTTAATGAAAAATTGAGTGTAAAAAAATATACAATTATTAAAAAACATGTATACACTATTGAATAAAAAGTTATACACATATGGATGCTGGTTTTTTTAATAAAAAAACTTAGTGTGAAAAAATATATAATTATTAAGAAACACATATACAAAATCGAATAATATGTATACAAAATAAAATAAAAAGTTATAAACATTTGGGTGCACCCGAGTGCATCTAATATCAACTCATTATTTTTTATACTAATAATCGTGTGATTGACATTTAATTAGGGAAAAAAATAAAACTTATTAACTAATTAGGGAAAAAAATCAAACAATTACACTTAGAATTTATATTTTACGGTATATCAGAAACCAAACACTAGTTCTTAAACTGCTTTTGTTTTATGGAGTAATATTGTTAGGCGGGCCACTTCTTTGAGCAATTTAAAAATATGATTACACAATTATTTCTCAAAGCAGTTTATGGGCCTATTTTCTGTTGATTGGGCCGGCCCATACATGAAAGGCAAATGAGGCGTAGAGGTAAGATGAAAGCAGATGGTGAAGTAGAGAGTAAGGAGTTAACAGTAAACATGGTTCCCAAAAAAGTAAGCTGATTTCACTACACAACTAAAAATGAAATAAAGCATTTTCCATACGCAAAAATGGAAGATGTGCTCAGTCAGCAGTCCACTGAAATGGGTCGGGTCTGAGTGCTTCCCATCAAGAGTTTGGTTATCTAGGGGTTGATACGCGTCCAACATGATACTGACATAACATCAAGGGATCAAATTAACTCTCTATCCACCAAAATTTCAAATGAAAAATGTTGTAAGAAACTACATATTACCTGATTCGCATATGATGAACTTTCAGCCAGAAACCGGACAAATTCTCTCTTCTTTGTTTCATACTTAAACTTTGCATGCTCTAATAGTTCCTCTTCTCTTTGTTGATCTTCCGATGTTCGGTCTTTCTTCCATCTTACATCCTTCAACCGATTTTCAATCTCAAAATAGTTCACAGGGAGCCTGAGCCTTTTGGAGTCGCAAGGGAACTTGACATCCATATCTCCCCTAACATGGCCGAAAATCAAGAGTAAACAAAAAACTCTGGAGAAAGAGAATATTTTGAGATCGATAACACTGTAAATAATACTGAATAATAAGTTCAAGCTCCTTACCTACACTGACCCAAGGAGAATATGCCGGGACTTCTTAAGATTCCTCCATCTAGAGATATGGCTCCACTTGTTATAAAAGACAGTGCATTTATCATATCCTCTCTTGATTTGTACACTTGCAAATTTGAGAAGAGGCTATAGAACAGTGTCTCTCTTAGAGTGTGCCCTGTTTTTGTGACATACAAGTCGACCTTGTCAATCATGACCATGTTTACAGCAAAACCAAGAAAACCAGGAGGAGTTTCTCCATTTATCAATCTTGGCTTCAAAAGATTGAGCCTCCGTTGTGGGTCATCAGCTACCAACTCACCAGCATATGGTCTAAAAGACGAATCCACAAGAAAAACACAAAATATTCGGCTGGTTAAATAATAGAAAGCTAATTGATGACATTACATCATAGGTGCCCCTTTAGTCTCAAGGAGTGAGATCCCATTCAGGGATCACAACTCTGTGAAATAGTGTCATAGGTTTCTGGTGCTTTGAGCGAGTATAGAGATTCTGCCCAAGATTTTTTGATTTTAAGGTTAAGAATGAGTTGTGGGATGTGCTCATTTTTGTACTTGTTCTACATTTGTGTGATACTCTAAAGATGGTTATATATAAAAAAAAAATTATATTAATTAAAGGAAGCAAAAAAGGGAAGTTGGATTGAACAGAAATGGAGTGTTCAGATGGGCAAAAGCACATACCTTAGATTTTCAAGACAAATGATGATAAATCGGCCATCTAGAGGCCTCCCAGCAGATGCTGCAAATGCATGGATGCCCAAACCTTTGTTTATTAATCCCTCTCTAGTGTACGACTCTAGGGCCTTGACACCTTCATATGATTTGCAGACCACTGCTAGCATGGTTTCTAGACCCAAATATTCTGAAAGGAGTCTGACTTACACAAGCAAAAATAAATATCAACTATACAAGAGTTTCATATTTCCTTATAAATGTAGTTTCTCAAAGAATACCATGCATCCTTCATCCAAATTCCACAGACTAACAGCTGAATCTCAATTTCATCTAATGAAAGTCAAAAGGTTCCAAACAAGAAACAAGCTATTGCAAGAAAATATATCAGTATTTTCTCCATCTAGAAATAAACTATATCAAACAAGAAACAATTATGCAGTTATAAGATGTAAAATGACACCTAGCCAAAATAAATAATGGTGGTCTCGTTGGAAGGAAAAAGAAAAGACGCAAAAATCAGCCGAACCTGCTAAGGTTAGCATCATCAACTTTTCCAAGTATAGCAACAACACCAACCACATCTTTAGTGAATAAATGATCAGAAACTTGAGCTTCACTTGTCATCTTACACAAAAGGCCAGCTGCAGACTTATCATACTTCAGAATATGTTGAATAATTTCTTCCTTGCTCTCAGCATGTGCAGGGTTTTCATTAACCACTTTGGAGGAACTTGTCGTATGAAGCTTTCCAATAGCAACTGCAAGGATAAAAAGGAACCAATGTATACGTTTGATTGGAACATATCATAAATTGTCATTGCAAACCACTAAAAGAACTAATAAAAAAAGCTTTGTGATTGACACTATTTGTTGAAATTATTGAAAGACTAGGTGAAAATTGAATTCAGGTACCTTGCATATCAAGAATTGAGTCATCCAATTTGTTTTTCAGATTTTTTAAGTAGTTCACATTGTCCTCGTGATGCTTAATCTTTTCTCCTAGTTCCTGCAGATCATCCTGAAGTTTCTGCAACAAAAACATTATTTTGTGTCATTATTTCCCCCAGTGGACTATAATAATTACAATAAAATAATGCAAATAACAGAGGAGAGAAAATTTTCACTTTTAAGCCAAGAGACTGACTGAAAGCAAACATAAACTTCTAGGCACGATGACACAAGATAATTACTGTCAACCTTAGAATTGTTTACAATTGACTCAGCATGCTGTGCATGCATTCCGTTTTGCATGTCATCCCCCAATAATGAAGAATTCTGTACCACAGGGCTAAGTGCTGGTGGAACAGAAACCAATGCCCTCGAATTGTTATGCAGCTGGCATGAAAAAAGAAATACTCAGCACCTTTACAACACGTGGAAGCCCAGAGGAACGATTAACATATTTAGGAATTCTACACAAACAAGTATGGAAGGACTAGAATGTTTCTTTGTACGGGGTACACGTATAAAAAGCTTCCATTAAAAATAGAAGTTCAAGCTTATTTAAGACCTCAAACTATGAGCAAAAACGAATACGTAACAACTATGATTAAGATAATTCCAAATTTGTGATAAATCATTTTTTATACATTAGGACAACAAGAATGGAAAAGTAAACCAAGGATGATCAAGCTCATTAAATATTGACGCATTCTAAATTGCAATAAGTTTAAGTAGATATAAAAACACATGATATAGAAAGCAGTACGATTTAGCAGATATAGGAACTATATGGCATAACAACAACTCCTACCATTCAACGTAACGAAATATTTCTTCCCAAAGAAGAAAAAAAATGCTACAAAACTTCAAGCATAGTGTAATCAAATATCCACCAAAACAAGTAGCAGCTGAAACAAATTTTACAACGGGTTTTAACATGACTTTGTGATTCTATCAGTTTCAAACTCGACCATTAAAAAGCTTAATTACAAGAGCTGCCAATTAAACTATCATAGTCATCGAACAAATCTAATTCCCAACTCTGCAATATTTGCGATGAACCTCCAACTAATCAAAACAAAGACCCAAAAGAAGAAAAAAAATGCTACAAAACTTCAAGCATAGTGTAATCAAATATTCCACCAAAACAAGTAGCAGCTGAAACAAATTTTACAACGGGTTTTAACATGACTTTGTGATTCTATCAGTTTCAAACTCGACCATTAAAAAGCTTAATTACAAGAGCTGCCAATTAAACTATCATAGTCATCGAACAAATCTAATTCCCAACTCTGCAATATTTGCGATGAACCTCCAACTAATCAAAACAGTGCTCGATCAAAAAATAAAAGAGAAAAGACATTGCTTTTGGAAAGATTATTTAGCATTCTTCACAAACACGTTAAAAAGAATCGCGAACCACCACATCCAATTCAAAAGGAAATTATATACAACTTCACATCAAGCTTCTAGGGTTTCGTGCACTTCTCAACGTGAAAAACTTAGATGAACCAAAAACCAAATTTAGAGGAAACAATAAGAACAGTTAATACGAAGAGTTAATGTAAGTAAAAGAATAAAAAGGAGCTACTTGTTCATTGTCTATAGACATTCTCCGGTTGTCGCCTCCGCCCAAAATCATGTCGTCTCAGTGGCTGGAGTAATGCCGGTGATAGTCTCTGATAGCTTATGAAAACAAATGGCAAAGTTAAATCCACTCCACCACAGGGCAAATCAGACATCAGCAAACTGCAATCAAGAAAGAGTAAATTTAAATAACGAATAACGAATTCGCTTCGATTAGATTTAAATCAATTTAGGGTTCTGTCCAATTAATTTAGGTTAAAATATTAAAATGTATTCTCTGTTCCCTAAAAATAATGGTTTGATTTTTACTTATGAATTAAGAAGTATAATAATATTCCACTAATTTTAATGCATAGTGAATTGAGAAATATAATATGAGTAAATAATATTTTTATACATTCTTTTTTATCTTGAAATTGGTTTATCAATTTTACACTTTTGAAATTGATCTATTAAGTTTACAAAATTCGAAAAATTCATCTTCTATCATCTATAACGGGTCTCTCACCCGGTATTGCTGATGTGTAATTTTTTTTATAAATAATCTACTCACCCAATAATTATTAATGGAGAGTATGAGTAAGTGTAGTGGCACACCCTCTTCTACATCGCGATTACCACCGTGCACTACCCCACCCCCGACCACCGGGCTCTGCCCAAGCAATCAACGCCTCCTGGGCCTTTCATCATCGCGTCGGCTACCACATCATCGCCGCCTTCATGCAGATCTCGCCGGACCTCTTCTTCCTCTTCCACAAGTCCACTGTCTTCACTCTTCGCCATCTTCTCCATCCTGTCGTGGGACATCCGGCTGCTCCTCCACTATCAAGTCGGAGCTCCGCAAGAAACCACCCGGGTTCTGCTTCAACACGCTGGCGGACAACAAGAGTGTTGCAGTCACCAAAAATGACGACGCCGGCGGCCCGATCGCGACCAACGACGTGTTGGTCTCCCAGCCCGACCTGTTTCTTGAAGGCCCGATCATCGTCACACTCCACGACATCGCTAGATCCTTCAACATGGCCGCACCTTTGCCCTGTTTGGCTTCCATTAATCACACAGTCGTCGAATGTGCCACCATTGTTAGATCTTTGAGCTCAAACAGATTCGTGGCGTTTGCGATCGGATTGAACGCAGTTGTTGGTGGGATTGTTGGATATTACTATAATTTATAATATAAAATAATTTAAAATGTCACCTTTAAGTTTAAGTATTGTTGCAAAATACACAAAATTTCTAAAAAAAAAGAACCTCACTTTAGTCACAAATTTTATGTACAAATCCCATTGGTAGTATGGGGTATAATTTCAAAAATCTTTCCTTGGTACAAAGTATTGTATCTGAGAAAAGTGAATAAAAAATGGGGCCACTACCTACTTTACAATTTTTAAACATTTATTAATACAGAAGGACCCACATCCCACTTTCATCTCAAATTTAATTTTTAACGTTGGATAGTGATTTTGGATTCATTATCAATTTGTAACTTTAATTTTACTAACTAAAAGTAAACTTCCATTTCAAATTATAAAAACTGACAGAATCAACGTTCAATTTTAACGTTTAATTTTGTACAACAACAGTATTTATTAACGTTCACATGACTGTTAATTTTTTTTATATAATTTTTATTTTTTTAATTTTTAATTTTTATCCTCTATAAATATATACATGAGTATCCTTCATTTTTATCATTCAGAAACCCTTTTCCTTATCATTTTTATCATTCACAATTCACATTTGCATTCTAAATTTTTTTAAAATGGATGAAAATTCATAGATAAATTGGTTTAATTCCAATATGAATGACAATTCATCATCACAAAATCCAAATTTTCATCCTATAAATCCAAATATCCGGCCTAAAAAATTTTCAATCTATCCAAACTCTCAAATGAATCCAATGGGTGCCCCCAAAGCTCCATATTTCATGTATCCACCAGAATATTGCCAACTTCCATTCATGTCACCCTCTTCATTTAGATTTCCACATCCAAATTCAATTGGAGAGTCTTCAAACTCGTCAAGAATTGCTAGTGCGGAAGGAAGGAACAGCGATAAAGGGTGTGAAACATCGTCTTCTGGGCAAGGTTCTCCTTATCCTCCACAGTCGTCTCCACCTGATATTGAGAAAATCAATCTCGATGTGGATACAAATTCTGATGTGGAAGTATATGTTTCACCACCTACAAAACAATATGCTTCAAGATACACTGCTGCAGAAAATGAGCTTCTTGCACGATGTTGGGTGAACGTGAGCGAAGATCCTATTATCGGAAATTCACAAAAGCTTGATCAAATATGGATACGGATCACGGAAGAGTACAACAAAAATCGACTTGCTGACACTCCACCTAGACAGTGTGAAGCTTTGAAGACGCACTACTACACAGTTCAAAGAGAAGTCAATGCGTTTAATGGTCTCTACAACAATTAAACTGAGATTTGGAAAAGTGGTCATAGTAACGCTGATATACTAGTGGGGTGCTAAAATTGTGGTCAAGTACTCACAATAACAGATCTAGGTTAGGCTTAAATTTTTTTAAAGAAGACAATAGTATATGAAACTTTCTTTTTTAAGCATAATTTTTAAAATTGTAAAGTGGGTTGGGGTTGAAGTCTTAATAAAAAAGAGAATAATACATGAATCTACTTTTTAAAAAAAAAAAATTTATTTTAATAGTAATATATGTATAATTTTTGTATTAACCCATATTTTAATAATGCATATTGATTTGTTTGAAACATGAAAAATTGATTTTATCTTATCTTATGGAGTATATTATAATGTAACCAAACTTAACTCTTATTTTAAAGTTTACACGTGTGATTCACATGTTATTCAATTTTTTTTTTATAAATTTTACAAAGATAATTATTATAATGTGATTCACATTTTTCTATTCAATTTTATGTGTTTTTAGCCAAAATACCCTTTGATTCAATTGATTTTCAATTATGATAGAAGATTTTTTTTTTTAAAAAGTAGGATGAATAGAAAAAAAAGGCCGAATAGGTCAAATCTAGATTTTGTAGGCTGAAAAAATTTGGGCCGAATGGACAAATAATGAGTTGAATAGTTATCATTAAGAACAAAAAAAATTTCCCTCCGTCCCGGGTAATTTTACCTATTTATATGAGCATGTTTTTTTTTAATATATAATGTAGAAAAAAGTAAGGATAAATTGATAATTTTGAGTAAATAAAGTTGTTGAAAATGATGAATAAAATGTAAAAAAATATGTGCTTGTATTAGTAGGAGTGTGAGTCAATATTTTAATTGTATTACTGAGTGTTTGTGGGTCGTGTAAATAAGAAAATTAGATTCTTTGGGTGAGATGTAAAAAAAAAAGAGTGACTAGGGTACAACCAGGGATATCAATTGAATTGGTGCTCCCTTGGTCCCACTCTTCTTAATTAATTCATGCTCTTTCATTAATGTTGTTTTTTATTTTATTTTTAAATTTATTATAATTAAATGACTATTATACCCTAATCCCTAAACACTAGACCCTAGGGATAAATTATACTCTAAATCACAAGGATAAAATTATAATTATATCCCTAAAATTAAATAAATATAAAAACAGAAAAATAAACAAAAAAATTAAAAAAAAACAAAAAAAGTATCAGTAAAAAAAAGGAAAAGAAGAAGGTTATAAATTTTAAAATTAATACCCCTTCCCACCCCAATCATTATAAAAAAAATAGATTTTTTGAATGAGAAAAAAAAAAATTTCAAGGGAACGAAGGTATAATTTTAAATTATAGAATTTACATGGGAAATCAATTTTACTCGTTGAATTTCTGATTAAAGAGGTGACAGAGGGGCATCTTGCTCAATCAAATTCTACTCGCGTTATTCTCTGAAAATTAAAGTGTCCTTTTCGGAGGGGAATTGTTTCTATGACAACTCCCTCTTCTCTCTCTCTCTCCCTCCCTCCTCCATTAACACCATCTCTTCTCGCACACAGACTAAGTGAACAACCGCACACGAAGATAGAGAGAGAATCGGCACTCTTTTTCCACCTCTGCGTTTACTAAAATCTTATTCATACAATTAATTGTCAACCTTTTTTTTTTTTCCTGTGCCATTCCTTTTTCTGCAATTTCTCTCGCAATTCATCTTTTGGTTGGTGCCACCAGTGGACAACAGGTACGCATATCATTATTTATTTTTTCTCTTTATACATGCACCGCATAATAGGCGAATGCAATTTCCTTATTTTATGTTATTTCCATTTTTTTTTTTGTAGCTGTTTGGCTAAATAACGTTGTGAATTCCCAAGATTTTTCAAAAACCCTAGTGTGCTTTTTGAGTGAAATGCAGGGATGGGGGATTTCGATACATCAAATAAAAATTAGGAGTATATTTTAACTATGAAGTTGGTTTTTTAAATCTAGTTTACGATTCTTTTCACGTCGATAATAGATGCTGTGATACTCGGAAGGAAGTACGATCGTTTGCACCCGTGATTTATAAGGTGATTGAATTGGATTGTTTCTTTTCATTTCATTATCATTATCATTATCATAAACATTTTTTGACTCTAAAACGTAGTAGGGAGAATCAACGGGATGATGTTCTGTTTTTTAATTTTTTTATTTTTCCTCTTTGGCGTTTTTGTTTTATTGATTCGTGTGTGTTTTAGTTTCTTGACTCTCTCTTTACTTTTGTTCTTGAATTAAGCAATTGGTTTTTCAGTTTGGTAATCGGAGGATTCTTACCATATTATGATTATGAGCAAATTCTTGCCGTTATTTTTTTTGGTTCATGTCCTATTGTTAGATTTGATTGTTATTATTCTTCATTTTTTTCAAGAAAGAAAGCTTTAACAGTGGTTTATTGCACAAAGATTCTGCTGCTGCTGCCTTTTGTCTTGAACTACCAGTCTTTCTTGTTCTTTCCTTATCTTTCAGTTAAATCATTCCAAATATTCATAACTTTATCTATTCTTTACGTTTATATTTATTTCTATCCTTCTGGCTAATATGACTATCCACTATTGAATTTCTTTTAACCCAATGAGATCAGACTTGCATCTACTTTTGGTGAACATACTATTTAAACATTAAAATGGAATGCCTTTTCTTATATCTTTGAATTCATGATTGTAACACTAATATTTGTTTCTTATTGAGGTTACGGTATCATAGTTGATGTTTAGAGTTTTCGCTTTGTTATTTCGAGTTTATATTCTAGGTTATATAGATACTGCCATTAGTTGTTTCTTTTATATCATTCCTTTTCTAGTTGCCCTTTCTAGAATATGTAAGCAAGCATTTTGTTCCTTTTTTTCTTCATGTGATTGCATTTTGACTCTAATTATGTTTGTTTTAATGATTGTGCGTGTCTAGCTCTGTCTCTCTCTCTCTTTTATAAATGTTTGTGTGTGTGTGTGTGTGTGTTTGGGTGTTTTGGTTATTTTTTGACTGAATTATCATATATGGTGTCTGGTGACCAGAGACTGGATCCACAGGAGAAAAGGCTAGTATATGGAAGGTGGCGGCGTAAAAGATATGGAATGCCAGATGACTATGGATGGGAGGGAGAGTAGTGAGAATGGTTCTGGAAAGGTCATTGTTATCCCTCCTTGTTGCTTGAAAGCTGGGGCATCTGAGCCTGACCTTAATGCCAAATGCCATTCAACAGTTGTTTCTGGATGGTTTTCTGAATGCCAGTCTGCTTTTGGTATTAAAATTATTTTCTGATCGCATCTACCATATTGGTTTTTAACTTATGTTTCAAACTGTTTATCAACTTGTGGATTTCCTTGTGCTGATTGTAGAACACGATTTGAAGGAAGTTTATTTCAATAACCCAATGTGGCCAGGTATGGTGACTGTATACTGATTAAAAAATTGCACAGCACTGTCAACTTCATTAGACTGACCTATAAATATTTTAATATTTAGAAAGCATGAGTAATTCCTTGGTAACTTTTTTGGAATAATACAACCACAAGGAAATATCTGTACTTTGAGAGACATTACGACAAGTTGGTCAAACTTTGAGGGTTGTTTTTGTAATTCAAACCTAAAGTTTTCATTTCCACAAGGTTGACATCACACTTTGCGAAAAGAGATGTAGTTCTTTGTATTATGCGAAGATATGCTATTCTTTGTATGATGTGGTTGACTTGCGAGTATTGTTGACCTGGTATAAGTTTAATAAGTGGTGCTGGTTAACTTGAAATTATGTGGTGTCCTGTACCAAAATGAATGTTGTTTTCAAGCAAATATGTATTAGATCATGTGTTTATTACTTATTCATCCGCATACCAATTTATTCCATTTGCAATTGACAACCAAAAATTAGAGAAGGAAAAATGGATGACCCCTGCATGTTTAGATGCTTTTAATTATTTCTGGTCATCTTTGTATTTATTCACTCTTCACTGAGCAGTTTCTAATTTAATCGGCACATTTCATTGTAGGAGAAGCACATTCGGTGAAAGTGGAAAATATTTTGTTCAAGGAAAAGTCGAAGTATCAGGAAGTTCTAGTGTTCCAGGTTTATCATCTATATCTGTGTATTAGTGCAATTCCTATCTTGTATTAAGTTTTTTCTTCCTGATATTTTCAATTGCATTGTCTAGGGATTTTGTAATCTGCATTTTACAAATATTACTTTGCCTTTCTTAACCCTTGTAGTCATCGCCATATGGAAGAGTACTTGTGCTAGATGGCATTGTTCAGTTGACTGAGAAAGATGAATGTGCCTACCAGGAGATGATTGCCCATCTCCCCCTTTGTTCGATTGAATCGCCCACAAATGTAATTCTTGAATGCTGAATCCTTGCAAATTTATGTTTTAGGGAATTTACTTTACTGCTCCATTTTTAAGGAAACATCTTTGTTTTCAGGTGTATGTTTATTATGGTTTGTATATAACTGTAACCAAGCGAAATATTCAAATATGCTTTAAGCTTTAATATAAATCTTGACCCAGTTGTAGAAAACATTACGAAATTGATCATGTAAAGGTAAACCCAGTGGTAGCATGTCTGCATATTAAGAGGAGAATGACTTCATTGCCTGCAAAGGTTTTTTATTAGTTCAATTTTTGGAATGCAGGTTTTGGTGGTTGGTGGTGGTGATGGCGGCGTTATTCGGGAAATTGCCCGTCACAGCTCTGTAAAGTCGATTGATATATGTGAAATTGACCAAATGGTTATAGATGTGAGCTATTGATTTCAGTATTGTATTTATTTTTTATTGATACATTGTTGTTGCATGCTCCTTTGTTGTTAAATTGTTTGTTCTTCATTATACAGGTTAGCAAGAAATTTTTTCCTGAATTAGCTATTGGTTTTGAGGATCCTCGAGTGCACCTTCACATTGGTGATGGTACGAGTAATTTTCATGTTAGATCTTCATAAAGTGTGGTTTTTTAGGTATAATTTGAGAGGTTAATTTAAATGCTATTGGACACTACTAAGTTAATGGGAATAAGGCTGAGATGTGTTGATGAAACCTCAAGTTGTGGAATTCTAGCAACCTGAGAATGAACTCTCAAATTTCCCTAGCAATCAGCAATACTGCTGTAACACTAAATTTCTCAAATGCTCGTTATTTTTTTCCAAAACCAATTGGACAATATTTAAAGCTAAACCCTTACAGCCATAGGCCTAAACCTAATATAATAAAAAAGGAAAATAACAATTAAGGAAAGAATCACAAAACACAAATAAGAAAAAATCAAAATCAAATAATATCTCCAATCAATTTCTTCTTCCCAAATCTCCTCCTTTTTCTCTTTACTTGTCATCCACTCTTTGGCCAACTTCTTGCGCCTCATATACACCTTATCCCTTTTAGCTATAGTCTCATCACGTGTACAAAAATCTTCACCTTTTCTCAGTGTGAAGCATCGACTTGTCTCTTTGGGCTAGTGGGTTAAGCAGCATCCCATTGCTTTTTAGTGCAAGTTTGCTGCATGTTGATTCAGTCATCAGCTCAAAGTGTAGCAAAGTTTACTAGTTTGCTTGCATGAGTGTACTTGTTTTATCTTCATTTTCAGCATATATTTAACTCAACTTTAACTTTGCTTTGAATTGCTTTTGTGTGGATGAGGGAATTTGTAGTTTTTTAAAATTATGTATGTTTTTGCATTTGTCTTAAACTAGTGGTCCAATGACCAATGATTCTTCTGTTGTCATTTTGACAGCTATTGAATTTCTAAGGTGTGCACCTGAAGGGAAGTATGATGCAATAATTGTTGATTCATCAGACCCTGTGGGTAAGTATCCTCTTATTGTATTTAACCTGCTTAGTTATTGGCTTATTGCATGTATCTAAATGGGTTGACTACGCGAGTTGTATAGTTTTCTTTGACCTTGGCAGTGAGTTTTTAATTGTGAGATTTGGTATATCCCCTTCTTCATAATTTCTATTTGTATAGTCAGATATTTTTCTTAAAATAAAATCACAAAATTAAAATAGCTCTCACAATAAGGTTAGTTTGCAACCACTACTAAAGAGTGATAAGTGATTCTAAAAATTAATAGTTGTGAGGGGGGTAACTTTAGAATAAAAGGATTCTCCACCTCGAACAGAAGTTGCAAACACCCGGTGACCTGATGCAGTAAATAATGATTTGTTCTAAACAATCATACAAGTTTCCGTTTTTGACTGAATGTGTGAAAGTTTTGGAATGGCAGTTTTCAATTGTTCTTGATTCTCCTCTCCATTTGTGGTTTTGGATTGATATTTAATATTGTTAAACTATAGCTGTGTTTCCTATAATTTTCATATGTAATGTTGTACCTTGGATAAATGTGCCAAAACTCTAACTGAGTTCTTTTACTAGTGAACTATATTAGAATATGGCTTTGCTTCTGGCAGGTCCTGCTCAGGAGCTTGTGGAAAGACCATTTTTTGAGAGCATTGCGAGATCATTAAGACCTGGTGGTGTTCTTTGTAATATGGCAGAAAGTATGTGGCTTCATACACATCTCATTCAGGATATGTTATCAATTTGTCACGAAATTTTTAAAGGCTCAGTGCGCTATGCATGGGCTAGTGTCCCTACATATCCAAGGTAATTATTCTCTCACTCCTAGTCAACTAGTACAAAGCACTCATTTCTTGCTATTCGTGAAGTTTCTTGTTTTTCAATTTTCATTATCCTACAGCGATTCAGGTATAGTTCTCCATTAGCTTGATTAACGCATCAAAATTCTACACTTGTAACAAATATTTGCTCCATTGGGTTTTGCAGTGGTGTTATAGGATTTCTTTTATGTTCAACGGAGGGGCCACCTGTTGATTTTGTACACCCAATCAACCCAATTGAGAAGCTGGATGGTGCACTTGAGTACAGAAGACGACTAAAGTTTTATAACTCCGAGGTACCTTCCTTCTCGTGAATATGTGTGGCTGGCTATTTTGTTGTTGAATTGGTTAAATGTGTTGTAATTGACATGTACAGATCCATAGAGCCGCATTTGCATTGCCCTCGTTTGTGAAGAGGGAGGTGGAAGCTCTCCGGGGTTGATGGTGGCAGTCGTTTAATTCATGCTATGCTGTATTTGTTTGCCCATTTACGTGTCTGTCTACTCTGGATCTTTGGATTTGCTTTCTCTTATATTACTCTCTTCACTTCACTCCCAATTTAAGATATTTGAAATACGATTTTTAATTGCCGTTGATGGATTCTGATTACTTGATATATGAAATTATAGCAAATTCCACATTTCCAATCATCAAACCCGTGATCGATATCAACATAAATCAAACCAGATTAAGTGAAGATTTAACTACTCAGAATTTAATGCTTTATAGTGGAGTAACTTGTACTATTTCTTTACACTTCAATCTCAAAGCTAATTAATTAAAAGAAATACACTCACAAAATGTATCAAATCTTAGTCTGTGAAATTTAATGATCTAATCATTCAACTTGGTCAACATAATATAAGTAAATGTTGAGAAAAAATCATTCCGGCCCATATTTGGCTCAAATTTATTTTAGCCTTAAGAATTTAGTTTTAAATATCCATAAAAAATTATGTCAGTGTTATCAGTTATGTATACAGTATACATTTTCATCTTTACGTGCAGAACCATACGAGCTAAAACCAATAGTCCAATATTCTTAAAAATTCTATAATATCAGACAATTCGCCACCAATTTATATTAAATTAGGGTAAAAATATAAAAATATAATTAAATTTTATCAACTAACCATTAAAATCATACTCCCTCATTCTCCCTGTCCCATTATAAGAATAAATCAATAACTTACCTACTACTATACCCTAACTAGCTAACATTTTACCCAATATTAATTTTAAGAGATATTCTCTTTGTGAGACGGTTATTCGTGAGAGGGTCACTAAAGTGAGTACTCCCTCCGTCCAACCTTTAAGGGTGCCATTTTTCTATTCGTGCGTCCGCCCCCAAGAGTTTCATTTCCTTTTTTATACATATGAGACCCCCACATACTCATAAACAACTAAAATATGGATTCACACCTCCACTAATACAACTACCCACTACACATTAAATAATAATATTCCTTAATCCACGTGCAAAAAGCAAATGACATCCTTAAAGGCGGACGAATGGAGTACTTATTATATACTAGATAAAATAGTACTTATTTGTAATTAAAGTATTTTAATAATAAATCATATTATAATACGTTAAAATCATACTATAATGCATAATTCAACATACTTAAGAAAATATATTTTAACACGTCTCACAAATCGTTTCACGTAAGTAATGTCTTACAAGATACTTTTGTCTAATTTTAAAATATACTGTGCACCAAATATAACCAAAATCACCTTAAAATTAAAGGGAAAAAAAATACAATTAAAGTCTATCCACAGTATCTGCAAATTCATTAACTCTTATTATTACTCTAGAGAAAAGAAATGAAATGAAATGAAATACTCCATAGAGTAATAATGATCCTATGATAAATGATACTCCCTTCGTCCCAAACTCGTTGTCTTATTTTCTGTTTTCATCCGTCTCAAACTAATTGTCTTATTCCAAAAAATGAAATATCACATCAATCTTCACCCCTAAAAGTTCATCTTAATTACAACTTTACCACATCCACCTAACACATATAACATATTTTATAATTTATTTATTACATATACCATAATACCCCTAAAAAATAAATTTTTCTTAAACTCCGTGTCTACCTTGTCTAGGACAAAAGAAGTAATAATAAAAAGTGCCAACATCGCATCAACCTGGTGCGACTTCAAGGTGAGATCGCTTTTCACAGAGATTCCACTGCAGCCTTTAATTCCATCCTAACACAGAATCTGGCACGCGCCCTCCACACTCCCGTATCACATCCCCTGCAGGTTCATATATGTAATTTTCGTTTCCAGAAGAGTTTTTGTATTAATATACTTCAAAATTAAGATATAATCACTGCTTAAATAGAAGTATAGAATCATCGAAGCTCGTCTATGTTCTCCCCTTTCATCGGTATGTTTCTCTTTCTGTCTTTCGGGTACACGAGAAGAATCTTGCTTTTCTTTGTTTTGCTTTTTCAATATAAAGCTTATTGCGTTTTTAGAGATCGGAGAAGTGATTTTTTTTTTTTCGCTGAATACATTACTGAATCAGAAACCCCTATTAGCATATCAGCGTACAAGTTTTGTGTGTGTGTGTGTGGATTAAGATAATGTTTTGTCTGAAATCCTGAAATCTTTGTTTAAAATTATAAAGTTTGTTGTGTAGATATGTGTTTCTCATTGCTATATGTCCTTAAAGATGAGGCGGGATTTGGGTGGGTTACTGGAGAATGTTACCACTTAAGGGTTTTGAATTTATGAGACTTTTTGTCTTCATGTACCCAGAAACAATTCCGAGCTTGGAATGTTGAGGGATGAATTGCCTGGTTTTAAAAATCACAAACTCCTTGTCACCCCCCCCCCCCCCCCCCCCCCCCCACATGTATGGCTTTGAACATTATTTAGCTCGAGTTGATGAGCACTTGGGACATGATTTTTGAACTTGTGTTATGTATATGCATCAAATAGAACTAATATCATTTGTAGTTGTTCTTTGATGGAACTGGTGCTTGTAAATCACCGTACCACAGGTAAACGTTTTTCTTTTGTTTTTGAGTTGTAGACCTGACTACTTTAATGGCACTACAGGCACTATACTTTAGGTAATGATGATTGGAGCTGTTTCTGTTTGCTCTATTACTGAACAGACATCACTTCTAAAGCATGTGAGTATCCTTATTCCTTTATGGTGAAGGTTGTTGCTTGATCATATGATTTTGCAGACCATTATTGGCTAGGTACTTGTGAAAAGAAAAGGCTGTTCTTGATGAAGTGTTCAAATTTTGATTGAAAAAATACTTTGCTTTTTTATTATGACTCATAACTGTAGCCGTAAGTCTCATACGGTCTCTTTCGTGGTTTGCTTACACCATTAAGTGTTCAAAGTGGCAATTATGCTGCATGTAATGTTTGACTAAAAATGTGCATTGTGTTCAACTCTGTCTTTCTGTGCCTTATTATTTCTCTGTTTCCTGACATAAGGAATCTAATTGCTTATTTGATGATTTCACTGAAATAGTGAATTGACAAGTCTTCATGTGCTATACAAATATTTCTCTGTGCAGGTAAGGTTCCCTGATTCCACGTCGATAATCTTATACGGGATGTCCACATGTAAATCTACTGAAGCTCAAGCTTGTGGTAATCAAATATTATTGCCTTGTCAAGGTCGATTGAGGCACATCCCAAGAGCTGCATATGGCACGCCACCTGGACACGACAATGCTAAAAAAAGAGTACCTCATTTTTCTGATGATAAGCATCCCGAGAAGCCAAGAAAAGAAAGATCTGCCACCCTAATGACCTCACATATATGTCTTCAACCCAACACAGGGAAACAGGGAAACCTAGAGAGTATTCTTGATAAACTGAAGGCAGTTCATTTGCACATTCTAGCAATGGAACAATGGAATGCATCAAGGCTTAAAATTTGTCACCAGTGAGCATTAACTTATATCTACAACATAAATTTTAATTACGAACATTTTCTGATTTTTTATGGTGTTTTAATTTTATTTTTTTTAACTTCAAGATCTAGTACCGTACGTAGAATCATATTATGCCCAATGCAGTTTTTATTAAATTTCAAATTGTTATTTATGGTTGTGATATGACACTTCAATTAAACACTTACTGAAAAACTAGTGTTTTTATATCTTTTCCATAATCTCATATGCATTCTATTGATTGTCAGAAAATACTTGGCAAGTGCGACAAACTTATTGCACTATCTGGCACTTAAAAGCCTGGATACAGAACAGATCAGAGAAGAACTCTCTCTCATGGGGCTTTTGAATTTAGAGACAGTGAATACACATGTTCTCTCAAGTCTTTCTGGATGCATTCAAATGGTAATTAGCTCAAGACCAGATTCTGCTCTAGGCATAAAAGAATATAGTGAAGGATTTCCACCTGGCAAAAACTTGGGCAATCAAAATTTGGACCTTGGGATGGCTTCAATGGTGAAAAATGCTTTTAATAATAGAGATATACTCCTTGGAACACTTCAAAGTCAGAAAACAACTCATATCATGGTAACAGTTGGAGAAGAAGCAGCTGAAAACAACTCATATGTAACTGATCTCATCAATTCAGGGGCTACCACTTTTCGTATCAACTGTGCTCATGGAAGCCCAGAAATATGGAGTAAGATAATCGGGTCGGTGAGGAGATGCTCTCAACTTCTTGAGAAACCTTGTCGGATCCTCATGGACTTAGCTGGACCAAAGCTTCGAACTGGAAGGCTAAGGGATGGTCCTTGTATTGTGAAAATTTCCCCCAACAGAAATGCACTGGGTGATGTGGTACATGGAGCCCGAGTTTGGCTGGGCCCTCAAGGAGCAGGTACACCTCCAGCTCACCTATCCCCTGATATTATTTTGGCAGTGGATGGCGAAGAGTTTCTTAACAGGCTGGAGGTTGATGATTCTGTGAGATTCTCTGATGCCCGTGGAAAAAGGAGAAGTCTAAAGATTATAAGCAAGTATCAAGTTTTTTCTGGTGCTGGATTCATGGCTGTGTGCAGCAAAACTGCATATGTTGAGTCTGGCACGGTATTGTATGTTAAGGAGAAGGGACGAAAATCTTCAGCGGGGTTGGTGGTTGATGTCCCCCCAGCACCGCAATTTGTTAGAATTAGAGTTGGTGATTTACTAATTATATCTCGAGATAGTGCTGATGAGCTGGAGACATTGCCATCCTCAGGCAGTGGCAAGCATAGGATAACTTGCCCATCTGGCTACCTATTTGATTCTGTCAAACCTGGAGACCCTATCGCTTTCGATGATGGAAAGATATGGGGTGTTGTTAAAGGAAGTAGCATTTCAGAAGTGGTGATTACGATCACTCATGCGGGTCCTAATGGTACAAAACTGGGCTCAGAAAAATCCATAAATATTCCGGAGAGTGATATACGGTATGAGGGTCTGACTTCAAAGGATCTTGTGGATCTTGACTTTGTAGGCGCACAAGCTGATGTGGTGGGAGCTTCATTTATCCGAGATGTTGGCGATATCGTGGTTTTGCATCAAGAACTTGCAAAGAGAAAGCTTATGAGATTGGGGGTGGTGTTGAAGATAGAGACGAAGGGTGGATTTGAGAAGCTGCCGGTGCTGGTTCTGGAGAGTATGAAATGGCCCAACCCCTTGGGGGTGATGATTGCTAGAGGAGATCTTGCAGTGGAATGTGGATGGGAGAATCTTGGGGACATACAGGAAGAAATAATGCGTACGTGCAGCGCGGGGCATGTGCTGGTGATTATAGCAACTCAGGTTCTGGAGTCGCTGGCAAAGAGCGGGGTGCCCAGTAGAGCAGAAATCATAGATGCTGCAAAGGGAAGGAGGTAACTAACTAAGCAGTGATACTAATTGTTGATAATTGTAGCATAGCAATGGAGTATGAAAAGAAGATTGTGTGTTTGCAGGGCAAGTTGTGTGATGATGAACAAAGGGAAGCATATCGTGAAAGCAGTTGCTACTCTTGATGCCATCCTCAACGCCCATCACCCTAAACCACTTCTCAATCCGCTCTTCCTATCCTCCCAGCACTTGTAACTCTTCTTCTTTTGGGCCAGAGGATGGAGGAGGTGTGCACGATTCTAGCTAGATTTAGTAATTAATAATGTTAATTCTTATGTCTCTCTCACCAGTTCTCTCTGAATTTGTAGAAAATACAAGCAACAAACCCCTTCTTGATTTTACATTTGAAATGGATTATCGTAGAATTCTAAGGTCAAATCATGTTCAGTTGGGGCTCTGGAATATGAGAGAGTGCAGCTTCTGAACCTAGAGATATATACATGATACATCCGCGGCGGTGTTGATAAGAAATGATTTATCTTTCAGTGTGGAGTCTTCAATCTTTGTGTTTGTCAAATGTTCAAAACAGACTAGAAAAAAGAAAACATATATTACAGTTATATAAAAGAATAATACAATATGAGGGCAGTTTTCATTCATCTCCCGCAGTAAAATCAGGTTCGGCCGGCTTCTGAAGCAGCATCGGAGATATTCTCTCTGGCATCCTCGTCTTCCTCGTATTATTCCGTCTCAAAGTACGAAGCGCATTAGCTGCAAATCTCGATGCATAAATGGTGGCACCAAGACTTGGCGAGCTTCCGCCTCCTCTCGCCAATGCATCCTGCAAACGGTTCTCTTCTTCTCGAAGAGATTCTTCCAGCTTTTTCCTACAATAACGTCTCCATGCTGCTTGTATAAAGCATGCAGCCCAAGTTCTCCACTGCTGTGAGTAGAACCTAAAAGTATGACGTAGATGTTTACTGTGTAATCTACGGAATTGGGAGGCCACAAACTTCAAATCATCTGCAACTAGAGCAAATGCTTCCACTTCTGAGAGAGCTTGTACCGTCCTAGTGGAGGTGGGGAGGTTAGACGACGACAGGGGGTCGAGAGCCCATGTCAAGAGCTCTTCACCACAAAAGTCACCTGCTTTAAGATATTCAGCGTTGAAAAAACCAGTCCTTCCTCCATTTGTGGTCACAGTGAAGAGCTTCCCACGCATAATGAAGAGCATCTCATCTACTGGATCCCCCTCCCGCACTATGTAACTATCTTCAGTGTAAAGAACTGGTTTCAGCCCGTCACACATTGCATCCAACAGTTGATCATCCATTTTCTCAAACAGCGGCACCTGAATAATATGCTACTGTCAAAACTAGTTTTGAGATCCTTTAAGCTTGTACTTGTTATTTGCTTTGGAAATTATGTACTACAACAGACAAGTTTTGACAAGAAACTCACTCTCTTGAGTAAATCCAGACAGAGATGTCGATTGATATCTCTTCGGAGGTCCTTGGGAAGATTCCTGATAAGATTCCCTTCATCAACACCCCTAGTTTCTTGCCACCTGTATTGCTCATACCTTCTGATTCGTGCCCTCAAACTATCGGGAAGCAAACGGTGAGACATCCATTGCTCGGCATCTCGTCTTTTTACCCTCATCTCCTCCAATCTTAGTGTTGTGGATTGCAAATACGTCTGTTGCAAAAATAGTTTCAGTTTATAAGAACTTTATATGAGTAACAACTTAACTCAAAAAATGCCATCACAAACTAAGATCACAAATTTTGGAACTCAAAATTAATTGAACAGAAGAACTTAACTCACTTGCATATTTCCAATTAAAAACGAAAACAGCACCAATCCTGATATAGATATGAAGACTGCAAAGCAAATCTCCCAGACAAAAGTACTAGTCTTAAGGTTCTGGCCAAGGGAACTGCAACATTAATATAAACAAAAAATCAGGTACTGGATTGAGTACTCTACCATAGATAGATCTGCAACATTAATATAAACAAAAAATCAGGTACTGGATTGAGTACTCTACCATAGATAGATCGATAAGTAGTACACTACATCTCCAGAACAGAACAAATTAAATACCTAATCTTCTTGAATTGAAAAGGACGAATAGATTCCAAGCCATTGCATAAGGCTATTCAGGAGTAGTTCAAATTTGAAAATTATAATCCTTATCACAGTTCAAGTCTATATCCCTAGTATGCTTGTCCAAGAGAACATGGACAGAAATGAATTACGTAGGAAGGTCCAGAGTGGAAATAATAGTGATCATATCTTTCCTTATATTATCCTTTATATTTTATCCAATGACATGCTCCAAAGTAGACAAGGGAGGTCATTTTTCCCCCTTCACAGCTACTCAGAGAAGGGATCTTATTAAGTACCTTCAAGCAGTATCATTTGAGAAAATTAAATCGGGGAGGAATGTACCTTAAATTTTGCAGTCCCCACCAGAAACAATAAAAGAACTTTTGCGGGAAGTCTCTGGATTCAACAACACCAGATTGAAGTGCATCAAGGAATATCCCAAAGTCAAAAAGGGTTGTGTAGGGAGTTTGTATAGGGCAGGACACTTTCAGAATTTGCGTGAATCCTGTGTGATCAGCCCCACAATAAAATGAAGAATCTCTGCACTTAGGTTGGTTGTGGCAAGCTCTTTCCCAGCAAACAGTTTCACGTTCTATTGAAAACAAATACCAAAAGGCTCCAAGCACCTAAAGAGGAGCAAAAAAACTAAAGCTCAAAAAGACAATAAGTAGAAACACACTAGAGGATCCATTCATTTATTATATCCATAGAAGACTAATATAATTGTTGATAGACACTGGTAAGATTTACCCAATGGATAGGTTCATTTGGATTCTGGATACGAAGATAAAGGTGATTGCCCCTTAAACCAATAACCCTCATAACATATCATCATTTAACTAGTCGCTGAATATTCTAGTGGTTTGGAAACTGCTATTATGAAGTGGAGTATATAACCTTCACATGTTTAACTGTAACTATGACAGTGCATTGATCTAAATTAATACAATATACGCATAAAAGATAATGGTCAAGTTATAAATTGATGGTTGTTGCATGTAGACTCTATATTAATAGCAGTGCTCTAAAGGCCCAACCTAGCCCTGCCTAGGCACTAACCCCCAATCTGATGCCTATCACCCTCTACTAGAATTGCTACTAGAATCATCACCAGCCCCATGATATGAAGAATGCAGAGGGTTACTGCGCCATCCCTGAAATATTTCCAAAATGAACAACCCGCTGAATGCAGGTGCAAATCAAATATAAGGAGCAAATGAAAGTCATTCAGCAACTAAGGAGAAAACATTATTAAAAACAGAGCATACATAATGAGGCTTAAGGCACACTTACATGACTGGCAAGCATATAAAGGAAAAGATTGAAGGCAGCTCCAGCCCATGCTGTTTCAGTGAGTATGCCAGAAGTTCTTGTAACTTCTCTATACAAAGGATAAACTCGAAGAAGCCTCGGTATATACTGAAAGAACACCACGAATTTCAACAAATTCTTGGTGTTCAAAGATCGAGCTCCTTTCAAGTTGGGAATGATGATAAGAATTGCAATCTGGGAAAAGTTTCAAGATGATCAGATAAAAAGCCATTAACGAGCACTGACTTATGCTACGTCCGAAACTTCAGATGAACATATAATTTAAACCTTACAACTTCACAATAGTTATATGTAGTTGTTAGACTAAATCCTTGATGAATCAGATAACTTATTCTGATAATTACATGCAGAACGTTTTACCTGGGGAAGTGGAAGGACAGCAAGAATATCAATAATAAAGTACGATGACAGATATCTCTTTGCTATTTCCCATGAATCTTGAACAAGGACTCCTCTTCCAAATACACGAGAGGAAGGAGCAATGAAACCAGTACGAAATTGGAAGATAATATGTATGAGGTAAAAGATATCTGTGAAGGATCGTAGAATGCTCGCAGCAATTTCCAATTTCTGGTCCAAATCAAGGCATTTATTTTCGTCATTGATAATGGGAATGTAGAAAAACAAGGGATCTAAGGAGACAGCAATAACACATGATAATATGAAAATCTTGTTCCATTTCTGGAGAAATGATCCTTGAGGATCAAGAATTTTCTTCCTAGATCCCTCATCATCTACCCGAAACTTCCTTAAGGAAAAGGATTTTACTGATCCTGTGAACCTCCTGATTCTTTCTGATCCAGATTCAAAACCTCTCTGAAACTTTTCAGAAATTGAGGATGCTACTGATCTAAGTCTGGACAGTTGAAGTCCAGTACTGTAAGGAGATTGCTCATTAAAACTTTTCTCAGATCTCCAGTCTTGAAATCTGAAAGGTAAAACGTAAGTTTTCTAACTCTCTTTCAAAAGACAAAAAATTAAAGACATTGAAAAATACTCCACATGACATGAAAGGAAGGAGAACAAGAACTTAAGCAGCTTCAGCTGAAAACTCTTTAATCCCCCAACCAATCCTGTCTTTTTCTACCTACAGATATGTTTTTTCCCCATTCAACTTCTCTTATCCTTCCATTCATCCCATATGAAGTTTTCTTCTATATTCATTTTCTTTTTATCTCCAAAGAGAACAGACAATTTCAAATAGATGGAGACAACAAGCATCATCTAACCTCACAAACTTCTCACGGGGGTAGTTCATAACTCCAGCTCACATAAAACCAAGAGCAAGAGAAGATAAGAACCTCCTCTTACAGGAAGAGATACGAGAAACACATGAGCTTCTGTTAGCACCCACAGATTGCTGATAGACAAGTCCTGAAAATATGATTAAAGTTCCTTCTTTTAGAGATGAATCATTGCCATAGAAAGCAGGCCATTAAAGAGCAGACATGATAACTTAATTATAATTCAGTTCCTCAGAACATGGTATAGTCATAAACAAGCAGATACAAATAAAAATTGCTCTATTAGCCAACTAAAAATATTAATTCCAGAATACTCTCCCTTCATAACTGTACAGTTTGCCAATAGCGAGAGCAACCAAAATTTTCTAATACCCTATATAAATAGCTTACACATTGGTCAATGCAAGAAATAAATGATAAATGAAAAAAATGCGTAACTTTGCAAATTCACATTTCCGGAATCCAGTACAATAGTAGCGTTCCTTGTAAAAAACAACCCTTTTCTGAATTCGATACTTGATCAATCAATTTTCTAACAAAAGATAGACGTGATAACTTCAATCGTCATCAAAGTGAAAACTGCAAAGCGAAAAATAAGGTTCAAAATCCAGAAAAAGGAAAGAATAAGAAGATAGAAATAGGAAAAAAAAAAAAAGCACTTTTAGCCGCCATGAATATTGCTCAAACCCCGAATCTTTATCTCAAGAAACAGAAATTCATGAAAGATGATGCATTCAAATTTTAAAAAAAATATATAAACATGCCAAACTAAAAATGGAATCACAACTTACCAATTTCGATTGACGAGTTTCTCAACTCCAAAATTCAAAAAATCAAAAATCGAAAAACAGCATTAATTTTTTTTTTTAAATATGTTATATTATATTATACGTATATATAAGAAGCAGAGATACAGAAGTTATGAGTTGTGAACGATGAGTCCAGAGAGCATCGTATATTACTATGTGCGCCTTGTGCGTGAGAGAGAGTGGGAAATTGTGAAGGGAAGGGAAGCTTCGCGTGGACTTGTGTTTCTCTATTTCCTGTGCCGTTTTTTTCACTTTCAGTAGTTTTTCAGCAATTTGAATTAACTTTGCAGTGCCAAATTCTCGTACCCTCAACTCAAATTCTAACCGGGATTAGGGATGTAACCAAATCAAACTGTTCGCGAACTATTCGAGTCTCCGTTTGATTAAATGTTCGTTTGAACTCGTTCGTTAACCTTAACGAGCCAAACCAAACTTGAATTTTGGGTTCGTATAGTTTATCAAACCAAACTCAAGCCTAAGGGTATTCGGCTCGAAAACTCGCGAACATATTCGTTTATAGGCTCGCTAATGGCTCGCAAACGCGTTCGTAAATTTTATAGTTATTCTTTAGAATTATATATTATTATTTATTTATTAATATTCAATAATTAAATATTTTATATTAAATCACACAAATATGATAATAACTTAAGTTATTATTTAAATATTTAAATACTTTTTACCTTTTATTATTATATTTTGTTAGTTTGTTTATTTAATATTATGAAAATATTATGAATAACATTAAATGTTTATAAACGAAACATTCTTTTAATATACAGGCACAAAATTATTTAAATATTCATGAAAATATATTCATAAACAAGTTACTTTATGTGTCCGTGAACATGTTCGCGAGTCTTAACAAATAGTTTGAATTCGAGCTCGAGTTCGATAATTTTTTTCTTGACGAGTTCGAGTTCGGGCTCGAGTTCGATAATTTCTTAACAAACGATCCTCAAACCTAGTAGTGTTCGACTCGGCTCGGTTCGATTACATCTCTAACCGGGATGCTGGTGGGGTGCAAACTGAAATTAATTTTTATTTAATCTCCAACATTTAATAATATAAAATAATATTACTTGTTATACAACTATTCACGAACAAAAGTTTCACGAATACCTTATCAAACATGTTTACGAACAAAAGTTTGCAAACATATTAATAAACATGTTCATGAACATGTTCGTGAACGAAAGCGAGCTTTAACTAATGAGGTCGAGTTCAAAAAAGATTTAAAAATTGAAATGAGCTCGACCTCATTTCCTACTTAATTAACGGGACTCAATATTCGTAAAGCTCGGCTCGACTCGTTTACAGCCCTATATTTACCTCTTAAATTTAAAAACTAGAACTTAGAACATTTATGGATTTTCAAAATTCAAAATAAGCATGTCATTTTACTTGTTTTTGGGTTTAAGTATATTTAATAAATCATGAGTATTGATGTATATGTTTATTTTGAGTTTTAATATAGTGAATTAAATTTTACATCAAAATAATGTATAAGAGGTGTAAACCTTATGATAATATCTCCTAGTAAATTAAAGAAAAGTTTTAACTTTCGTATCGTATGTGTCTTTTAAGAGTGAGTTTACGCTTAAGTGTAAATTCCTTAGAATTTTTAATTTAATTTAATAGATTTATTCATTATGCATTATTATTTGTAACATACATTTTAGAGACATCAATGTATAATTATGATTTTCTTTTCATTACTTAATTAATTTTTAATGACAAAATTTATGATTTTTATAATTATCCTGAAACCCGCGTACGCGGGATCATTTAATTAGTATTATTTTTTTATAATTAAATAATATGTGTTATATAATGTACGTAACAACATTAATTAAGAAGATTTTTTCTTATAGCTAGACAACTTATTTCATCAATGTTAAGAATTTACAAGAAATTATAACATTTGACTTTTGATAATGTAACGTATAATATATATATATATATATATATATATATATATATATATATATATGACTTTTGAAAGAATCTTGATTTGTATATTTTTTTAAATATTACTCCTACTTTATAACATAATATAATTAAAAACTACATATTAATCTCTCTGTCCCTCTAAAAAAATGTGCAACTACATAGGGGCAATTTTGTCTCTTTGCTATATATTTATATAGTTGTTAATATTTTATTTTTTTATTATATTTAAGTGTAATTATGATCAAAGTATGTAACTCTTAGTAATGAATCCTTAATTTTACTGTTTGTCTAAAATAAAAATAAATTATATATAATTTTTTTTTAATTTATTCTCTTTTTTTCTATACATGATTTGATTTGATACTAATTAATTTATTTATACCGAATGATTTATTTATTAATTGCAATTAATGATACTAAAGTAAATAAGTCATAATAAGTTTATAGGATATAAATAAATAAATAGTAAAACTATACGTGATCAACACGTTAGCAAAAAATGACTTTATTATACTATACTTAATATATATATATATATATATATATATATATATATATATATATATATATATATATATATATCGATTATTTGTAATGAATTTATTAATTTTATTAATTTCAAATTATATAAACAACTAAAGAAAATAAATTTTATAATTCATATGTCATAAATGAATAATTAAGATATATGTAAATAAATAAATATTAATATACTAAATTAAAAAAATTTACAAACTCAATTTTAATATTTGATATGAAATAATGATTTAACTTAAAGAATTTAAGCTTTCAATTCTATACATGAATTAGTTTTTCAACCACTTATTCTCTATAGGTAAATCAATTCAAGAGTACTTGAATCGTCATTCTCTTTCACTTGAAGAATACTTGAATCAATACTTTAGAAATAGATCTTAAAGAATACATGAATCGATTCGTGAGAGGTAATACTTGAATTAATTTTTTCCTCTTGAAGAATCGATTCTTAAGATGTAAATAGATTCAAGAATACTTGAATCGATCCTTTTTAAGATGTAAATCTATTCGAGAATACTTGAATCGATTATCTTCCTCTCGAAGAATCGATTCTTAAAAGGTAAATCGATTCAAGAATACCTGAATCAGTTCTCTTCCTCATGAAGAATACTTGAATCGATTTTTTAGAGGTAGATCGAATCTCTACTTGATTCGATCTATTAAAATAATTTTTTATACTTTATAAATTAATTTTCTAAAGGAACTTGAAGAAAGCTTCTATTCCTCTTGGAGAATCGAAACGATATATTTAGAATGGATAACCAAAAAGTCTTATAGGTGCGGTGGGAGAGAATATTATATGGAATATTCTTTTTTTCCTTTATATATATAATTTAATTTAATTTGATATTAATTAATTTATTGTATTAAAAGATTTAATATTTAATTAATAATACCCAAATAAATAAATAAAATATTGAAAATTTAATTATTATTAAAATAAAAAACACATTATTTAAAAAAGAAAATATAAAATAAGGAAGTTAATTAAAAGTAAATAAGAAAAATATTTAAAAAACTATTAAAAACCCAAAAAATTGAGAAAATTACACGTCACATTGGAGTGTTCTAGAGGCGACACGTCAATAAAAAAGTTTCTGCTATAGTATACTTAAAATAATACAAATTAAAGATGGGTTCATATATATAAAAGAAACTATTTGGCATATATAATTGGTTTTGACTAAAATTATAACTACAATTTTTAAAAAATAAATTTATTTTATTTATTTTATTTAACTAAAATACCTTTAATGTCGTATTTAAAGATGACATTTTGATATGTATTTTAAAAAAAATGATGCTAATACCTCTATATCTTGGATTGTGACATTTTGATACATGACGTAATTATTAATTCTATATTTGTATGTGAAATTTTTTTTAATATTATTTTTTTAATGGAGGTTTGATATCTATAAAATGCAGAGAAGTTTGGTATCTTAATTTTTGCTATTAAAAGATAATAATAAAGTAGGGGTCATTTTAGAGTGCACCTGGTGCACCCCAAGTTTATAGGTAAAAAAGGGGAGTGAGTAGTTTTTTTATAAAATAAAATTAATTATTTTAGTTTAATCAATGGTGGAGATTGAATGATAAAGTAATCTAACGACTACAATTGTCCAAGTACACCGGTGTACCCGGTGCACCCTAATCGGACTCTAAACTAGGATCAAATTTTTTTAATAGTATTATTAAATACACACCCCTTTTAATCTTTTAAATCTGAAATTTTATTATATACACGTCCCTAAACACCCAACTTTACCCTTTTAATTTTAAAATTATACACCCCTCTTAATAAATTAAAATTATCTAATGAAGACACTGTCTTCTTCACCGTACAAAAGATTGATTTCAAGAAGAGCTATTTTCATTCAAGTTCAGAGCTACCAACACACACTCCTGTTTGAATGTGTCTGGAATGAGTCCGTACAACCTGTTGGTATATATACATGACAAAGATCCTTAGGGTTCCTATCATGTTTCCAATGCACGTCGGGATGGTTCCTTCGAGAGTGTTGTTCGACAGGTATAGAACTTCGAGGGATGACAAGCTGCGGATGGATAATGGGATGTGTCCAGTAATTGTGTTGGAGTAGAGAATGAGGGTTTGCAAATTTGAGAGGCCTCTAATGAAGTCGGGAATTGGACCTGAAAGCTAGTTTCTTGTAAGGTTTGTGTTAAAAAGGTTTTTGAAATCTTATAATGTTGTAAGAGAACCCTGGAAATTGTTTTCAAAGAGAAGATAAGTTTCCAGATTGGGTGAGAACGAGTCCCATGGAATGTCGGTGAGAAATGCCAAACTGGAGAGAGAGTGTGGCAATTGTCCTTATCCCTTAGCTCCCATCAACAGCCATTCGTTCATTAGATCCATAGTCCAAATGAAATCTACAGTCATCGCCATACGTATATCACTGTACAAAGAATTTATTAATTTAGGGGTGTGTATTTAATAGATTATGGATAATTTAGACTTTTTTAGATATATATTTAAATTTTATAATAATAGAGGTGTGTATTTAGTCTATGCTTTTTTTTAATTTGAGCCTAAATTGCATTTTATGCGAAAATTAAGATATAATGTACTCTCATAAATCTAAAAATTGAGTGATAAAACATTATTCCCTCCATCTCGAATTCAATTTTACATTTACAGTTCAAACGCATATTAATAAAAATTATTTTTGGGTAGTTTAGTACTTTTGGGTGATAAATTAATGATAAAGTATTTTATGTGTATTGAAAAGATGATGATATTTTTTTAAATTAAAGTGTGAATAAGAAATACTAGTTATGTGTTTTTTTTTCTTTTATGAAAGTGTGAAGTTGAAATTAAAACGGATCAAAATAAAAATGTGAAGTCGAATTCGAGATAAAATTAGTATTTTGTAAGATTAAATATCCAATATTAAGTTGTGAGTTTATAATTTGTTAATTAAATTATGGAGTTTTGTAATTGTGAGAACGTTCAAAGAGATGAATATTGTATATTAAAAATAATTTTATTTTATAAATATCAAATTTAAAAATTATCTTCAACATATTATCAGACTAATTATACTGTCCACTCGGGTGCACCCACTTTAAAAAACGTATATAAAAATAAACAAAAATATTTACAATTATGAACAAAAATGTATACAATTTAATTTTTAATTTTTTTAATGAAAATTTAGTGTAAAAAATATACAATTATTAAAAAACATGTATACACTATTAAATAAAAAGTTATACACATATGGGTGCACCTAATATATATATATATATATATATATATATATATATATATACTAGTATGAAACCCGCGTACTACGCGGGATTATTTAATTATTACTTTTATTTTATATTTTATAAGTAAATAATATGTGTCATATAATAATTCAAAATTAATTAAGAAGATTTTTTTTAAGCTAGGCAACTACTTTCATCAATATAAAGAATTTACAAAAATTATAACTTTTACTCCTAACTTTTAATAATGTGACATATAATTAAATCATGTGTATATTTATATGTACAAATATTCGAATTTTTGAAATAATATTGACTTGTATTTTTTTTAAATATTACCTTATAACATAATACAATTGAGGTGCCACCGTGCATAGGTCATCATTGATGAGGCATGACAACGTATAAGAAAAATAATATTTTTAATTAATATATATGTTTTTAATTAATTTTTTTCTAATTATATACATTTTTTTATTTGTTACCACATATATAAACAATTAAATAAATATTTTTAATTAATATTTTTCTTAATTTCTATAATTTTTTTTAAATTTATTACTAAGAAACATATTATTTTAAAAAGAAATATTAAATAAAGAAATTAATTGAAAGTAAATAAGACAATTAAATAAATATTTTTAATTAATATTTTTTTCTTAATTTCATATTTTTTTTAAATTTATTACCTAATTGAGATTCATTATTAAAATAAGAAACACATTATTTTAAAAGAAATATTAAATAAGGAAGTTAATTAAAAGTATATATATATATATATATATATATATATATATATATATATATATATATATATATATAATATACGTAATATTATAAATAATATTTAAATGGAGTATTACTCTTTACTCATGATTATGATTTAATATTTCTTAATTAACTATAAAATAATAATTCTATTTCCATTAATAGTTATTTTAAGAAACTAATGTAATATATATATATATATATAATTAATTAATTAATTAATTTATATATAATATTCTTTTAAATATTCATAAATTTATAATGTAATTTTATTAGTTTCAAATTATATAAACAACTAAAGAAAATAAATTTTATAATTCATATGTCATAATTGAATAATTAAGATATATGTAAATAAATAATTATTAATATACTAAATTTAAAAAATTAACAAATATTTACAAACTTAATTTTAATGTTATTTGATATAAAATAATGATTTAACTTAAACTCAAGTCGAGTAGCAAGTCGAGTTGGGGCAGAGCAGCGTCCAAAATCGTCCAGTAGCTTAACTCGAGTTGCAAGACTCAACTCGACTTGCAACTCGAGTCAAGTAGGTTCCGAAAAATTGTCCAGTTTGCAGAAGAACACAACTCGACTTGACAGGCGACAACTCGAGTTGCAGCTCGAGTCGAGTTGGAGTAAAAAGCAGGAAAAAGTCAAAAAATTCCAGAAGCTTCTAGAAGGTCCCCAAGGAGTATAAATGCCCAATTGGTGCGAAAATTAAAGGGGAAGCTGTTCGAAATTTTTAATTTTCAATATAATCTAATTGTGGGCAATATATTATTATGCAATTATATTAGCTATTCAATTATTTTATTGACTTAATTAAGTGATCCAATTAAGGTTAAAGCTCCATGGGCTATAATAATAAATGATATGGGCTTATTGAGTAGATACCCAATACTAAATGACTGGGTGATAATGGGTGGTCCAGTTATGTAGTATATAAAGGCAACCAGGTTATGGTCCCAATATACTAAGCCGCACATGGTCTTCCCTTCTCCTCATCGGGAGGGTTCTCCTCATCGGGAGGGATTACTACGGTCCCCATAAGGAATAAGGAGGCTTAGTTGAGGAAGACCACAATACCTACTGATCTCCTAGTTTGTTCGAGTTCGTCTTCCGTTTAAACGTCTTTATGGATTAAGGTACGCTTCCACTTAACGGTTAGATCTCGTTTATCATAATAGAGTTAAGGTATTAGGATTTATGAATTTATTTCCAACAAGTGGTATCAGAACCACCCTATTTATGATTCTCTGATATCTGAAAGAATTGTATTTGGATCAAAATATTTGTATTGATCATTATGTAATTGAATTCTTGCGCAATTCGGAATTTCGAATACCTTTCGAAGATTATTAGCATGCGCAATTATTCTGGTTAATTATGTGATAATATGTGTTGGATCCGTTTTACCAATTTGAGTTTTGATTTTGCTTATTGTGATTTGGATTAATTGTTAGTGGCTGCATATCATCAAGTTATCAAAACAACATATGTTTTGATGTTTGGGGCAATTATTTTTTATTTGAAAGATTGCCAATTGGATTCGTGCTTACTAAGTCATATTACATTCTAATTGAAATCTATACTAATATAAAAGCAAAATATTTTGCTCAATTTTGATCAATTTTAACTATTTTAATTTTGATCTTAACCATTCATTTTCTAATTTTAATCTCAATCGTTGAGAACTTGAGCACCAATTTGTTAGGGCATTAACAGCGATCACATCCTCTCTCTTTCCTGCGCATCCTTGACAGAAGGCGGAAGCGAAATCAGTGCTCGCGCAGCCGCTGCCGGCGGCGGCACCGACAGGTCTGGCCGTACTCCTTCACAGACGGGACTTAGAAGTGGCGACGGAGAAACCCGATCGATTTCCGAGGTTTTCTAAGATATTATGTTTTTTTGTTTATTTCTCAATCTACTTTCACTCCTCCTTTTCTACAATTCATATTTTTGCAGCCCGAGACCCAACCGATCCATCTACTTACCACGTTAATATGCATCAATCAAAGTACATTCTCACATATAAAATTTTTGATACACTCAAAGGTGAGTTTTGTTTTAGTTTATTGATTGTCTGCCCCAGTTCATTAACACTATTTTTTTTTCGATTTTAAAAAATTGATTTCTTAAACCGTGTGTTGATGGAGGCATAAGAGGCAGATTCTACAATGGTAGAAGTAGCAGCAATTGTGGTTATGTCAGAGGGGATGTTTAAGGAGGTGGCGACGGCGGACGCTATGCTTGCGGTAGCGGCTATGGATGCGGCGGGGGAGCCGATTTAGAGAGAACATGTCTACGATTGGATTAGTTAGACAAGATAATTAAGGCTAGTTTAATTTTATTTTTATTGAGATAATCATAGCTATCTGTGAACCTCTTCTGATGGTGCTAATAAATTTGTATCTATTGATCACTTCAGGCCACATCTTTATGAATTGCCCTTTATACATTTCAACGGAACATGCATTTCTGTCAGTATTTAAGGTTAATTGATTTGATTTCCATATATTCTTGCTTATCTATTATGGATGGCAATTGGGCCCGACCCGTCCTGGTCCGCCCTGTTTGGGGCAGATCTGACCCGCCCCGCACAGAGAATGAGGCGGGTCTGCCCGACCCGTGCACGGGACAGGTTGGGTCTGGGTCCTAGCCCCGCCCTGCCCCTCCCCGCCCCGTATTAAAAATATTAAAATTTTTATTTTAAATATTATTATATAATATCATTTAATTGATATACATTAAATATTATATATACATTTTTATTTAATTTAAATAAAAAAAATAATATATGGTCATTATATATAACTATTACAAATACTTTATTATAATATTATATATATCATTAAATATATAATGTAATAAAAAAATTTAAAATAAAAATAAAGTTTAATTATTTAATTTAAAATTTAAATTCGCTTTATATTATTTTAATTTAAAATTTTATATTTGAATGTATTATAATTTAACAGTAAAATGATTAAAAAAATAATAAAAAAAATAAATGGGGTGGGGCGGGGCGGACCCGCCCCGTACCGGGGCAGATCTAGGTATTAAAAGTCTGACCCGTACCGGGGGCGGGGCGGGGCGGGACGGCCAGGTACCCGCCCTGATCCGCCCCATTGCCATCCCTAATTCTAGGTGAATCTTTTATACACAATTCGTAATTTTTGTTAATTTTGCATTTGTAGTGGAGATGTCTCAAAATTTGTAGGAACGAGGAGCAGATGCTTCTTTTGATGACAAAAAATTAGTGAAATCACCTTCTTATAGAAGAAGGTAGAACCAAGTTTCAAAAGTTTTGAAATTTTGGGGCTAAATTATATTTTCTTGATTTTGATTCATTTTTAATTAAGGTAATGTGTGCAAGAAAAATAATTTTGTGGTAAGTAATCTGATATTCAAATTGGAATATGTGCAAAAGATGTTTTTTAAATGTCCCTATGCCGTCTCTATCATAATGCTCCAAAATTTTTTTTTCAGTTTGAACTACTTTTGATGTTGTGATTTGATTTTTGCATGTAGAGTTTACAAAGGTGGCCACTCGGACTGCGATCGGGTTTGTGGTGATGGGTTTCGTTGGGTTCTTCGTCAAGTTATTTTTTTTCCAATCAACAATAACATTGTGGGCGCTTTTTAAATTATTCATAGTTCAGGTAGATTTCTCATAATTTTCCTACATAAATTTATTTTGGGGATTATTGGCTTCATAGTCTTTTCTTTGAATGCTGAATTCAAAAGGATTAAATTATAGTCATATGAAATTTGGTTGGTGTTACTGTGTGTTATTGAATGTGGGGAGCATGGGGAATTCCGAGAAAATGTTAGTGGTTACTTTTGTGATAATGTTCTGAAATTTTATAAGAAGGATGTGTTTCTGTGAATCAACTACCATCTTTTAGGGGATCTAGAGGTATAAGTTTTTTCTTCAGAATAGTTATTCAAATGTTCGTTGGATGTCGACTCTGTGGGAATCAGATCGATTGAATTGTTCGAATCATCTGCAGGTATTGATCTGAGTTTGAAGTTTTTGTGTGTTGTTGTTGGGTATTGATTTTCACTTTTCATGTTTTAGTTTAAACACTATATATTTTTTAGTTAATGGCGATTAATTGGAAGTTAATTTTTGTTCATTATAATTTGTTAATTTGGTTTTGTGATTGGTGGAACATTGGCTTAGATGCTGATCTGGAAAGATTATTGGAAGAAAAAAAGAAATTATTTTAATATTAGGGTTTCGTGTCTACTATTTTGGGGTATGATAATATCAATGGTGTTGTTAGTGTTTAATAACTCTCCTATTTTCTCTAATTGTAACTCTTGATTATATTTTTAAAGTGGAACGTAAATGGTTTCAAATAAAATAATGAAAATAGGATTCACAAAAAGACGCATTTTAAAATGATGTTAAAAGGTTTTATTGTTAAAAATTATTAATTAAGTGGTGATGTATAGGTAGACCTCTTATTCCCATAGTAATAATTGGAAGTCGCATTTGATAATTATCTTAAAGGTGTGATATACGAAATTTGGGTCATTGAATGTGATGACATTAAGTGAATGGTAAAATTAAAATAAATGATCAAATTTTGGAGATTAAAATTTCTCAAAGATTCACGATTTTTTTTGTTTAAATTAATTATGAATTTGGTGGATAGTAAATCCGCATCTGGACACATTTAGTGGAATTCTTATTAATTCTGGTAACGCATAGTGAATCATGATTAGTGGAACCATCTCTCCACTATATGGCAATTATGAATTCTTTCTTGTGACTTATGTAAATTGGAGTACGTGGATTACTTGGAAATTATATTTGGTAATTTTGGATAATTGTACACTATAATTGTGTGATTCGGCAATGCGATTGAATTTCAATATACAGTGTTGATCATGATCACATTATATATTTTGAAATTTGTGTTTGTGATCACGTGAAGGTAAATAGTGGGTCACATAATTATTTATTATTTAAGAATTATGGAGCAACATGTATACACATAACATCTATGTGCTTCATCAATGGCCAATGTGTTTCCATAGTTGCCTGTAATCTTTTGAATAATAGTGGGATATCCATAATTAAATTAAAAATGGTTAAAAGTGATGTCATGATTGAATTTTTAATCAATTTGATTTATATATATTATAAATCCCATGAATATGAATCTTTATGTTTGAAGGCATGTAGGCCACTAAGATAATTTGGCATAAATATGTTAATTGGTTGAGGTACATGGAATATCAATCAATTATGTTTTTTTTGGGGAGTGGGGACTTAATATTTATACAGATATGCTATGAACATCTAATTAAATTTGGGCATATTGTTCTAATTGGAGCAATTCAATAATTATGATTGATGTATATAATGCATATATTATGGGATTAAGGGTTTCATACTTAATGTAATTGATTGGATTTTGTGAATTAAATCATGTTGATGGATGTACATGTTTCACGGTATATATTCCTATTCGCATTATTATGTAATTAAGAATATTGCATCAATTTATTAATAAAGGATATTTACCTAATTTAATTTATTTTAAATTAGGATTTGGATTTTGAATAAGGTAAGAGATCTCTCATTAATTTTAAATATGGGAATCATCATATATTCTCCAAAAGCTTGAGAATTTAATTAAATTAAATTTGGGGAGAAATTTTTTAATGTCGTTCAATTAAACATAAATATTTATTTTAAAATATTTATTTAATTGGTCTAATAATTTTTCAATCTAGTCAATCGAAGCATCATGTTGCCATAGCAGCCTTTGTGTGTGGAGTGCGACTTTATTGAAATTACATAGATGGGTGTGGAATTATTTATGTGTTCTGTGTTCGGCCCATAGGTAGGCACAGTTTGACATAATAATAACACACATGTGATAATAAGTGTGTGATAATTATTTGGAATGTTCATGTAAACATTAGTCGGTCCAAAAATAAACTTGTTTGACAGAACTTATTATCAATATTTGATTATTACACCAAGATTACCCCTGCAGTTAATTTTTGTCCATAGACGAGGTTAATGTTGCACAAGGTATCTTGTGATGGGTCCCCATCTAGTATCACTAGTCATAATTTATTTTATGACATGTATGTTGCGAGTGTATTTTCATGCGGGTATTGATCGGCCCAAAGGTAGATTAATATTTGGCCTGAAATACACAAGCACCTGTGGTGGTAAATACGTGACAATTATTTATTTGACATGTGAGTAGACTATTGCTTGACAATTCTTATTGTCAGTATTTGATTACTACAAAGAGGGTGTCACTTACAAGTTAGTATTGTCATCATTGGATTTGATACTAATGTTGTGCTTGATTCCTCGAGATGATTCTATATTATTTAATTTTTGAAAGATTATAAAGCTTAATGTGAGCATGATAAATTATTTTGCAATAATTCTCTGTACAATTATGAAGTCTACTAATTAAGTTTAACCTATATCAACAACAAAATCATACTTGATGAGTAAACTTCAACAATAAGGATGATACTAATAAGTCAAATTTTGTCTCAATAAAGTATAAGGGCAATAAAAGCAAACCCATTAAGAAAACTGCTAAAGACAACTAAAGTGCAATCTTTTGCTTACTCCTAAGACTTGTGGAATTGTTCTAAAATACACCACATTGAGATTACTTAGTATGAATGGTGTTGTGGTGTAGTTAAAAGATAAAAATAGTACTCCATAATATATGGTTACTAATTGGAGAAATTATAAAAATTGCAGCTTTATGGTCTCAATAAAGTTCCAACCAAAGTAGTTGTGAGAACTCTTTGAGTTTTACATATGGTGATGTCCAACTAAGGCTAGATCATTGGGATCTATTAAAGAAAATTGGACTCAAATAAATACAAGCTACTTTATTGGTTATGAATAAAGATAAAAGTTTATGATCCAATTAATTGGATAATATTTGAGACGGGTAATATGGTATTCTTTGAGGATGTTGATTTGGAGGAAAGAATAATATTAGAGACATTGTCTTTATGGAGGAGTCTATTTCGATTCCCACTTATGCTTTTAAGAATGGTGCAAATCCAGGATATCGATAACATAATGTCAATAATATTTAAGGCATAACAAAATCAACAATCTTAAGAATTAATGTCACTAAGGAAACCACTAGTTTTCATCTAAATAATAAGGACACTATGGGATTAATGGTAGAACTTTCAAACAATGTTCATCAAGCCATGCAAGGTCCAAATAGTCGAAAGTAGGTTAATGCTATAAGTTATGAGTTTAAATCAATACAAGATGATCAGGTTTGCATCTTGGTAAAGGATTATACTCAAAAGGAAAAGAAGGCATTGTTTTAAGGGACTTTCTATCCGGTTATTGAGAAAGATTCTTTTAAGATAATCGTGACATTGGTAACACATTTTGAGCTTGAATTAAATTTGATGGATGTAAAGACAAAGTTCCTTGATGGCAACACTGATGATTCGATCTCAAGGTCTAAGAACTAAAAGGAAATCCTTATATCAATTCAAACTTATCTTTCACATATAGGAATCACGACTATCATCATGAAGTAATTCTCTCATTTAGTTTTTGAGACAAATATATATGATTGTATGATTCAATGGGAGAATATTTAAGTTAAACTAAAGGAGACAAGTGGAGTCTCAATAAGGTGCCCTAAAGTTAAATTAAAGATTTAAGAAATGTAGAAAATTTTCTATATGCTTTGACTATTGAAAGTTGTTGTATGATGAGGTCTGTACAAGACTTAATTTGGCTTCTATTGTTAGTGTATTAAGTAGACATTTAAGTAAATCTTGTTTGGATCTTTATAAAGTATTTACAGAGAACTAAGGATAACATGCTTGCATATCAGGGATCAGATTTGTTAGAGATCATAAGGAATTTTGATTCTGAGTTTGTTGGATGCCAATACAGTATAAATCCACTTCAGGCTACATCTTCTGTTGGTCTGGAGAGCTATACAAGTAAAAGTATTAAGCAAACACGTTAGCTCATTAACCATGACAACAGAATCAGTAGCACACTAAGGGGCATTCAAACTTGAAATAAAGGTTACGAAACTTTGTCGCGTAAAATTTATTATGACAGTTAGTTCGCAGTAAAGTATTTATGACAAGAATACTTATAAGTCAAACAAATTGACATAGAATTCTTGGTTATTAAAGAAAGTGTTTTGTGTAGATAAAATTTTAGAAGAGCATATTATGATAGACTCTAAATATGGATCCACCAATTATGTATTCAATGCCCTGCAATTTTATGAGCTAGCTATTCATGTGGGTATTATATGGTTTTAGAATACATTGGTTCAGTGGAAGTCCATATTTATTGTTCTTTAAAGTTTTCAAGACACTTTGATTTGGATAATTCGGTTTTCTGCAGAATTAAGTTGATGGTTTTGAATTCATTGTGAATTCACTTAAGTTAATTTTTCATTTTGTAATATTTTACATTATGGATTGATCTCACTAAGGATTAAAGTTGGACCAGTTGGAAATAGACATGATGTTGATCACATTTGACATGTATTTTCCATGCTACTCACCATATTTGATCTATGTCATTGAGTATATTGATATTGGTGATTGTCGGGGTTTAACCACAATTTATAATGTGGTGAATGCCGCGGTAGTTTCATATTAGTATATGAGATGGACCAGATTTTTAAGTATAGCCTGAAGAGGAATAGCATTAAGTTGCGCAACTAAGGACTTTTGATATAATTGCTTTGGGAAAATATATAGCCCAAGTGGGAGATTGTTGGAAATTTTTAATTTTCAATATAATCTAATTGTGGGTAATATAATATTATGCAATTATATTAGTTATTCAATTATTTTATGGACTTAATTAAGTGATCTAATTAAGGTTAAAGGTCTATGAGTTATAATAATAAATGATATGGGCTTATTGAGTAGACCACGATACCTACCGATCTTCGAGTTTGTTCGAGTTCATCTTTCGTCTAAATGACTCTATGAATTAAGGTACGCTTCCGCTTAACGGTTAGATCTCGTTTATCATAATAGGGTTAAGGCATTAGGATTTATGGATTTATTTCCAACAAGAGCCTCATTTGAACAGTTACTGAAGATCAAAACACACACTAAACACCTAGATCAGACACATTCATCTCAATCTCTTCCACCCTTCACTTCATCCATCCAATCCACTTGATCTTCTCAAATCCATCCATAAATCCATCCATCCACCAATCTAAGAAGAAGAATTCATCAATGGTTGAAGATTTTAGCATATTGGAAGGAAGGAAGACCATCTTCAAAAAAGGAAAGCCAATCTACTTTTCAATTGTTATTTTTCTTCATATTTTGGCTCAAATGGAGCAAGCCAATGAATGTATTAAATTGAACATGATGTATAGTGGCTAGTCCTATAGTAGGGCTAATCATATGATTGGTTGAGAAGAATGCTAAATATGTAGGAGTTGAGATGTTGAATTGAGTTAATTTTGGACTTCATTTTATTATTAATGAATCAATGTTTCATTTCAATATTTTTGTGCTTAAATTCTCTATTAATAGTGTTAGGATGGTCATTCCAATATTATGATTAGTGGTTTAATTGAATCGTATATTAAGATGAGCATGCATGTTAGTGTGAGGGGAGATAAGTCATACACTTCTTATACTTAGAACATTCATAGGGGGACACTTAAGAAATTGAGTGAAACGAACCAAACTTATGATCATAGTACCTTAAGAGAATTGAGAGTAAGAACAATCTTAGGAGATTTAGACTTGTCAAAGAGTCGAGAACCTAATTGCCTTGACCATAGGGATTAGGGGAAAAAACGCGATTACTTTTAGTCCATAATTAATGCAGTTCAATATTAAGAGTCATGCATATTTAGCTAATTTCTTAATCATGAATATGATTAGTCTTGCTCTATTCTTAAGTACAATCTATCCATTCTATTTCACTTTGTTTCGCGTTTGATATTTGATACAATTAGTTGTTAATTGATTTCTTATTTAATTGATTAGAATCATAAGTAATATAAAAACAAAACCTTCAATCTTGTCACTCTTACAAAGCACAATCAATGATAAATCCGGATACAACTATGAGTTTACTTTCCCTTGGGACCAGGGGCCGACGCAGGATTTTCATGGAGGGGGCCCAATTCTTCTCATACAATGGTTCGCGTTTTTTGTTCTACAAATTATAAGAAAATTTATTTTATTTATCAACTTATATTAACATTTTTCTAACTTATATTAACATTTTTCTAAGAATATTTTAGTATTTTAAGTTGTGTTAGGTAAAAGTTAGTATAATTTTGAGATTAAAATTATTAAATGAATATATTATTTTAATAATGTATCAATTAAAATAAATAAAAGAGAGAAAAAAATAAATATTAAGTAAAACAAAAGAGATAGAAGAGGGGAAGAAGTAAATAAATAAAGCTTGTCCTAAAAGGGGATCGAACACTAGACCTCGACACATTAATTAGGTTGCCTCACCACTAGGCCAATATGGAATTTTGCCATACTTTACATATATATACTACTTAATAGTAAAAGTTCAGGGGGGGCCCAGTGCCCCCCTACCTCCCATATACGTCCGCCAATGCTTGGGACGATATACTTATAAATTTTGTTATTTGATCACACGTGTACTACAACGATAGAGTCTCTTACTCTAATTCATTTTGATACAAAAAATGAGGCTAAGAACAAAAGGCACACAAGGGTTAAATCTATTAATAAAGTCTGTTTATTATTTTATACAATATGTTATTTATAATTAAATTATATATTATGTAATGAATCACCATATTATAATATTAGACCATACATTATATTTTAAAAAAGATATTATATTTTAATTAACATATTTTAATTATATAATAATATTTTTACATGTTTCACTTAAATAATTATGGGAGGATTACTACTAGGTACACAAAAAAACCCTAAATTACTATGAGATACAAACATACAAAAGTATTACTACTAGGTACGAAAATATATAGTGATATTCCAATATTACCCCTATTAATGTGCTGCACATAAATATTGTGTGCAGCAAAAGTTCATGTGCAGCAAAGTGTGTGCAGCAAAAAAAGTGTGTGCAGGAAAAAAAAAGTGTGTGCAGCAAAAAAATGTGGTGGTCCGGCGACGGCGGTCCGGCAGCTTTTCCGGCGGCGGCAGTTTTTCCGGCGACCAGTTTTTTTTTTTTTTTTTTTTTTTTTGGACGAACAGTTTTTTCGGCGACCGGCTGCCGGAGATCCGGCGGCGGCGGCGCGGCAGCTTTCCGGCGACCAGTTTTTTTTTTTTTTTTTTTTTTTTTTTTTGCTGACGAACAGTTTTTCCGGCGACCGGCTGCCGGAGCTCCGGCGGCGGCGGCGCGGCAGCTTTCCGGCGACCAGTTTTTTTTTTTTTTTTTTTCTGACGAACTGATTTTCCGGCGACCGGCCGCCGGAGCTCCGCCGGCGGCGGCGGCGGAGGTCCGGCAGTGGCAGCGGTGGTCCGGTGGTGGGTGGAGGTTGGGGTTAGTGTTTTAAAGGTATATGGGTTTAGGGGTATATTTGGTATTTTACTTTAATATTTTGTATTAAATAATAATTATTTTAAATCAATGTATCTAGTAGTAATTAGGGGTACAAAGTGTGTACCTATCAGTAATTATTTCAATAATTATTATGACGAGAGAATTTGTATTTATCCTTAGGTCAATTCACAACCCTCCCTCATTTTGGACCTTATACCTTCTGATGACTCTGGATGAGACTTGGGTGCTGATTCAATTTGACCTGATTGCTTCTTTCCAGTCTGCCCCCCTCTGTAAGCCAGATTTACTAGAGATGGAATCATTCCGCACCATTTTTTTGTTCGGCGACGGTTGGGCAGCTGAATAACCCAGTTTGGTCTGCACTTGTATAGTTTTCCTCTGAGGCGGTGGAGCCTGCAAAAAAACCAAGAGAACTAACATCAAATGTAATTTTTATTTAGTCTTTTGAATTAATGTATAAAATTTATTTTTAAAATTTTGTATTTTATTTTAGTTTTTCATTCAAGTCTCAATAAATATTCTTTTAATTTAATATTTAGGATTAATATATAAAATTTATTTTTTTATTTTTTATTTTTTTTTAATTTTTCTTTCAATTTTATTTTCATTAAGATCGTCTCCATAAATATTATTTTAATATTTATAATTTATTATATTAAATAATATTTTATATTTTATTATATTTATTTTTTAAAAAATAAATAGATATCAATTAAAATAAAATAATTTTAATATAATTAATAATAGAAAGTTACTCTATTTATCTTAAATATCGAATCAAATTTAATGTTATAAAAAATAAGCGTATAAACAATGCGATTTAATTGATATATATTATGTTAAAAAAATACATTTATATATTATACATAAATAATTAGTAGTTTTTATAAAATACATAAATTCAAATAAATAAATAATTATATATATATTATGATTAAAAAAATTAAATATAAAAGTATATAATTGTAATATATTTAATTCTTTCCGTGTAACGCATAGATGAGTAATATCTAGTTTAATTTAACAAGAGATGTTATTACACTAGTTTTTAATTATTTCTCCTATACGCGATTCAATATTTTTAATTAATTAATTAATTAATATTGAGAAAAGAGTAAATAAATTAGAAACTACTAAAAATATTGCAATTTTAAGATAATAACTCAAGTGGATTTCCATTTGTGAGAAATTGCGAAAAATGTCAATTTTAATAGTTGGTTTTGAAAAAATGTCACCTAACTTTTTTATTTCTTTTTCTCTTTTTTTTAATGCTACTTTTTGACCATTTTTTTCTCTTCATTATATAATTATTACATAATCGCGCGTATAGTCACGTGCAGTGGTCACACATATGTTAGTAAATAAAATATGTGAATAATCGTACATGTAGTTGCGTATAGGGTCACGCATATAGTTGCATGTAAAGTTGCAAGTGTAGTTGTAGAAAAGGTCGCAAACTAGGATTAATTATGTTTAAAATTTTAGATAAGTGGGATTTTTTCGAAAAAAATCACAATGGGCGACATTTTCCATAATGAATTACTCCCTCCGTTCATCCTTAATACATCAATTTTACTATTTTAGGTCGTCCAACCTTAATCTATTCATTTTCTTTTTTAGACTATGAGACTCACACCCTCCACTAATACAACTACCTAATACACATAAAATAATAATATTTCTTAATTACGTACAAAAATAAACGAATATATTGACAATGGACGGATGGTATATTAAATACGACATTTATGTTGATAACTCTAATTTATTTTAATCAAGTCAAGACTATTTTTATAAGTGGCATTAAAAGATTTATCACTAAATATGAAATAAAAGAATTTTGTTATAAAAAAAAAGTTCAGCCCACAAACACCCTTCTACAATAAATGCTCGTGTGAAACTGTCTTACATGAGATTATTTTACATTTTTTAGATTTTTTTTCATTAAAGATGCTATTACTTTTTATTTCTACTATGAAATATTCATAAAATAATTTACTGTACTACTATCATTTTTTATCAATTTAAATATTAGTTTTTTAATTAAAATATTAGCAATGTTTATATGTATCACGTTCTTAAGATACGTCAAACACAAATCTTTTACCATTTAAAAATGTTATAAGCATTAAGCACAAACAATTGCGGGCACGATTGTCAATTTTATCCGTAGATGCGGGTATTCGATGGATAATACCCTATTGGGTAAGGATAGGGTAGAGTATTTTGGGATGCGGGTAGGGTTAGGGTATTTTGGGATCCGGGTAGGATAGTACTCATACCCAAAATGAAATGTTGAGGGTAAGGGTAGGGTATAGATTTTATAAAATACTCAATTACCCGTTTATTTATTACATATTATACATTTTATGTAATATAATATAAAATAACATAATACATACTACATATAAATTTGGATTGATTCCATATTTTTGTAGTTAGTTTGTTAGGATTGATTTGTTTAACAATGTATTACTTTATATTTTTATTTAATTTAGATGTGTTTGTATATTACATAATGTGGAAGTTACATGTTTATATTTTAAAATTATTTATTTATGAATTTCAAAATATGTTGTATTGATAATGATTTCTTTTAAAAAAAATTAAATGCTAAATTTGGGTCATATATGTAGGATAAGGTAGGTTTGAATTTTACAAAATATGATAGGCCGAACATTAACTATTTGTGTTATTTTTTTAAAAATTGCGGATAAACGCTTACCCGCGGATTATCTACGTACCCGATGGAAAATATCTACACCCTACCCGATGATATATTTAAAGGTAATAGAGCAAGGTAAGAATAGTAAAAATAAGATTAGAATAGTATGTGAAGTAGGCATACCCATACCATACCCTACCCATTTATATCTCCAACCGAAGCAATACATTTTACCCTTGCTTAAACCATCATCTTTGGAACGTGACAAAGCGCACAACCTATATAATGTCCAATGTCCCTCTATGCCTCGCTATTATGTGAATACATAATACGAGTAAACAAATTATGTTGTGGAAGAGATTAATTCTTGTGATTCTATTTTTTTTAATAATTGAAATTAGAAAGGGTTCATTACTTATAGGTACAATTTATCTATCTATATTACTAGTAGGTATAATATCCAAATTAAAATATGATCCACTACAAATTGAACTCATCAAATACCCTTTTAACCTTTAATTGTATTAAAAAATTAATTAAGCATTAATCTCTCCATGAAAATAGAAATATGTTGGGAATTAGTCAATCCAATAAAAAAGAGTCTCACATTGAAAAAAAGTCCCATTTGATATATTCAATCTGCATACCAAATTGAAATACCCATTTTACGTATCTATTCTTTATATCCATTTTCCTAATATATGCACGCATACTAACTGAACTCAGGCATACTAACTGAACTCAATCTGCATACACAATTTGAATACTCAATCTACATATATGCATATACAATCTAAATACTCAATCTGCATACTTACTAACTGAACTCAATCTGCATACACAATTTGAATACTCAATCTACATATCTGCATATATAATCTAAATACCCAATCTGCATACTTATTATACTCTATACACGCATACCCACCTGCATAAACAATCTGAATACCCAATCTACACATCCAGAAATTGCATACCAATAATTTCTTAGATGAACATGATCTTTCCATTTCATGATTTTTGTTAGATGTAATCAACGTCAATTCCCCATTTTTCTTTGAAAACAAATTTATATCTCGAGGAAAAGATTGTAGTCACCGTTGCCGGTAGTACCGGATTGATTTCTCTCGTCATTCATGTCGCCGGACATTAATAATAAAACGATGATTTTCTCTCCATCAAATTCTCTTGACATCATGATCACCTCTCCCAGGGATCATCTTTAACCTTGAAAGGGAATTGGAGGAAATCCTTTGATAGTTTTGAAATATGGAATTTTTGGTGTTAATTGTTGCTACCAAACTTAATAAGAGAGAGAGGGAGAAGAGATCGACTTACGGGATCTTTCACACATCTTTTTGGCAACGATTTTAAATTTCAGGATTCCGGTGAATTTGAGATTGATTTACTTCTTGGGATTAGAAGAAACAGTAGAGCAAGAGTGAAAATCTAAAAAAGGGGTAATCATCTTTTTTATTGAAGTATGAGAGAGATGAAATGAATTGATTGGGGAAATATTAATCTCCACCATATTTTATCTGATAGTTGATGTATGCAGGGGTAAGCGTGACATTTTATTATATAATTTTGTAGTGAATAATAATAAAAAACACATACTACGTATCTATTAGTAATATTAATGTATAATTTGTATTAGGTAATAATAAATCTAATAACATGTAAGTTGTATATACCACAGAGCTTTTTATAATTGTATTTCATGTGGTAATATTACTTTCTAAAAAAATTCACACATTTTTTTCTCATAAAATTTGATACATTCCTTTTTTTGTTTTAAGTAAATGATACCAACCAAAATAATTATTTTATTCATATGAGCCTCTACACACAGCATTAATAAAATTACATAATTCATATCAAAATATATCTTCAATCATTACACATTAAATTATTATAGTATCATTTAATTTTCATAAAAAAAAGATGTTAATATATCTTTGGGATGGAGATAGTATTATAAAAAACAAATCATAGTTACTCCCTCCATCCCTAGGTAAGAGTCCAATTTTACCATTTTAGTTGTCTCACTCAAATGATCTCATTTTTTTTTGGACATATGAGACCCACCCACACCCACTAATACAATTAAAATATGGGGCCCATACACCCACTAATACAACTATCCACTATACATTAAATAATAATACTCCTTAATCCACGTGCTCAAAAGTAAATGAGACTCTTACCAAGGGACAGAGGGAGTATAACTTATGAAGGGAAAAAAATGAAATGCTTTAAAAAAAATACTCCCTCCGTCTCGGAAAAGTTTGCGCCCCTCTTTTCGGTACGGAGATTAAGAAAGTGATGATTTTTAGGGGTATAATGATATTTTTTGTAATAAATAAATGATAAAGTATGTTAGGTAGAGATGATTTTTTTTGTAAATAAAGTGTATGGGGAAGGATAATTGTTTTTTACTTTTTGCTTTTTTTGAAATGTGCAAATTTTTGTGGAACAACCCAAAATGGAAAGTGTGCCATAAATAATTTGTATTTTTTAAAAATAAAATAAAGTACTCATATGAGTAGTTAAAAAGTAACTCTAGTTAGTCTCAAATATGCTCGTTAAACCAGAGTTAGCTCCAACTCTAGTTAATTTCAAACAAAGTTTGGATCAAAACACAAAAGTGAAACCCTACGACATTCTACATTTCAATTTCAGATATTTTTTAGGCATTTCAGATTTCTCATTTCTCTCCGGGGGTTTGACTAAAAGCATTTGCAGCCCCCTTTCAATTTGGTGGGAAAAAATTAAATAAAAATAGAAAGCCGAAAATTCCTACATATTGCAACCCTGCTGGCTCATACTCTGAAATCAAAGGGTAATTTACTGTTTCTCATTTTATCGAGGAACTCGATTTTGCAATTGAATATTTTTATGCTGAAAATCTAGGGTTTCTGAACAGTCCATGGTTTTTAATTTTAGGAGTGAATTTTGGGTTTTGCTAGTGGAGTGATCTCAGATCCATTTTAGCGGGTTATTTTAGCTGAATTAGGTTTTGTTTCTGATTTGTAAGCACTTCCATTTTTGTACGTTCTTTCTGTTGGGATTGAATTGTTCTTCCCCATTTTGCTGCTGTAGTTGAGTTAACGATGTCTGATTTGATGCAGTGTCTTTTTTAGCTGATTCTCTCACTTGTATGCCCTTTCTTTTCAGTCTCTTTCTCCATTAGTTTTATTGTTGATTATAGGAGGACTCAGAAATTGGACTTAGAATGTTCAAAGAGAAAGACATTGTGAGTTATTTTTATTATTTTAGGCAATGTTGCAAGGCTCATATTATATATTAACAGAAAATGTGGCCACATATGGTGATTCCATTTAGGTAATTCTACTAGCTTATAGGGCATATTAGCATAGAACGTCTGCATCCTGGAAAAGAAGCTTAAAAGAAACTTCCTGCCCCTATTAGTAGCAGATATTATTCTGTGTGAGTGGCTGCCTTGAAGGCCAGCATTCTGTAGATGAGTGACTCAATATTTTGTTCTATATTTTTTCGCCCTTGAAAACCCATTATGGCAGCAATGACTGGTGCGCAGTCATTTTGACGAATGGCTGTAATTGTGCTCTTGACAATTCATGAAGTATATAATTTATTCTTCTTTCATCATGCTTCAAGAAGATAAGACAGAATGAGGGCAAAATTTAATGCAGGCTTAAGAATAGAAAGGAAAGACATCGTAAGTCTGGAATTTATAAAGTTTCACTTGCTGATTCAAAATTTTTAATTTAATACGGGCATAGATGAAATAAAGAATCAGAGACATTTAATAAAGATACTCTACTGTGATTTCCTGACCTCCATGACCCACTCACATCTGATGTCTTCACTTATTGTGCCTTCTTTTCCGTATTTCTGCTCATTTTATTCTCCATTTTCAGAATCTGCATTTCATTCTTGAGCATAAAAGCGAGTTTGACTCCTTTGCTTAATGACTTGCCTTGTTAAATTTGGATCTTTGCCACACCTTACACTGGGCATCAAAGAAGTTCTTTCATCCTTGCCCCCTGATTCCCAGTCCTGATATTTCCGTGTTAATGTTCTTCTGATGTTGGATACAAAATATATTCTATACTGGATGAACTGATGGTGTTTCTTCTCTGTTTTATTAGGCTGATGAAATTAACCACCCTCACATTTTCTCCCTTTTCCTTGATCAATAAGCTTGGTTCATTTCCTGTGATAGGTTGGGTGTACCCTTTACTGTGGTGTTTTTTTATGTGGAAGACTTAAAATTAGGGTGATGCACTCATCCATTTGGGGTTTTGCTCATGATAGTTTAACTAGTATCAGTATGCTTTTGTATTTTTCTGGTTTTGTTTGATAGCTAAGTGATTTATATGGTGTTTCTACATGCAATTTTCCTTTTGGCGTTTCCATCTGCACATTTATTGTGTTGTGTATATTTGAATTCTTTGTAGGCACTTAATTATAGCTATTTTAATCAGTTGGGTATTGAAAAGTGTTTTTCAGAGAGTTCAGATCACTAAACTCAGTGCCTTACATTTTTTTTTCAGTGGGAATTTAGGTGTTGACACTCTTGTGGCAGCTTACGGAGAGAGCTGTTGATAATCTTGTGAACATTCGAGGAAGTATGGAGTGCAACAGAGATGAAGCCCTAAGGGCAAAATCAATTGCTGAGGACAAGTTGGAAAATAAGGATTTTGCTGGGGCTAAAAAATTTGCCCTGAAAGCACAGACTCTGTATCCTGGGTTAGATGGTCTTTCTCAAATCTTAACCACACTTGATGTGTATGTTTCTGCTGAGAACAAAATAAGTGGGGAAATTGACTGGTATGGAGTGCTTGGAGTGAGCCCATCCGCCGATGATGAAACAATAAGAAAACAATATCGGAAGTTGGCTCTCTTGCTACATCCTGATAAGAATAAATCAGTTGGCGCTGATAATGCATTTAAGCTTATTTCGGAAGCCTGGAGTTTGTTGTCAGATAAGGCTAAGAGGTTAGCATATAATCAAAGGAGAGGCTCCAGAGGGTTTCAACAAAAAGTTCAGATGCATACTGCTGGGCATACAGTGGGGCAATCAGCACCAACAACCAGGCCAAATGGAATTTTTAATTTTGCCAGCAGGAATCCATCAGTTCCAAAGACCCAATACAGTACACCGAAGCCACCCCCGAAACCTACTCCGACGCCGTCCTCCCAAAGGAATGATACATTTTGGACTATCTGTCATCGCTGCAAGATGCATTATGAATATCTTAAAATGTACCTCAATCATACTCTCCTATGTCCTAATTGTAGAGAAGCCTTTATGGCTTCTGAGACAGCTCCACCTGTCAATTTTTCTAAGACATCTAATCAGGTTCCTTGTCAACGACAGCATCCTTCAAGTGTTCGTCCTAGTCGACCTGCTTATGATACAGGAAGAAACGTTTCAGCTGCTAAAAAATCAGGACCGTCGCCGGCAAGTTCAAATTCGTCTAGGTATCCGCAATATCAGCAGCGATCCTTTTCTGGAACAGCGGGAGTTGGTAGTACAGATTCTTCTATTGCAGAAAAAGCTGCGAATGTTGTTCAGCAGGCTCAGGATAAGTTGAAGAGAGCATATACTGAATCACATTCATCTACAGGATGGGATGGATGTGCACAAAAGAGAAAATTAGATGATGATAATAATCGATTTGGAATGAACTACAGCATGGCTCAAGGAAATGGCGGCTTTGGAAGTGCTGGTGGGAATGCCCCAGGATCAAGGATTTATAGCTTCTCCAGCACTTATCGCCAACCAAATAGTATAAGGGATTTGACGCCTATTGACACCCGTAACATGTTGATTGCAAAGGCTCGAAAGGAGATTTTGAATAAGCTGCAGTCATGGAGTTTAGAAACAAAGGGGAGCAAGAAAGAGGGATACAGAATCGGTGTTAGTGTTCAAGGACGTGATCAAAATGGTAATGGTGACTCATTTACTTCCAAGTTAACAGACCAACGAAGGAAGGGTCAGAATAGCCGTTCAGATGATAATTTAACTAAAGGGGATCCGGAAGCTGCTTCAATGAATGTTCCAGATCCTGATTTTCACGATTTTGACCAAGATAGAGCAGAAACTTCTTTTGGAGATAACGAAGTTTGGTCTGCCTACGATGATAACGATGGTATGCCTCGTTTTTATGCTCTAATAAACAAAGTTATTAGTAGGAAGCCTTTTAAGTTGAAAATCAGCTGGCTTAACTCAAAAAGTACCAGTGAGTTTGGCACCATGGACTGGGTAGGCTCAGGTTTCTATAAAACATGTGGAGAATTTAGGGTGGGGAGATATGAATATTGCAGATCTGTGAATGCTTTCTCTCAGAAAGTAAATTGGTCGAAGGGGTTTCGAGGGAGCGTTATGATAGTCCCTCAAAGAGGCGATGTTTGGGCTATCTACAAAAACTGGGCGCTGGACTGGAATGAGCATGCCCCTGATGAAGTTGTACACAAGTATGAGATGGTAATAGTGCTGGATGAGTACAGCGAGGAAGAGGGTGTACGTATTGCCCACCTTGTGAAGGTTGCTGGATTCAAGACAGTGTTTCGTCCCAACATGGATGGAGGAGCGATTAGGAGGATAGCAAAGGAAGAGATGCTGCGTTTTTCTCATCGGGTACCGAAGCACGTACTGACGAGTGTAGAAGCTCCGAATGCTCCAGAGGGATGCCTGGAGCTGGATCCGGCTGCCACCCCGGTTGAACTGCTTCAGGTAATCACAGAAGATAATGATGGTAAAGCAAAAGGTGGGGTAGCGTTATCAGAGAGCGCCAGCGGTGGTAATTGTAGTGCGAGTGTAAATAGTGCAGAAGATAGTGGTGAGGCTGAGTAGGGAAAATAGCCAAAAATATTGATTAGACATTTTGCTAGATAGTTGGAGACACGTGTATTGATTGGTTTTGCAATTGCAAAATGTGACAAAACTCCATCGCTTAATTGCCATTTTGAAACCATGATTATTATCAACTTTATTTTTTATTTTTTTTATTTTTTGGTGAATCGTCTATTCTGTTTAACCTCCTCTCATTTTTGCTATTGCTATTGAAGTTCCACGGTGAAAAATAAGTTATTGAATCCTACATGTCTCTCTCTCAAGTAATTGAATCTTGAAAATTAGGATCTTTCTCAAGGAATTGAATCCAGTCATACTCTCTATACCTCCTCTCATCAGATGATATGGTATCCATAATTTGATCTGCATGCTTCACCAACATAATCTTTTTACTTATATTTAGGAGTGCACGTGTTGGGTATTTGCTTATTTATGATCATATCTGTTTCTGCCCCCTTCGCCGTCGAGCTGCCACTGAAGTGCCATGCATCGTGCCGCCACCGTAGTAGTCCGACACCAACGCTGGAAGAGTATCAGATCTGGCTCGCACGATTACGAACAATATCAGATCTGGACCCACTACAAAAAAAAAAAATTTTAGCAACAGAATTTACCAACGAAATCAATCCGTTGGTAATTACCAATGGATTAGCAACAAAAATGACATTTTTGTTTTAGCTATGGAATGTCAACGGATTTATTCTCTATTTTAAACATTTTAGGGACGCAATTTAATCGATTGCTAATTACCAACGGATTATCAGGAATCATTATATAAATTATCAACGGAATTATAAGCAACGGATTACAAAGGAATTAATTTTTCGTTGCTAAAAATTTACCAACGGATTTCGTTGCTAATCCGTTAGCAAACCAATTTAACAATGTAATTAAGGTTTTACCAACGGAATATTTCATTGGTAAAAAACAGTTTTTTTTTGTAGTGACCGTACGAGATCTTCAGGCTGGCAAGGGCGGTTGCCTCATCTTTTCACAGCGGATGATGATGAGGCTTCCGGCCAGTGGAGTTCGTGATTTCGACGGCGGTCGACGGACAACAGCGAATCTGGAAGTGAATAAACGACGGTTGCTGGTGGTGTGGCGGTCGACGGCGGCGGGAGCGCGTCTGGTTTTGCTCACGGCATTTGCGCGGTAGCAGTTGTTGTTCGCGAACGAACGAACAACGACGGCGGCGTGGGGCACTAAACCATGGTGGCAACATTAGATCTGGAATATTTTTGAGATGCTACACTCATTCGGACTCCCGCATCAATCGCTCACCTGGTCATCCATCGCCAGCCGCCGCGCACCACTACAGATCTGCCTTTATTCTTGATGCGAGTTGTTTTTTCTTCTCTTTGGAGATGAAACAGATCGAGTGAATTGAAGGGTGATGAAACAGATCGAGTGAATTGAAGGGTGAAATGGGATAATTTTTATCATTCACATTGAGGGAAAGGAGAGGGAGTAAATTCGTCATGGATGAGGTTGAGAAGGTGAAGGAATCGACTTCATGAATGAGATTGTGATTTTTTTAGTTAATATTTTCTTTTCGTTTTTTTTTTGAGTTAACGTTTTCTATCTAAAAGTTAATGACTGGAACTAAAAGTGTAACTTTTGGGACAAAAAAAAGATTCGAGACAAAAAAAGAAGAAGACTAATATTACTGTGCATTTGGTGGACTCACTTTCATAAACGTGTACAAATATGAACAAAAATATATTCAATTATGAACAAAAATTTATACACTTTGTTTGTTAATTTTTTTTAAATGAAAAATTGAGTGTAAAAAACTATACAATTATTTAGAAACATGTATATACACTATTGAATAAAAAGTTATACACACATTTGTGCTAGTTTTTCTAATGAAAAACTAAATGTGAAAAAATATATAATTATTAAAAAATTTGTACAATATTGAATAAACAAATATACACATATGGATGCACGCTTGCACCTGGGTGCACCAGATATCATGAAATAAGATCTTTCGTATATGACCAAAAGTGCATTTTTTGGATTAATATCATAATTACACCATTTTTTAAATTAATCTCATGGGTGTTTGTTAATTAAAAAAAATAATTAATCCCATATATGGAATCGACATTATTAATAAATTCCAAGTATGGAATTGATATTGGTGGATATAGGTAGAAAAAAAAAGCATTAATAAGGATCTTGAAGACCCTAATTTGCTTACCGAAAAATGATTATAAGTAATAGTTGTTGTGCTGTATCTAAATAAATATAATACGGAGTAATAAAAAGTAATATAAGTTTTTTTTTTTGAAACAAGGAAAGGCTGCATTAAAAAGTCAGAAAGTCGGTCTCAAAAGAGTTTACAACTACATCAGGAATATCACTAGAAAAGAAAGGAAAAATACAAGAAAAAGCATATAAAGCTAGGGCATGAGCAACCCCATTGTCTTTTCGTCTTGTCCAACTGTAGGAAACTTCTTTTATACGTGAAGCTTTCCTTCGAATATTGCGTAAGATCCTGCCTAGATAGGTAAAATTTGGGAATTGATTGAGGAGTGAGTTTACAACAATTTGAGATTCTGACTCCAACAAGATCTCATTGCATCCACGTTCCATAGCAATGTCAATACCCCTCTTCAACGCTAAAGCTCCGCGACCTCTACCTCATAGACACCAAAAAGTCTTTCAACAAAACACCAAAGAACTTTCCCTCTACAATTCCTAGTCACCCCTACTATTGACGTACCACATCCCCTTCTAACAGAAGCATCAACATTCAACTTTAACATTGTGCCAACATAAGGCTTTCATCTAACATTTTCGTTGTTTGTCTTTGCTTTAATCCCATGCATCTTACACGCTTCCATATATTGCTGGCGATGAGTTGTAACATTATGTTGTAATTCATCCAATGAGAGCTCTTTCCTTGGAAGACAAACTCGTTTCGCCCCCACCAAATAGACCAAAGCATAGTAGCTAGTAGCTTCTCTCCTCTTCATTCAAGATCTTCATCAAGTGCACAATCCATTCTTTTATCGGCTCCTCCGTCAGGTATTTTGCAAATGGAGATTTCAACCAGAAGCCATGAATCCGACTACAATCTCTCAATGCATGCTCTACAGTTTCAATATCAATACCACATTTCATGCACATTGGGTTAATATCAATGAAACGACTCGTAAGATTAATAGAGGTCGGCAAGATGTTATGGATAACATGCCAAACAAATACATTAATCTTAGGAATTGTGTCTAACTTCCAAACGTTATTCCCTTAGCATTCACAACAACAACATCCATATTTAGAAAAGGAGGCTTCAGAACTTTGTTGTAGGTTGAACGAACAGAAAAAATTCCATTAGACAATCTCCATGCAAGAGAATCTATTTCATGAGAACCTCCGACAGGCATGGAACATATATGTATCACATCAACTTCTGTAAAAAACTCTCAACTTTTGGAACATCCCATCTACTTCCATCTGGCAATAGAATATCACGTATTCTGAGTTCATTATCAGGGTCATCCACTAGCATGTTTGCGTAAGGATTACCTCCATCAGAAATCCACGGTTCTTTCTGAATAGTCACCTCATTCCCGTTGCCAATTACCTATACTAGACCCTCCTCCAACACACTTCTTTCATCCAAAATGCTTTGCCAGGTATATCTCGGTCGATATCCCATCTTTGCTGTATGAAAATTTCCTTTAGGATAGTACCTAGCCTTTAGAGCCTTATCAAGTAAAGAATTATCATCTTGCAGCAATCTCCACCATTGTTTTGCCAGAAGAGCTCGATTAAAGCATCTCAAATCTCTCAATCCCAAACCTCCTTCTTCTTTATGTCTACACAACACCTCCCAGCGAAGCCAATGAACTCTTTTTTCATCTTTTTTTGACCCTATAAAAACCTAGCAATTGCCCCCTTAATTTTTCATAAAGTATTAATAGGGATCTTAAAACAAGACATGAGGTACGTTGGAATTGATTGAACCACAGATTTCACTAGAGTGATTTTCCCCACCAATGATAATGTTCTAACTTTTCAATCCTTCAATTTTTTTGGGACCCTGTTAACAAGATCCCTAAAAATTGTCACTCTAGAACTCCCAATTATTGTCGGAATACCCAAGTAGATAGCATGGTGATCAACTTTTTTAACCCTCAGGATCCCAGCCAAAGTCTGCTTCCTCACCTCTAGTACCCCTCACTGAACATAATATCCAATTTTTGTAAATTTATTTGCTGTCCAAAAGCCATCGCATAAGTTTCCAATATCTTTTTAATCTTAGTCAATTCTATAGCAGAAGATCCCCCAAAAATAAGGGTGTCGTCAGCAAAAAATAATTGTGAAACCATAGGGGCACCACGACAGATTCTCACTCCATGTAAAGTACCTTTCTCCACTTTTCGTCTGATGAGGGCAGAAAGAGCTTCTGCACAAAATAAGAAGAGATACGAAGATAACATATCTCCTTGACAAAGACCCATAGAAATTATAAAAGAATCAATATGTTCACCATTAACAATCACAGAGAAAGATACCGAACAAACACACCGCATAATAGTCCTGACTAGCTTATTTGGGATGCCAACCTTGAGCAACATCTTTTCTAAAAAACCCATTCTACCATATCCTAAACTTTGCTCATATCAAGTTTAAAAGCAAAGGAGCCTTTAGAAAAAGCTTTGTTATGTTTCATATGGTGGAAAATCTCAAACGCAAGGAGGGCATTATCAGTAATCAATCTTCCAGGAACAAAAGCAGACTGACATGAATCAATGATACTTGGCAAAAATTGTTTTAGATGATTAGAAATGGTTTTTGTGATCAGCTTAAAAGCCACATTACAAAGACTTATAGGTCTAAAGTCCGATGGTAGAAGAGATTTTTTTATTTTAGGGATTAAGGAAATGAGTGTATGATTAAGACAAGTAGGATCCCTATCCTCATTTAACACCCCGAGAGAGAAAGAAAGCACATCACTACCCACTACATTCCAGAGTTTTTGATAAAAATAGTAGACATACCGTCGGGACCCGGGGCTTTTGTAGGGTGCATTTGAGAAAGAGCTTTGATAATCTCCGTCTCTGTAAACGTGAGGGACAACGCAATATCCATTTCATTAGTCGTTGAATGTTCCACAACTTCCAAGGTTTCATCCATATTTAACTCATCATTTGCAGTGAAAATCCCCAAAAAATAGTTCACAAACACGCTCTTCATAGCCAGAAAACTCTCCTGATCCTCATTCTTATAAGTAACTCCTCTACTATCCATAATCTCAGTAATAGTATTCATTCTCCTTCTTCCACTCGCAATCTTATGGAAAAACTTAGTATTCATATCTCCCTCTCTCAACCAACTCACCCTGGATCTATGAAGCCAAAAAAGTTCATCTTTACGAAGCAAAGCATCCATATTATTCTCCAAAATTTTAGCCCTTTGAATGACAGAGTTTGTATGTTGCATCTTTTGAAGCCTCTCTAATTCAACTTCACATGCCTTAATTTGCTTTGGAATGTTGCCATATTTATCATCATTCCACTTCTTAAGAGAGATTCCACATGCTTGGATTTTTTCTGCCAATGTCTTTCTGTGGACGCCTCCATTCACATCCCATGATGATGTAATTATTTCAGGACATTCAGAGTCACTCAATCAATGAGATTCAAAGCGAAAGTTACGTGGCCTTCTTCTGTTGATGTGGCTGGTCTCTCGAAACTCAAACACCACCAAAATAGCATTGTGATCCGAAAATAGCCATGATAGATGTATACCTGGGAAACATGTCAATCCATCTATCACAAGCCACACCTCTATCAAGTCTTTCTTGAATATTTCCATATTCTGCTTGTTTGTTCGACCAGGTATATTCAAATCCCACAAAACCAAGGTCATGTAATCCACATCTATCCAAACATTCCCTGAAATCTGACATTCGATGTTCATTGCGAGTGTTTGATTAACCATAACTTGTAGTTGGGATGATCAATTAAAGAATTTATCGAACCACAGGGAGGTATGTACTAGTGCTTAAGCGATCTCACGTTCTTGTAATTTTATAGAGACGAATCATCAATGGTTGGTTGATCAAACAAGTAATGAAATAGTAATCAATGCAAGTAAACAAGCAATGATCAAACAAACAAGATAAATGGATTAAAAGTTGTTTTTCAAATTGATTAAAAATGAGATTAACAACAATCAAGAAGTGGTAATTCTAGGAATTATGTATCAAATTCATATGTGTCATGGATATAGGATTAAGGGCCAACACTAAGTTCACCTAAACTCCCTCTCGAGGTGGATATGATATGAATATCAAATAGCTCAATGGATTGGTTCTCACACAAACAATTCCAACTAGGTATTAAGCTTGAAATGAGATTCTCTTCACACGATTAATCAACCTCTTGATTAAACCAATCACATGTTCTATCAAAGGGTTCTAAATTCTAAAGGATTTCTCAATCTCTTTACAACTTATAATTAACATGAAGTATATGATAAACTGATTCAATGAACTATCCTATATATTTAATTGATTTCTGAATCTAATCACATGTTCATGAGAATTAACCACACAAATCAACAATACAAGTCAAACAATAAACATTCAATGATAGAAAACATAGATCTAATTGACATATGATTAAAATACACAAATCCCCAAAATTATCCAACAACTCTCATGTTGCTAATCCCACAAGGGAGATTAGCCTACCATATTCAAAAGGAAATTAACATAGACATTAAGATCCTTACAAATCATGATGAAACTATGAGGTTTAACTACAAAGTATGGATGAAAACTTCCTTGAAGTGTTTCAATGGTGATCTCCTTCATTCCCTTGCAATTCTTCCCTCTTCCTTGCTTATTTTTCTCAATTGGATAATGGTTTTGATGGTGGGATGATGGTAGATGGAATGGATGGTGAATGGATGAAGATGATGGTGTGAATGGAAGGAAATGGTGTGTGATCTAGGTGTAGAGGTGAAACCCTTGTGTGTAATATCCAATCTCTTTTCAAATGTTGAACTTGAGGCTATTTATACCTTCTCCAAGTTGGGCCACGAATTTAACATCAAATGAGCTTTTTACACATACTTACACACATTGGCTGGTGAAAATCCAGATTTTTGGTCCAAAAACATGCAACTCGAGTTGGCCTTACCCAACTCGAGTTGCAACTTGAGTTGGCCTTACCCAACTCGAGTTGCAACTCGAGTCGAGTTACGTTGTGTGTAACTCAAGTTGAAGTAGCTCGACTCGTGTTGGAAACTCGTGCATTCGCCTGTTCAGTCGTGTTGTGAGTCTCTGAAACTTGATTTCCTTCGGAGGCCAGCTCGACTCGAGCTGGTAACTCGAGTTGCAGCTTGCAAGTCGAATTGACTCACTGTATGATTTTCTGAAACTGCCCTGCACCGCATGACTTGGAACTCGACTTGGTGAGACGCAACTCGACTCGAGTTGCAAGTCGAGTTGGCTCTCCCAAGTCGAGTTAGCTCACTGTATGATTCTGGACTTCTTCCGAACCCCAACTCGATTCAAGTTGCAAGTCGAGTTGGACCTTGCAACTCGAGTTGGGTCCCTTTAGTCCGTTTCTTGCTCGTTTCAACTTCCGTCTCTATTTTTGCTCCGTTTATACTTGTTTTAGATTCGTTTAAGCTCATTCACACACATTTCCATAAAAACACATAACACAACCAAATTACGGATAAAATACGGATAAAATGCTATGAAAACGGACATAAAAAATACTAAAATTTAGGTAAAAATATCACTTATCAGTGTTACCCCCTCTTTTTACTCCATCATAAAGAAGTTCATTAAAATCTCCTAGACAAAGCCATGACAGAGATACACGATTTTTCAAACTTTCAATCAGTCTACATGTCCTCCATTTTGGTCCCTCCCCTGAATACCCATATATCCCCCTAAAATTTCTAGATATACCTGTTTATTTAATATAAACCAATATTTTATTAGTATATATATAAAGATTACCAAATACATCCTGTTTAAGACCATTATACCCTCTTCTCTTTTTTTTTTTTAAAAAAAAAAAATCTGTCTTAATCTTCAAAGCAAATGAACCCATCTCCAGTTCTCCACGTTTGACCAGTTCTCCGATTAACTTGACGGTAGTCAGAAATCCATCGCCGGCGGTCTGAAAACCATAGTCCGCTTTCAATTGATTATGCGTTACTTTGGTGGCTTCGGTTGATGCCAAACCTATACCGTTGCCGAAATATGCCGCCGGAACCGGTGGACTCATACGCTGCCGTGCGTCCACTGTGAAGGCGAAGTACTCCGACTTGTTATCTCTGACTTTCTTGCCGGATTCCGCCGCAGATTTGGCTAAGCAAATCCAGCCCATTGGCGATGGTAGATGATAACTAGTTTGGCGAATTTTAAAGCTTTTAAATTTCATGCTTTTGAGAATATAACTTTGTGGGGGGAAATTCAAAGATAACGAGATCTTGATATCTTCAATTGATTGCAGAAAATATCAATTAATCCAGATGAAGCTTTGACAGGGAGGGTGTCCTCTGACACTCTTCTCACATCGAAACAAGACTTTTGTTTTTAATTAATTTTAATTATATAATTTTAAGGGATAATTATATCTTATCATATAAAGATATTTTAGTCTTTACCATACTAGTAATAGTTGTTGTGCTTACCTTATAAAAATGGTTATTAATTTGTAATCTTTTGTTTGGTGAAAATCTCATATAAATAATATATATTTTTAAAAAAATTCATGATTCGGTAAGGAGATTGTGGTAATCTACTAATTTTCCAAAGAATGGAGAGAGAATTGGAAAAGACAAATAAATCATCTCTAATTATGCACACCAATTACCTTTACATAATTACCACCAAATCTTGACCCATGATTTTGACAATCTCCCAATTGGCACTAAACCCTTACAAATAATACGTATCCATATATATCATATATAAATACCCCCTCCTCTCCTCTTAATTTCTCCTCTCTCTTTCTCTCAACATAATATTAACACCGAAGAACGTATACCTGTAAGTCTTTATATATTTTCTGTTTATGCACAATAATATATTTTCTGTATATTTTCTGTTTAGGCACAATAATATATTTTCTGCATATATTAATTCTCTGTTGCGCACATAAAAATATGCATCTCTCTCAAATTTGCTTACTCTTTTCCCTGCGGCTATTTTACAACTTGTTTCACATTCACGGTAATCTGGGTCTGGCAGCGATTACTATCTTATTTACTGCATTAGTATTTGGTTTGATGCCTAATGGAATTAAATTTATGATTCCGATTATCCATATTTGTTCAATTTATTTTTTTGACTTTTCGAGGTTAATTTATTTTCTGCTTATATTTGGGGGATTGGTATGAGGACTGGGCTGCGGAAACGGAAAAGCGGTTGGCGGTCCTTCATTCAGGGGATCAAAATGCCACGCTCCTTTCTGTAGCTGACCTACACGCGCATCCTTTTTAAGATGGGGAGTGTAACACGCGCAAGTAGGGTGAGTGGGATGGGGTTTCGCGGTGCCTTTTCGGTTACTTGCGTCTGTTACTTGCGTGTATTTAGGCAGTTATAAGTGATATATTCACCGCACACGTGTCCTAACTAGACCCATAGGCCCACTTTGACCGTGGCCCCTATAATCAACGGTTAGGATTATGTGGGCGTCTTGCCAAGACAACATTATTTTATTTGACAAAAGCTCCTGTGCGCCGGGGGACACGGAAATATGCTCCGTGTCCCCGTGTGAACACAGCCTCTCCTTCAATCATATTTAAACATATGTATTATTAGGGGTTTAAATTATAAAGGGGCATGAAAATTGTAAAGGCGCACGGAATTTGCTCCGTGCGCCCGGGTGCACAGGAGCCTCGCTCATTTTATTTAAAAGCTCCAGCGAGTCATGCGGCTCGCTCGAGAGTTCCCCTCTAAAATTTGAGCTATTCTTTGGGCAACATTATGTTCAAACTAATAGGAGTATTATTAGTCTGTATAGTAAAGTCATAAAATAAAATACTGCATGGTGGATAGTTTTTAGATGTAATTTTATCTTTTTTATCATAATTTTATTTTAAAAAGATGATAAATTGTATAATATCCCATAACTTTTAGGAGTATATTAATTTTATTGTGTAGGGTCTCACATACTAAAAAATATTTTAATCTGATCAAAATGACAAGTTTATACTTAGTGTGGAATTGAGGAATATTACTCTAACTAGTTAGTTATGGTCCACAACAAAATCTTAGAAGTTGTGGAGACGAATCCAACAAAGCTTTTTGAAGAAATCAAAATAAAAGCATGGTTTCTTTGCATTTTTAGGAGTAGGAAAATTACTCTCTCTTTTTCAGATTGGTGCTCTAATCCTAGGTTATGTTTGGGAGATTACCCTCATTTATTTTGTAATTCTTAATATATATGTAACTCTACTTCTTAGTACCACTAATATTATTTTATTAAATTTCTTTTTCCGACAAAAAAAAAGTCTATACTTCCTCTGCCCCGAAACATGAGGAGTCTCACCAAAAGAGTTACATTTTTCTTTTTGGTAGATAGAAATCACACAAAATAATTATTATATCTTTTTGGACCCACAAAACACTAATACAATTACGTACTATACATTAAAATATCATATTATTCAACTATACTACATATTAAAATAATACATTATTCCTTAATTTCTTAATCTCCGTACAAACAGTAAACATATCTCTTTAAATGGGACATCGAGAATATTTGTTTTTGAGATTTCTGTATAACAAATTTAAATTTTATGTCAAATCAATGTGTAAGAGTTGGGGGTGATATGTGTGAGAAAGTATAATCCGATTTTACTAATCCCCAACTAGAACAAGGAATGAATTACATAATCCTAATCCTGGATTAAAAATTGAAAACAAATACTCCCTCTGTCCCGTTCAAATATCACCATTTTACTATATTGAGCGTCCCGTTCAAATTGTACAATTTTTCCCTTTTAGTAAAAAGGGCCCACCACAACCCATCACATCTCTTTAATACACCTACCCACTTTACATAAAATAATAATACTCTTTAATCTACGTGCAAAAAGCAAATGATGCTATGGAGTATAGCTTAATGGGTTTATATTAATTTAATTAATTCTTAAGGTATATATTGTAATTTTACCCGAATAGTTTATAGTTTATTTACCCTAGTAGTTCATATTCTATTTTATTCGGTTTGAATCTCCTGTTACATTTTGATGATAAAACTGTTATTGTAAATTGTTGGATAATTGATACGTATGATATAATGTAATAAAATATATACCATAAAGGAAAAATATCAACCATAAGGAAAAATGTTGAGATTTTCCTCCTCACATGCGTCACTCATTTAGCATGTATGACAAATAATGTAACGTCAAAATGGTTTGCATCCCATTTTATGTTAATGGTTCAGAGTTTATATTTAATTTATTTAATTCTTAGGATATATATAGTTGTAATTTCAATCTTATGGTTTATTGTGTATTTTATCCTTATAGTTCGTGTTTAATTTTATGTTTATGGTTTACCCTTCAAATTTAGTGTTAATTTAAAAAGTGTAATTTACTTATAATTAAGCATTAATTTAAAAAAAATATATATTGAGGGGAGTCGGTCCCATCAAAGAACTGATCTCAGTAATCTTCCAAAGAAGAATATGGCTAATTATATAGAAGGAATAGAGGAAGCCAGTGATTGCAAAGTTATGCTAGCTAGCCGATCATTTCACTCTGTAAACTGCTAATTATCGCAGGTACTTGCATATTTAATACTCCGTTATTTATCAAAAACCCTGTACTCGCATGCGTGTATAAGTGTACCTAAATCTCTCAATTCAGAATATTGGGCCATAAAATACGTACCAATATTCCATTCTTTCTCTTCTCAAAGTCATGGAATTAAAAAAAATAAAGTATAGACACGTGAATTGGTGTAAGAAAAAGAGTTATTGTTATTATTATATAGGAGCCTACTTAAATATATAGTATAAGTGGAAGACGGTTAGCTAGGAATTTGGAAGTGGTAGTTGATTTATGAAACCAAAGTAGCGCATGCATGAAACAGTATGAGAGTTGAAAATGATGTTTGGAAAATACTCCTAATTTATATATTATAAATATATGTCGGTGTTGGTGGAAATTTACGTGATTAAGACGTGAATTTATAACCCCAAAAACAAATACATTTTGCTAGACTTTTCACACATATTTTCTATCAGCCATGTAATGTTGAGTCAGCTGAATCTGACTTAATTATTTTATAATTATAGAAGTAATACAAGAAAAAGTATAACCCCGGCCCGCAATAAATATAACAATTTAGTTAAGGTTGTTCCTCGTGAAAAGGACCAATTAATCTTAGTAAACATACTCTACCCGTGAACACTTTAATCATTAATTGTCTCTAGCTCTTTTAATTGATAACGATTATTAATTTATTTTTTCCATTATCATAGATTCTCGTGTGATTTATTTATTTTTCTTTTCCTATAAATATTAGCCCCGATTTGGGGGTCCACATGATTTAGATTTGTTGAAGAAGAAAAAGGGGGTGAGAGTTTATATTAAGATGGATGTGGTTAATTTGTATTGTAATGATTGGTGCAGAAAAAAGAATAATGGTGAATGAAAATATCCGGAAGCTTTATAACAAGGCCATGGACCTCCATAAATGGGTATCTGGCGGTGCTGAGCAGGCAGAATATAGTTGTTGGCTGGTATTCATTCATGCAGATGATGATATATATGAATATGAATGAATTAATTTCTAAGAAACAAAATTATACTTTGGCCTATATATATGTTGTAGAAGGAATATCCTTGTGCACTATCAAGATTTAATGAGATGATGAAGGCAACGGAAGGAAAGCAAATTGTGGTGTTTCTGGATTACGACGGTACGCTTTCCCCTATTGTCAGTGATCCTGATCGCGCTTTCATGTCTGATGCGGTAATTATATTTCATATTCACATGCGTTAATTAGTTTTAGCTACACACAAAGTCAAAAGTAAAGTACCCACTTTAAAATGTAAAACATTTTTTTTTTTTGCCCACTCTATATAAAACATTTTTTCTATCCATTTTTAAGGTTTTGTTTCGAAAATACTTGATTCAACAAATTTCCAATTGTGATAGAAGAAAAAAAAAATCTTTTTTAACAACGCAAAAAATATTGACAGAATAAAGTAAAATTTTAGGTTGAATAAGAAAAAAAATAGGCTGAATAGACAAAAAAAAAAAAAAAGAAGTGTAAATTCATAATTTTCTTACAGATAAAAACTAAGAAAAACTTGAGCCTAATAAATTAAATTTTGGTTACCGAAAAACAGATAAAGGGTATTTTAGGAATGTACACTAAAAAGTGGGTAAAAAATGTTTTACATTTAAGTGAAAAAAATATGTTTACCATTTTAAAATAGGTTTGATTACTGTACTAGTAAGTAATATTGTAGCTTGTTTTTAGATGCGATCAGCTGTACAGGAAGTCGCCACGCACTTCCCCACTGCTATAATAAGTGGTAGGAGTCGACACAAGGTAGTATAATATTATATATGATATGATGATCATGAATGTATACTAGATCGGTTAGCTATATAATTATAATAAAGCATGCATGTGTGAAATAATTAGGTGCATGGATTTGTAAAATTGGAGGAAGTTTACTATGCTGGGAGCCATGGTATGGATATAATGGGGCCTACACCTCCTTCTCGCCTAACTTCTTATGATGATAAGTATTGGACTAACACCACTGACCCAACGGTACTACTCTACTCTCCATTAATTATGTACCCCTCCTTAATTAGTGAAAATACAATTATACATTTATAACTATATTATTAAATCTAAAACATGCAGAGCCATAAGGTGTGAGTATAACCGGTCATTGCAAACAAGTTTTTAGCTTATATATGTGTGTGTGTGCGCGTAGGGCAATGAAATCACAATTTTCCAACCAGCGAAGGAATACTTGCCTTCAATTAACAAGGTAATTTCAGAGTATATATGTGCTATATATGTGTCCTTTCTAGCTATAATATGCAATTATATATAGATGTTGGTGGAGCTGAAAGAACGAACCAGCCACATAGCAGGTGCTTTTGTTGAGGATAACAGATTCTGCATTTCAGTGCATTACAGACATGTTTTGAATGAGGTACTTATATATAGATTCATCCATCAATTAATGTATATCCTTAGATGTATCCAAATTAAATTAACTCAACTCTGATATATATATATGGCAGGATTATGGGAGTCTTGAGGACATAATAACAAAGTTGGTTTCGGATAATCATCCTTTGTTTCATCTAACCCGAGGGAAGAAGGTTCTGGAAATTAGACCATCAATTAAATGGAACAAAGGGGATGCACTGCTCTATTTGCTTCAAACCTTAGGATCTAGTTTTCGTTCCTGCGATCTCTTCCCTTTTTATATTGGAGACGACAAAACTGATGAAGATGCTTTCAAGGTATATATTTGTATGGCAGTTAATTATTTTTCTTTGGGTTTCCCATGCATGCATCAATTATTCGGTCATACAATGGTGGGTGCATGCAGGTTCTACGGAGCCAAGGAATAGGACAGGGGATAATTGTGTCCTCTTACCCTAGAGAAGCGTCAGCAGCTACATATTCACTTCGAGATCCCAAGGAAGTACTGCAATTTTTGAGACGATTATCTAATTGGCGGCCAACGCCAATCACTAATTAAGTAGTGCTAGATTAATTTACATGCATGTGTTGTAAATATATAAATAATGGAGGCAGATGAATGTAATAGTAATGGAGAAATTGGCATATTATCTAGTTAGTAGCTTGGCCAGCCGGTTACTTTTTTATAGCCGCGCGCGCCTCATCTTAGTCTCCACCCTTATTAACTTCGTCGGTAAATAGTTCACTTCACTACTGTCACTATTTATTAATTCAAGTATAACCTTTTATTATCCTTCTCACGCGAAAGTTTTCCTACATAGAAAGTATTGCATCTAATGTGCCACTGGTTGAAGTAATGGGCCTCAATTATTTGGTAGTATGTTTTAAGCTGGACCAAAGGCGAATACTCATGTCGTAACTCGCAGGTCAGGACCCAATATCTTGCGTAGATTAAAAAGAAAAATACATATAATGTTAATCGAATATAGAATGGAATTTAATGAAATGAGTATGGTATTAATTATTTAAAGTAAGATGGGAAGATGCACATTAGGTTGAGATAAGAGATGTTGAAAGTAAGATTGTTGTAGTGAATTAGGTGAGGAGCAAGGCATCTTTGTAAGGTGTTGGGGGTGGGAGATTAATACTAATATTGTGTTGGTCCTGGTCCTTTTCCATGATCAATGTTTCATCTTCGCCCTCGCCCTCGCCCCCGGGCATAATTTGAACATTAAGCCTCTCCTGCGCTCCACCTCGCAGTTTCTCCAGCCTCATTTGTTGCATCTTGAATACTTTTACAACGTTTGCTACTGCCCCTATGAAAAGTATGAAGCTCCCCAATATGCCTAACCAAATTTCCCCCTGCAAAATTACTAGTATAACATTAGGCCAGCCCTGTGTACAGTACATATGCAGCTAGGTAGGTAGGGTTACCATGAGGAGGCCGTGGACCAGAAATAACAAGCTGGCCATCAAGAATGGAACAAGAACCGCCCCTTGCAGGATCTGAAGGTGCCCATCTGCCCTCTCATAGATCTGACACGAGTTATGAATTGATCCAACCACCCACAGCACGCCACCCCCAATCACCATTGCCAATCTCAACTCTTGTTTAATTTCTGCCTGAATGACCAACAATCAATCACACATACATACATACGATATAAAATTAACCAGCAGAGCAGAGCAGTGCAGTATACCTGGATGAAAAGAAAAAGAGTAACTAAGAAGAAAAGAATGGTCCCAATTACATAAAGCAGAGGAACCGCAAACTCCACCAGCGCCAACTGCACATCCAACCTCATCAGCGCAAAACGAAAATCAATAGCCGCCAGATGAGCCATCAGATCATGCAGGTTCACCATCAGTATTATCCCAAATCCTATCAGGAGATTCGCCATACCCCATTTGGCACCCCAATTCCAAAACTCGGCTGCGAATCCGACCGTCAGCAATATCGTCGCCAACACGTAAATCCCCGCATTCATGTACTCCCATCCCAGTCTTGGCCCGTACATACGCCTCTCTCGGGCAGACGCTAGCTTCACCATTTTCAGGTAATTTTTATTTCAATTTCAATTTGTTGTGGGCTGGGGTTTTTCACTGCTACCTATTTAATTGGGTGTTTGTTTGTTATACGTGGCTCTCTGCATGAAGAATCGGGCCTACTACTTACTTTTGAATGCGACACGTGTTGCCATATATATTTCACTTTTCTTTTATTTTTTGGAATTTAAATTGTATTCCTCATACTTGACTCGACTCCACACTCAACTAGGGTGTACAATTTTTTTTTCATTTTCAAAAAAGAACATTGCCCGTGTGCATCCTTATTACTTCCCGTTACATTTTAGCATTATTTAATCATGATAGTGGAAAAATCTAAACAGGAGTAGAGGAACTGTTGACTGAGCCGTTACATTTCTGATATCACTCCAGCTGCTAGACGTACAACTTTTCGCTTATGCACGGGATATCAATATATGGTTTAATTTGCAAATATTATTGTATATACTTAAGTTCTGATCATTGACTATCATGAACAAGCACTGGAACTCTGTCATTGATTATGGAATATATATATAAGTTCATCTCTGTTTCAGCTCAGTATTTTGCTGGCCGCTTTTCATGAGACGATGTTTAACAGTATTATGCATGAACTGCTCCTTAGTAAACACTCTTTTTTCCTTTTCTATTTTATTATTTGCCATTTGCATCAACTCTTTCTCAGGTTCTCGCCTGTCAAAAAAGGATTTGCTCGTTTAGTAGGCATAAATCCTAATGGCCCTAATTTCTTTATATCTTTTGAGAAATATATAGGAATCCTCTATTGGGTGTGATTGATAAAAGATTCACAACTCACTTGAAGTTGAGAGTTGTTCATTCGTTTCCATTTGTTGCAACAGTAACCACCAGCTGACTTGCTTTGCCATCATCCTTTAGTTTTTCTGCGTTTTCCTCTTTCGCCTGCATTGGTTCTGGCAACTGCTTTCCAGTTCCCATTTCTGAGGCAGTTCTGTATTTTCCCTTTTCTTGTATTTGCAGTAGAGCAAAAGCTGAAGGATGCCTAGAGGGCTGCCAACCAGGTTTGGAGACTGTAGATCACACCATCAGATATATTAGTATTATCAATCGAATACAACATCCTGTGCCTCAACCATACTAACCGCAAGAAAAAGATCATGGCTTAGCAGTCCATATGCCATCCAGAGAGAACTTGCGAGGAATGAGAAAAATGACAAGTAAAATGGCATAAATTCCACGCTCTTGGTCTGTATCACTTGTTTCTGAAAAAGTATAGCAACTATATCAAGAAAAGATACTCCATGATTTTTCTTTAACTAATCATATCTAACTCACCATAGCCACCAGTGGAGAACCATACATAGCTACGGATGCTACTAGTCCAAAACTTCCAACAAATGCCTTACGATGACCATGATCATGAAATACAAATGCTGCTAATAATGCAACTAGGCAGGATACTAGGAGAACTGGTGCTGTCATCATGGCCACCTTCTTCTGAAGCTAAATATTAGTAATTCTTTGTCTTTCCAGTACATTATAACGAGTGAAATTATAAACACAACAGATTTTCATCCATGTTAACACTTAATCTTATGGGTAGCATATAAAACTTTTGTGGAGTATAGTTCTGTTTTGCTAGCTACGTAATTAAAATATTGCAGCTTCAGTTTGCTCAACCTAATTGCTTGCATGCATGCATATTATCTATTTTCAATTTCTTGAGCCAAAAAAACACTCGTGTTGCAAAAAAGTTATTGAAAAAAACACAGGATATAAAGGTGACTTACCTTTCCACTAGCTGAAGCAAAGTAGAAATATATCAGTATGAAAGAGAGCTCTAGAAGGATTCCCAACCCATTAATGGTGACCACAGCAAAGTTTTCCCACTTGTAACTTACTACTGGCAAACCATACCAAGTGTAGAGGAAGCAGTTCAATAATGCCATGATATATGGCACGCATGAATACTCTTCACAGTTTTTTCTTCTTATCACCCTTGCGAAAGTCAATCTAAAAAAATTGGCAAAGGACAAGATCAGCAAATACGTTTTGTTCGAAAATGGAAAAACTCAGGTGTTGCTTCAAAAGTTTGAGCTTGATATGGATTTAAGTTGTCGAATGAAATAGAGTAGCGAGTTTGGAGTTACACGGGTGCCGTGTAAAGTAGCATAGAGGCTGCATTCCCTGCAATTCAGATTAGTTCATTATTCTATTAATTCCATATAAAAATCACATATCTAATGAGAAATGTCAATATTTCGGGGGAGAAAGTGTACCCATAACGCCTACTGCCAAACGAAACTTCTCTTCCATGTCTTCAGTGCGGAGAGCCCGAGCTAGGAAGAACAATTGCAGATTACTGTTGCTCTTCGACTGTTTTAATATCCCTTGGGAAGGTAATATATATAGCAGAAAAAAAGTTAGAATAACATGCAGAAAGTTATAGGAATAAGAGCAGTGAAGTCTACATCCTCGCTAACTTGTGGAGCACAATAATCAACTCTAAAGTTTTCTATGGGAAATTAATAAATAGAGCTGGGAGTGAGAGAAATGCAATTTGTGGATGGAAGAGGTTTTCGAGATTAAAGATTTTTCGTCTTTGTTTAAGCTTTTAGTGTCAGTAATTAGGAAAGAGACTGAAACAGAACAAATTATCAGAACAATTTTCCATTTTGGTTCTCTTGCAAGTGGAAGATGTTACAAGACTTCCAATGTCCACTCCTTAAATATAATTGCGGTTTTTGTCATTCTAAATATGGTGGCTCAGCTAAACGAATAGCTAAAATGCTTATGAGTACGTATTGTTTGCTTCTATTTTCATAACCAATAATAATCATTCATCTGAGCATTGGGATCCAATAACTAAATCTAATACTGTAACTTTTTTATTCTCTGCTAATTCTTATTTTAAAATTGTATACAAAAATGCTCTTATCACGTTGGAAAAGTTAATAGTTTAAAAGGGAAAATTTATTCATGCGCCTGAGCGGATCGGTTTGATATTTGCTGAACTAATTGAATTTATTTCCATGTTATAAGATACCTCAAGTCAATAGTCTCGTGAATTATCACATCTTACAGAATGAGCAAAATCTGTAAATCAACCAATCAACTGTCTATCTTAGTAGTCAACCTGCTTCACAATCTTCCCTCGCTAGTGTATTTTTAAATTGTATTTGGAGTCATTTCCTAGTGTTGGAGAAATGAACAGTATATATGGTTATTGTTGTATTATTGAATAAACAAACCTGAATATTATGTATTTGGGAAAGTGGCTACCAATTAAATATGTAGTGCATGCAACTTTGGGAAAAAGTAGTGCCTATACCACTTCCATATGATGCCAATCTCAGCTTTTCTTTTTGTTTTCTTTGCTGTCCGACTTGATCACCATTCACCCGAGAGAAAATAGTTTTAAAACCTAACAATAAATTGTAAGAGTAATTCATTAACAAGACTAATTTATGTGTCTGTCCCTCAACTAATTAATATATGTGTGTAGATCTGTCCCTCGGCTACAATAGAAATACTAGACATTGTCTGCAAAGATATATATTCATGCTCAAACATTACTTGAATTCGATTTTGTGACAGTACTTTTGGATTGCCCATGAAAATGTTTTTCGCCATAAAAGTGGTAATGTTGGATTGTTTTGGGGCTACAGAAATTTAATCATTGGTTATTTGTGAGATATTACGTCAAAATCTTGTAAATCACATCATAATTCTTCAATAGAATCAATTGTGGCGAAGGACTGGACGTATAAACTTATTCTTGTGGCATGATGCTAATTAGGCATGGCACAGTGTGCAGTGGTCGGGCATTTAGTGCGGAATTAGATTTTGTAGGATGACTATTTGTACAAGAATATGTGCTGATTCTGATGCACTTTGTTAGAGCAGCATTATTTTCTCCTTGATTGAACACCACTTCGTTCCATATAGTGTGATCATTTCTCAGAATATGTAGTATATGATGTTCTTCGATGAACGAGCGTAATAATTTACTATTGGTTGAACCCTATTCCACCCAAATTTCCTTCTATTCTATTTAATTTATGGACTACTATAAAAGGATTAAATTTGATAAAATGATTAAATTTGAACAAAAAAATACTGAAATCGGATAGAAAAGGATCAACAGATTAACAACAAAATCTGTTGATAATTTTCCATTAATAAAGTTGTGGTTGATAAATTTTTAGGAACGAAAATTCAATTTCGTTGGTAAATAATTCTGATTAAGATTTATTGCTAATAATTCTGTTAACAATTTATGTAATGCAATGAATTTTACTTTATTGGTAAAACATAATAAATCCATTGACACTCTGTTGCTAAAAAAATAGTATAATTTTTATGTGAATTATGTTGGTAAATTCCCTATTTAAAAAGTTTTTTTTCCTTTTCAAATGATGATAAAATATTACTTAATTAATAAAAAAACCACCCATATCTAACATATTAAATACTCCTTCCGTCCCACGTTAAGATTTACGTTTGTTTTTTACACGTAAATTAAGAGATATAATATTTAATGTATAGTGAGGTGAGAGACATAATATTTAATGTGAAGTGGGAAGTTGTATTAGTATTGTGTGTGGGTAGAATAATTAATTGTTTTGTGTAGGGCCAACTTTGACAAAAAAAAGAAGAAAAATCGTAAACCTTAACTTGAGACAACTCAAAATAAAAAATATAAATCTTAACGCAGGACAGAGATATTATACTTTATCATTTATTTATTTCTAGAAATGAAACTTTTATGGTATTATATGATATTTTTTTAATAAATAAATGATAAAGTATACTTTCTCCAATCCAAGAAAGTTTTTACCAAGGATCGTATGGAGATTAATAGATCCACTACACCAAAAACGCTGATAGACCTCACCAAATAGACCTCAGTTATTCATAAAATACGATGTCTTTTCATAAAAAATCGATGTCTTTTCCTAAATCGATGTCTATTAGCGAAAATATACGCTGATAGACATCGATTTTCTAAGAAATTTCGCTGAAAGACATCGATTTTAACTAACCGATATCTTTCAACCGATGTGTATGTAGAACTCTTAAAAAAAGACGCTGATAGACATCGGTTCTAAGAACCGATATCTTTTTACCTGATGTTAATGCTCTGTTAGACATCGGTTACTAGGCACCTATGTATATTGTAGATGTCTATTAATATTTCTATTTCAAAAAAATTCAAAATCTTAATTTAACAAAATAATAATAAAAAATGTCTATAAACTGGAAACATTAAAAATCGATTTAGGTGTTTGACTAAGTGCAAACACTATCTCCAATTTTGGTTTATCCCAATCCTAGAACCCTAATTCAAATAGGAACAGAGAACCCAAATTCAAATTCGAAAAGAAATCAGACGTGATACGATAAGCAGACGCAGCGGGCGTCTGCTTCGGATTCATCCACTGCTGGTCCTACCCACTCTGGCGAGTTCGTCGCTTGAAAAACGACAAGGGCGCTCTCTAGCCAAGACGGTTTGTGCTCGTCACCGCCTACTCCCGCCGACTACGGTTTTCAGATCCCCAATTTTTTCCGCTGACTGATTGCAAGCAGTATGCCATGTCGCCCAGCCGCTACATTTTAAATTTGCACCTGCTTCTTCATCGCCGTGTGTGCCTCGATACCAGCCGCTATTGCGTTCATCCCTGAATGGCGATGGCGCTATCAACCCAAATCTGACCTGTGCAATTTTGGCTTGTATTTCCCTCATCCAAGCAGTCAATTTCAGAGTCGCGGGCTCCGATTCCCCTGCCTCCAGGTCGTCTCTCTCCGGCAGTGGGTTTGTCCATACCTGACTGTTACCTTCCCTTGCTCCATCGGGTGACAATCTCCGACGAGTCCCTTGGCCTGTGCGCATTGGTTACAATAAAGGTTCAATTTCGCCTCCGCTCAACTCCTTGTCAGCAGCCTCGTCTGCTTACTCTCGACCGGAGCGCGACTCTCCGACGTGCTTCTGGCCATCTCTGACTTTTAGAGTGCAGGATTCGCCGCCGATCTATAATTTTAGGGCAGTTTCCTTTCTGATGTTAACGAGATGCGGGTTCTCGTTCTGTACAGCCTGCACTACTTAATCATCCTGCAACGGAATGTAACTCAAGTTCTCTTTGAAATATTCATTTTTGTGTAAAGTTTTTTTGGTCATATTCCTAGATGCTATTTCATGTCATGCTACTAGGTGAAGTCTTATTGTGGTCGTGGCATTGGTGAGCTCTTCCATTTTGAGCGAAACATACCACACTATGCTAGTATCCTAAACATCTCATTTTTTTCTTTTATTTTTACCATGTAAAGATATAGTGATGAGACATGTTTTCTTTATTCAATTATCCTATTAGAAAACATAGTTTGCTGAAGTGGATGATTTACAATGTATCTTCTCAGATTAGCATAATCGATTTAGGTTGCAGCCTTGAGATTAGGATGCATCCAAATTTGCCTTTAATCCATATAGGGTTTTAGGGTTTAGGGTTTAGGGTTTAGGTTTTAGGGTTTAGTGTTTTAGGGTTTAGGGTTTTAGGGTTTTAGGGTTTAGGGTTTAGGTTTTAGGGTTTAGGGTTTAGGGTTTTAGGGTTTAGGGTTTAGGGTTTAGGGTTTTAGGGTTTAGTGAAATTGGTAAATGTTATTTCACTGGAAACGGTTGCATCGAGTACTTGCATACGATGCGAATACAAAGACAAACCTTCCTATCCAACCTACTCAAGCAAGGTGCTTGAGGTGAATAATAAAATACATCATGAATTCATATACAAAGATGCTATCTGAATGCTGATTCTATCTGCAATGTAGTTCGGAGACGTCATCCTTTTGCCGTGCTGAAGAGCATTCCTTTCCATCCATATGTGGTAGATCGTGGTAGCAAAAGTGATGAAAAGGTGTCTTCTTGCCTTTTTGTTGGTCCTCGTATCCTGCTGTATCTTCCTGAAGGCATCTGTGACTGATGTTAGCCTTCGTCTTCGCCATCCAATCCATCCTCTGACCTGATCCCATATATGTGTGGTGTAAGGGCAATGGAAGAAGAGGTGCGATGTGGTCTCCTGAGCAAAGCAAAAAGCACATCGTTTGTCTTCTTCCGTGCACCACACCCTATCCTTCGTAGCAACTCTGCCTCTATGCACCAACCAAAGTCTGAAACTGTATTTCCTCACGATCCACTTGTGCCATACTTGTTTGTAGACAAAGCTCGAGTCCGCTATATATCTACTTCTCAAATGTTCATACATGCGACTGGCTTTGAATACCCCATTCTCATAACACTTCTCCATAGCTCCAATCACTCCATCGTCCCCTTCTGATTCACTCTCAATGGCATTCCTAATTGCAATGAGAACTCTCCATAAGTATGTAGAGTTATTACCAGGAGAGGTCACTGTCCACTGAGAAGACGAGAGGTAGACTGTGTGGATCCATTTCACCCATAGGGATGAGGCGTCCCTATGTACATCCCACAGTGCACTTGCCAAGAGAGCCTTGTTCCAAGTGCTAATGTCCTTCAACCCTAGCCCCCTTGCATTCTTGGGTTGAATGATGTCATTCCAGCTCACCGGGCTCACATTCGTTCCCCACAAGAACCTACGAATAATGGTCTCCACTTTTTTTACCACCACTATTGGAATTTTGACAATACCACACCAAAAAGATAGAATACCATATATCCCAGATGTGATCAATTCCAATCTCCCGGTGAATGACAACATCTTAGAAGACCAAGATTGTATCATATTGTTTATGTCATTCAGAAGGGGTGTAAAATCCTCCACACCTATTCTCCTGCTACAGATGGGAATTCCCAAGTATTTGAAAGGAATATTACCAGAATTAAAAGGAAGAATCTGAGCAATCCTACGACGCACTCGGGTCGACACACCCGAAGTAATGAGGCTTGATTTCTGAGGATTTGCAGATAACCCAGAGACTTCAGAGAATCCTGTCAATATCCTTTGAACACACCTAGCAGTTGCTACATCTCCATAGCCCACAATCAAAAGATCATCCGCAAATATCAGATGTGAGACACCCACACGTTTACAGATTCTAGAGTGGAATCTGTATTCATGTAGATCTACAGCTCTATTCATCAATCTACTAGAATACTCCATGCACATAACAAAGAGGAGGGATGAAATCGGATCACCTTGTCGGAGGCCTCTTTTACCTCTGAAGAAACCTTCCGGTTTGCCATTGATGAGTAAGGAGTAAGAAGTAGTAGTAACACACTGCTCGATCCAACTGCAATAGGTAGGGGGAAAACCCAGTCCCCTAAGCAATTCAAAGAGATATTTCCAGCTAACAGAGTCATAAGCCTTGGAAATGTCCACTTTAACTGCCATCCTAGGGGAGATAGTCCCCACTCTCCGTCCATAACCCCTGAAGATCTCCTCCGCTAGCATCACACAATCCCTCATTTTCCTTCCTTTGATAAATCCAAACTGGGAATGACTTATTAAGGAGGGAAGACAACCTCTGAGTCGGGCGGCCAAGATTTTAGATATGATTTTGTACACAGTGTTACAACAAGAAATGGGTCTAAAATCTTGAACTCTCGGTTCATGGTTCTTTTTTCGGAATCAAGGAAACAAAAGTAGCATTCAACTGTTTTAACAGTTTTCCTTTCCGAAAGAATTCCTTCACGGCCGACACTACATCTCCACCCACGACATTCCAAGCACTCTGAAAGAAAGCTGAGGTATAGCCATCCGGACCCGGAGATTTATTTTTGTTGATTGACCACAATGCTTCCTTAATCTCCGCTTCTTCTACTGGTACAACCAGACTGCTTGCCTCCATAGAAGAAAGAATCGGTCCTCTCTCCAACACCTCCTGCTCCACTGATTGAGTAGTCAGACTCTCTTCACCCAGAATTGATTGATAATAATTTAGGAAGGTATCAATCAATTCTTGGTAAGAGGAAGTGGCCCCACTATCAGTGTGAAGAGAATGAATATCATTCCTTGCTCCATTGCTACGAATAAGGGAATAGAAGTACTTAGTGGCACGATCCTGGTTTTTTATATGCTTGTGTTTGAGAACCTGCATAAGAAAGTTAGCCTCACAATCCTCCAAGTGCTTCAGTTTCCTCAGCTCCTCACTGATCTCCTGGTGTAGCTCATGGTTATTCAAAGTTGACATAAAGAGGGATTGGAGGTGATGTAGGCGGTCTTTCCCTCTTGCTACCCTTTCAGAAATGTGCTGGTAATTCTGTTTGTGCAGTTGCTTGAGTGGATTCTTTAGACTTTTCAATTTCTGGCATAGGATGAACTGCTTTGTACCTGCTACCTGTACCTGCCAATAAGAAGAGACAAGAGCAATGAAATTATCATGGTTAGTCCAAAAGTTACAGAATCTGAAGGGTCTTATATAGTGAGGGCTTTGGTGCACCTGTCTGAAAGCTTCACGTTGCTGGCCAGTTCGGCAGTTGGCTTGGCATAGGTCTGATCAGCGACGGGAATCATGGTGTGGGGAGGAACGAAGTCGCATGAAAGGCAGGCCACCGGCGACTGCACAATAGCGAGCAGAATTTTTTTTCAGCTGTAAATCATCGCTGGAAACGGATGACCGGTGTGCATACTGCTGGGCTGGTGCAGCGCTCTCCGGCGGGTGTTGAAAGATGGAGCAACGTCATATGGTGTTTTTTTCCTGACCGGCCATCATATATTCTTCCGATGAAAGCTGCTGTTATTCCAGCGTGAAGGAAGAGGCTCCGACGTTTGCAGATTGTGATCGACGGCCTCTGTTGAAGGCTGCTAGGATGATGCTCGAATCTGCGATGAGTGATTTCTGTCCGGCGGCATGTTTTCTGTCGTGTTTTCCGAAAACCATTTTTTCGGTGAGAGGTGTCGGTGGAAGATTGAGAAGGATATACACTAAGTGTTAATTATGCTTCCCTCCATTACTCCCTTCTTTAATAAATCATGCAAAAGACAAAATGAAATTGGTTTGAGTGGGAAGGTGGATGTTGTTTATTGATAAACTTCCAAAATGTGGTGAAAATGGACAGATGGTGGAGCATACACAAATAATATCTAAAGGATAGTGGGAAGAGGATGATAGTGAAAAGCATGCACAAAATAATAGTGGAGGATGAGGTGTGTCGGGTGGGTGATGGAGAAAGGACAAATCATTTAGTGGTTGGAGAATTTTTATAGTACCCATCATCTTCACCTCCAAAACATGATGAAAGTGGGTGATGGAGGTATGCATAATATAATGGATGCATGCACAACTTGAAAGTAGAGATTGAGACATCAATTGTGATAGTGCATTTTCTTCGTCAATTTCACCATTGAAAGTTTTTTTTTATACATGGTGTATGGGCTTGACGTGTGGATATGGGCTTGACGTGTGGATATCGATCCCCGTCTGCGTTGCCCACATTCGTGCTTGATGGCGAACAATCGAATTCGCCAATATATACTCCCTCCGTCCCATTTCAAATGACACACTTTCCATTTTGGATTGTCCCACAAAAGTTTGCACCTTCCAAAAAAAGCAAAAAGTCAAACACAATCACCCTTCCTCATTCACTTTATTTACAAAAAAATCACCCCTACCTAACTCACCTAACATACTTTATCATTTATTTATTACCCATAAAATATCATAATACCCCTAAAAGTTATCACTTTCTTAATCTCCGTGTCGGAAAGAGGTGTGCAGTCTTTTTCGGGACGGAGGGAGTAACTGTTTATAATCGATTTAATTATTTGATTATTGTTATATATACTATGCATGATTCTCTGGGATTTACTGCTTATTTGCCGTAATAGGAGCATGCTAAGTTGCGTATTTTATCTTGAATATTATATGCATGTAAAAACCCTCTAATTGAATAACTAAGTGGGAGAGGGATTGGTCATGATCCCGCGGCCTCCATTATTGATTTATTAAGTGATACAAATAAGCTTATGTGTCGGCTATAGTGCCTTCCTCCCCAACGGATGAGTTTTATTTGTGGATCAATGGAATAAATTTCATTAAATAATTATTATTTGTAATGTGATGTAAATAAGCTTATGTGTCGGCTATAGTGCCTTCCTCCCTAACGGATGAGTTTTATTTGCGGATCACTGGTACAAATTAAGAATTGATGGTTAAAGGAAATTATTTGAGGGCGTGTGGACTTCTCTAACTGTAAGACACACAATCTTGAGTAACGTACTTATATCAAATAATGGTATACACTTAGGTGCAATTAATATGTATCCTCCCCAACGGAATCACTGCTATTAAATTGCATGGCTAAAGGACAACCGACTATTAATCATTGAGTCATAAGGTTAATTATGACGTATGGAATTAATGGGTAAAACCTTCTCTTGCGAATGTTCGGATTTGTAAACGTCCACACTAATGTGGCTTGCAAATTCACGGTGCTTGAGATGTCGGTGAATTTATTTTATATTGTTTATTGAGGGAATCAATATAAAATTCTAAATTCGAATAGTTGGATCGTCGAATTTATTTAATTGATTCTCAGATTTTTCGAATAATATAAAACCTTCTCTTGCGAATGTTTGGGTTTGTAAACGTCCACACTAATGTGGCTTGCAAATTCACGGTGCTTGAGATATCGGTGAATTTATTTGAAAAGTTTGATCATCGTATTAATTTACTTGATTCTCTGAATTTTTTAATAATTTATTTCACTTATTATTTACTCCGGCAGTGGGTTTGTCCATACCTGACTGTTACCTTCCCTTGCTCCATCGGGTGACAATCTCCGACGAGTCCCTTGGCCTGTGCGCATTGGTTACAATAAAGGTTCAATTTCGCCTCCGCTCAACTCCTTGTCAGCAGCCTCGTCTGCTTACTCTCGACCGGAGCGCGACTCTCCGACGTGCTTCTGGCCATCTCTGACTTTTAGAGTGCAGGATTCGCCGCCGATCTATAATTTTAGGGCAGTTTCCTTTCTGATGTTAACGAGATGCGGGTTCTCGTTCTGTACAGCCTGCACTACTTAATCATCCTGCATCGGAATGTAACTCAAGTTCTCTTTGAAATATTCATTTTTGTGTAAAGTTTTTTTGGGCATATTCCTAGATGCTATTTCATGTCATGCTACTAGGTGAAGTCTTATTGTGGTCGTGGCATTGGTGAGCTCTTCCATTTTGAGCGAAACATACCACACTATGCTAGTATCCTAAACATCTCATTTTTTTCTTTTATTTTTACCATGTAAAGATATAGTGATGAGACATGTTTGCTTTATTCAATTATCCTATTAGAAAACTTAGTTTGCTGAAGTGGATGATTTACAATGTATCTTCTCAGATTAGCATAATCGATTTAGGTTGCAGCCTTGAGATTAGGATGCATCCAAATTTGCCTTTAATCCATATAGGGTTTTAGGGTTTTAGGGTTTAGGGTTTAGGGTTTAGGTTTTAGGGTTTAGAGTTTTAGGGTTTAGGGTTTTAGGGTTTAGGGTTTAGGTTTTAGGGTTTAGGGTTTAGGGTTTTAGGGTTTAGGGTTTAGGGTTTAGGGTTTAGGGTTTTAGGGTTTAGTGAAATTGGTAAATGTTATTTCACTGGAAACGGTTGCATCGAGTACTTACGTACGATGCGAATACAAAGACAAACCTTCCTATCCAACCTACTCAAGCAAGGTGCTTGAGGTGAATAATAAAATACATCATGAATTCATATACAAAGATGCTATCTGAATGCTGATTCTATCTGCAATGTAGTTCGGAGACATCATCCTTTTGCCTTACTGAAGAGCATTCCTTTCCATCCATATGTGGTAGATCGTGGTAACAAAAGTGATGAAAAGGAGTCTTCTTGCCTTTTTGTTGGTCCTCGTATCCTGCTGTATCTTCCTGAAGGCATCTGTGACTGATGTTAGCCTTCGTCTTCGCCATCCAATCCATCCTCTGACCTGATCCCATATATGTGTGGTGTAAGGGCAATGGAAGAAGAGGTGCGATGTGGTCTCCTGAGCAAAGCAAAAAGCACATCGTTTGTCTTCTTCCGTGCACCACACCCTATCCTTCGTAGCAACTCTGTCTCTATGCACCAACCAAAGTCTGAAACTGTATTTCCTCACGATCCACTTGTGCCATACCTGTTTGTAGACAAAGCTCGAGTCCGCTATATATCTACTTCTCAAATGTTCATACATGCGACTGGCTTTGAATACCCCATTCTCACAACACTTCTCCATAGCTCCAATCACTCCATCGTCCCCTTCTGATTCACTCTCAATGGCATTCCTAATTGCAATGAGAACTCTCCATAAGTATGTAGAGTTATTACCAGGAGAGGTCACTGTCCACTGAGAAGACGAGAGGTAGACTGTGTGGATCCATTTCACCCATAGGGATGAGGCGTCCCTATGTACATCCCACAGTGCACTTGCCAAGAGAGCCTTGTTCCAAGTGCTAATGTCCTTCAACCCTAGCCCCCCTGCATTCTTGGGTTGAATGATGTCATTCCAGCTCACCGGGCTCACCTTCGTTCCCCACAAGAACCTACGAATAATGGTCTCCACTTTTTTGACCACCACTATTGGAATTTTGACAATACCACACCAAAAAGATAGAATACCATATATCCCAGATGTGATCAATTCCAATCTCCCGGTGAATGACAACAGCTTAGAAGACCAAGATTGTATCATATTGTTTATGTCATTCAGAAGGGGTGTAAAATCCTCCACACCTATTCTCCTGCTACAGATGGGAATTCCCAAGTATTTGAAAGGAATATTACCAGAATTAAAAGGAAGAATCTGAGCAATCCTACGACGCACTCGGGTCGACACACCCGAAGTAATGAGGCTTGATTTCTGAGGATTTGCAGATAACCCAGAGACTTCAGAGAATCCTGTCAATATCCTTTGAACACACCTAGCAGTTGCTACATCTCCATAGCCCACAATCAAAAGATCATCCGCAAATATCAGATGTGAGACACCCACACGTTTACAGATTCTAAAGTGGAATCTGTATTCATGTAGATCTACAGCTCTATTCATCAATCTACTAGAATACTCCATGCATATAACAAAGAGGAGGGATGAAATCGGATCACCTTGTCGGAGGCCTCTTTTACCTCTGAAGAAACCTTCCGGTTTGCCATTGATGAGTAAGGAGTAAGAAGTAGTAGTAACACACTGCTCGATCCAACTGCAATAGGTAGGGGGAAAACCCAGTCCCCTAAGCAATTCAAAGAGATATTTCCAGCTAACAGAGTCATAAGCCTTGGAAATGTCCACTTTAACTGCCATCCTAGGGGAGATAGTCCCCACTCTCCGTCCATAACCCCTGAAGATCTCCTCCGCTAGCATCACACAATCCCTCATTTTCCTTCCTTTGATAAATCCAAACTGGGAATGACTTATTAAGGAGGGAAGACAACCTCTGAGTCGGGCGGCCAAGATTTTAGATATGATTTTGTACACAGTGTTACAACAAGAAATGGGTCTAAAATCTTGAACTCTCGGTTCATGGTTCTTTTTTCGGAATCAAGGAAACAAAAGTAGCATTCAACTGTTTTAACAGTTTTCCTTTCCGAAAGAATTCCTTCACGGCCGACACTACATCTCCACCCACGACATTCCAAGCACTCTGAAAGAAAGCTGAGGTATAGCCATCCGGACCCGGAGATTTATTTTTGTTGATTGACCACAATGCTTCCTTAATCTCCGCTTCTTCTACTGGTACAACCAGACTGCTTGCCTCCATAGAAGAAAGAATCGGTCCTCTCTCCAACACCTCCTGCTCCACTGATTGAGTAGTCAGACTCTCTTCACCCAGAATTGATTGATAATAATTTAGGAAGGTATCAATCAATTCTTGGTAAGAGGAAGTGGCCCCACTATCAGTGTGAAGAGAATGAATATCATTCCTTGCTCCATTGCTACGAATAAGGGAATAGAAGTACTTAGTGGCACGATCCTGGTTTTTTATATGCTTGTGTTTGAGAACCTGCATAAGAAAGTTAGCCTCACAATCCTCCAAGTGCTTCAGTTTCCTCAGCTCCTCACTGATCTCCTGGTGTAGCTCATGGTTATTCAAAGTTGACATAAAGAGGGATTGGAGGTGATGTAGGCGGTCTTTCCCTCTTGCTACCCTTTCAGAAATGTGTTGGTAATTCTGTTTGTGCAGTTGCTTGAGTGGATTCTTTAGACTTTTCAATTTCTGGCATAGGATGAACTGCTTTGTACCTGCTACCTGTACCTGCCAATAAGAAGAGACAAGAGCAATGAAATTATCATGGTTAGTCCAAAAGTTACAGAATCTGAAGGGTCTTATATAGTGAGGGCTTTGGTGCACCTGTCTGAAAGCTTCACGTTGCTGGCCAGTTCGGCAGTTGGCTTGGCATAGGTCTGATCAGCGACGGGAATCATGGTGTGGGGAGGAACGAAGTCGCATGAAAGGCAGGCCACCGGCGACTGCACAATAGCGAGCAGAATTTTTTTCAGCTGTAAATCATCGCTGGAAACGGATGACCGGTGTGCATACTGCTGGGCTGGTGCAGCGCTCTCCGGCGGGTGTTGAAAGATGGAGCAACGTCATATGGTGTTTTTTTTCCTGACCGGCCATCATATATTCTTCCGATGAAAGCTGCTGTTATTCCAGCGTGAAGGAAGAGGCTCCGACGTTTGCAGATTGTGATCGACGGCCTCTGTTGAAGGCTGCTAGGATGATGCTCGAATCTGCGATGAGTGATTTCTGTCCGGCGGCATGTTTTCTGTCGTGTTTTCCGAAAACCATTTTTTCGGTGAGAGGTGTCGGTGGAAGATTGAGAAGGATATACACTAAGTGTTAATTATGCTTCCCTCCATTACTCCCTTCTTTAATAAATCATGCAAAAGACAAAATGAAATTGGTTTGAGTGGGAAGGTGGATGTTGTTTATTGATAAACTTCCAAAATGTGGTGAAAATGGACAGATGGTGGAGCATACACAAATAATATCTAAAGGATAGTGGGAAGAGGATGATAGTGAAAAGCATGCACAAAATAATAGTGGAGGATGAGGTGTGTCGGGTGGGTGATGGAGAAAGGACAAATCATTTAGTGGTTGGAGAATTTTTATAGTACCCATCATCTTCACCTCCAAAACATGATGAAAGTGGGTGATGGAGGTATGCATAATATAATGGATGCATGCACAACTTGAAAGTAGAGATTGAGACATCAATTGTGATAGTGCATTTTCTTCGTCAATTTCACCATTGAAAGTTTTTTTTTATACATGGTGTATGGGCTTGACGTGTGGATATGGGCTTGACGTGTGGATATCGATCCCCGTCTGCGTTGCCCACATTCGTGCTTGATGGCGAACAATCAAATTCGCCAATATATACTCCCTCCGTCCCATTTCAAATGACACACTTTCCATTTTGGATTGTCCCACAAAAGTTTGCACCTTCCAAAAAAAGCAAAAAGTCAAACACAATCACCCTTCCTCATTCACTTTATTTACAAAAAAATCACCCCTACCTAACTTACTTAACATACTTTATCATTTATTTATTACCCATAAAATATCATAATACCCCTAAAAGTTATCACTTTCTTAATCTCCGTGTCGGAAAGAGGTGTGCAGTCTTTTTCGGGACAGAGGGAGTAACTGTTTATAATCGATTTAATTATTTGATTATTGTTATATATACTATGCATGATTCTCTGGGATTTACTGCTTATTTGCCGTAATAGGAGCATGCTAAGTTGCGTATTTTATCTTGAATATTATATGCATGTAAAAACCCTCTAATTGAATAACTAAGTGGGAGAGGGATTGGTCATGATCCCGCGGCCTCCATTATTGATTTATTAAGTGATACAAATAAGCTTATGTGTCGGCTATAGTGCCTTCCTCCCCAACGGATGAGTTTTATTTGTGGATCAATGGAATAAATTTCATTAAATAATTATTATTTGTAATGTGATGTAAATAAGCTTATGTGTCGGCTATAGTGCCTTCCTCCCTAACGGATGAGTTTTATTTGCGGATCACTGGTACAAATTAAGAATTGATGGTTAAAGGAAATTATTTGAGGGCGTGTGGACTTCTCTAACTGTAAGACACACAATCTTGAGTAACGTACTTATATCAAATAATGGTATACACTTAGGTGCAATTAATATGTATCCTCCCCAACGGAATCACTGCTATTAAATTGCATGGCTAAAGGACAACCGACTATTAATCATTGAGTCATAAGGTTAATTATGACGTATGGAATTAATGGGTAAAACCTTCTCTTGCGAATGTTCGGATTTGTAAACGTCCACACTAATGTGGCTTGCAAATTCACGGTGCTTGAGATGTCGGTGAATTTATTTTATATAGTTTATTGAGGGAATCAATATAAAATTTTAAATTCGAATAGTTTGATCGTCGAATTTATTTAATTGATTCTCAGATTTTTCGAATAATATAAAACCTTCTCTTGCGAATGTTTGGATTTGTAAACGTCCACACTAATGTGGCTTGCAAATTCACGGTGCTTGAGATATCGGTGAATTTATTTGAAAAGTTTGATCATCGTATTAATTTACTTGATTCTCTGAATTTTTGAATAATTTATTTCACTTATTATTTACTAAAGGAAATTATATTTACTCCTCCATAATTATTTGATTAGAAAAAAATCTTGATTTTAATTGTTACTGCTTGAGAAAATAAATTTGTATTCTCACTAAAGATGCCTTTTGATGCCTATATAAGTCTTAAGTGAAGAAGTGAGATGTTCATAGAAATATGATGGTCTCACGCAACCCTTAAAATACTTGAGAAAGTTAAAAAGGCAAGAGGTTATGGTTAGCTTGATGAATGAATTGGAAATACTTGGAATAGAAATTGAACATAATGATGATAAGATAAATACACGGGTTAACTACGAGAGTAGTGATTGTTGCAGTAGGAGTTGTTTTTTTATCTTATGATAGGAATAAATGTTTGAATTTGAAGAATTGTCTTTATGTACATTTTCATAGAAAGAATTTCATTTCGATTTCTATGTATTTACAGATTAATACTCTATTTTATTTAAATGACATGGTCATTATAATGAAAATTGGAGCTATAATCTGTAATGGTACGATAGTGACAATTTGTTCACTCTAAAATCATGTTTATCTCACGAATGCAATAAATAGTAATTAATAATGCATCTTCTAATCTTATAAGAGAAATAAACCTTCGGAGATAAACTAAACATACTTTTGGCATCTAAAACTGAATCATTTTACTTAAGTACGAATCGAAAGTTGATAGCCAAACTATCGAACTATTGACTCTTACTTGGAAGTGAATATGATTAGTTACCTTTTCAAGGCAAAGGGGTATAAAGCCGTGAAAAGATATGTTGGAAATGTTCATTCTGATTTAAGCGATCCTAAGATTATCCTGTTGAGAGGTGTTTATGAATATTAAAGATTATTCTTGGAACAAGATATATTTATTTGATGCACAGCAAGTTTGAGTACTATGATTAATTCAAGAAGTACATGACTGATGCAGTGAAGCGTCATGGAAAATATATCAAGTTATTACAATTTAAATCGTGATGGCGAGTACCTCTTAAGATAATTTAGGAGCTGATAATCAGAGGTTGGGATTGAATCCCAAGTTAATTACACCGGGCAAACCCCAGCTGTATGGTGTGATGGAAAGAAGGAATAAGACTCTTATAGATATGGTTATATAGATGATGAATTATTATGATATTACTAAAATTTATTTTATGGGTAAGCCCTAAAAACAGCATGTCGAATGTTTGTCTGTTTGTGGGATATCATAGAAAAATGAAGAATTATTTATTTAAATAGTCCAAAAGATCAGAAAGTGATTGTTAACACGAACACTGAATTTTGGAAAAGGACTATGTAATAAATTACAAAGCCATGTATAAAATTGTTCTAAAAGGGTGTGAGAAGAGAAACATAAATTTTAATATCAAGAATACAAGACGATATACCATAAGTAAACTGCAACACGTGTCACGTCTGATACACAATTGCATGTAGTGCCTTATCGTAGTGGGAATTTTATTTTGGGAGAGTCGTGAGACTCGGTCCCTAGTTAACATGAAATCGACCCATGAACATGACGAAGCACTACAAGATCGAAATGCACCATCTTAGCAAGTTGCAATATTTTTTTATGAAATTAAATCTGGAAGCTAGTAGAACCACTAAGTGGTGTGAAAACCATTGGAAGTGGTCATACAAAATAAAAGAGGATCGATCACATTATGTCAATCCAGATTCTTTTATTTGTTGCTGCTCATATTAAATTATGAGGTATAGCAAATAGATGCCAAGACAGCTTTCCTGATTGGAAATCTTGAGGAAAACATCTATGTGAAGTAACCAGAGTAATTCATTGCATAGAGCTAGGAGCATTTTGAGTGTGAGCTTAAAAGTGTCCATCAATGGACTAAAGCAAACATCAAGATCATGACACATCCGTTTTGATTAGGAAATCCAGTCATATGGATTTAATCAATGCTCAGATGAGTCTTGTGTATTAAAAAGAGTGACGGAAATATGTTGGTATTTATTGTAAGTACGTAGATGGTATTTTGCTCATTGGAGACAATGAAAAAGTATTGTCGGGCATATGGGTATGGTTAATAAAGTAGTATAAAATGAAGGACTTACGAAAAGCAAAATATATCCTTTTGATCACAGTAAAATAGATCACAAGAAAGGATATTATGCTTGTCTCAAGCTTCATAAATTGATACAATCCTTACTCATTTTAGCATGTGACTTTATCTAAGGATTTGTGTCTTAAGATACAAAAGAAGATAAAATAGATAAATGTAGTTCCCTATGCTTCGGCAATAAGGAAGCTTAATCTATGGAATGCTATGCACGAGATTGGATATTTGTATTGTCAATGGCATGATCAGTAAGTATCAAGGTAACCCGAAACAAGAATATTGAATTATAGTAAGACATATTTGAAGTGCCTGAAGAGGATTGGAAATAATATGTAAGCTTACTGGACTAATTCATTACTTCTTGATGGTTACTTAGATTCGGATTTTTCAAATCATGGGGATTGCAGTAAATCCACCTCAAGGTTATGTGTTTAATGGAAGTAGATCCATACTATGGAGGAGTGTTATATAGAAATATATATTTTGGACTCTACCATGGAAAGATGATAAATTGGAGCCTTATGGCAGCCAAAGTATCTGTATGGTTCTAGAAACTTCATAATGGACTTAGATGTGATTCTGAGTTTGCCCAAAGTTATCACAATTTATTGTGATAAAAATGGTGCAGTTGCAAACTTGAAAGAATCACGAGTCCATAAGAAAATTAAACACATTGAAAGCTAGTACAACCTGATATGAGAAATCGTATGATGAGGGGAAGGTTGTTGTCACCTAGATTGCATCGGAAGATAACCTAGTAATCCTTTTACAAAGATCTTATGGCGATAGCTTTTAATGGTCATGTAGTGGGAATGGTAATCAGATGTATGGCAGAAAATAAGGCAGCATAGTCTTTTAGTATAAGTGGGAGATTGTTGGAATATATACTTGTTAGATTGTATACTAAAAGTCTAGCGTTTTGTATGAAAAATGTTATAACAATTAATTTGAAATGAGAATCATATGATCAAATGATTGCGTCTTATAATTTATTTATATGTTCGATGCAATAGTCCACTTACTTTATACTGTAGATAATATGTTGTGTGACAACACGCGGAAGATCATATTATCGGTTTCTTTATAAAGTATAAACAGATGCTCACAACCGAGATAGATAGGGACTCTCTATCGGTATGGTTGTAGTGTAGTTTGGTATTAGCTTGTCTTGGATATAGAATCACATTAGTGCTCTTGTGTATTGAGTAGGACCACTTGTGATTGTTCGACTTATACTGACTTATAGGAGAACTTGATCTCAGTTATTATGGATGTTCGTGCTCTTAATCCCTATACAATAACCTCGACGCGTAGGACAGTATATATTTCTTTGATTCATCAATGGGTGAGATTTAGATGCAATTAAATCAACAAACTCGGTGAGTTGGGAAATATTGCTGTCTCTATGGTGTACTGTTGATTGTAGAAGGAATCCGTGTCCGTCATAGGTTGATGATGTCCCCTTGAGGAGCTCATAAGGATTATCATGTAAACCCTGCAGGTGAAATTTATTCCGGCATGATAATGAGGTTGAGTGGTACTACTCTTGGATGAGATATTAATTAATTGGGTTGTCAGTAACTTAATTAATTAATGGACATTGTATATCTTAAACATGGGGTGACTAACAGGCTCATAATAAGAAGGAGCACAAAACGTAATTTTGGTATTGTTACGGTAGTGCAGTAATAATATTTTAGTGGAATATATTATTATAATTGGACTTAAGTATAAGCTTTGGGCTAAGCTTGGATACTTAAGCCCAATGGAGGCCCAACCCAATTTCTCCTCCTGGTCCCTGCTGTAGCCCATGTATATAAGTCACCTCAACTTGTTCTAAACCTAACTCTGCGCCTAACATACAAGAGAAAGAGAGTGAACAACATATTGAGGAGATCTCGTAGATCGTCGCCCACACGACGTCGAGGTCGACTTGGGACATACAGCAGAAGACCGGAAGGTCGTTTGCTGCTGCAGTTCGTCATGTTTCAAAATTTATATGAAATCGTACAGTTCTCCGATTTTGATGTATTATATACTGCCGAAAAGCTGTCGAAGAGATGATCGTCTGACCACAAAGACCACTCAATTCCGACATCAGAAGAGGAAGTTATGGCTATTCTCGTGGGACTGCAGGCTGACAGCGAGAATTCAACCTCTACACCAACCCTTGGTGAAAGGTAATGCGTTTCATGTACTTGCTTCCGCTGCTTGTTAGAAATGCATGAAACCCTAACGGGTCACGTTAATCAAACGATCGAACACCAACAATTTGTATCAGAGCTTCGTTTTTGTGGTGAAGCGTGACACGTTAGGCGAGGGTTTATGTGATTAATTTTTCAGAATTAGGATCGCATGTTTAGGGTTTTGGTTTTATTGCGCAAACTATGAATATCCCTATGTGATATATACCCTATATCATATCTATTCGTCCATGTTTGTGTGTGAGAGGATTCGACGAAAACTGTTCGTCAATTTCACATGCAAGGAAGAAAAAGAGGGCAAAAATAGAATTACGTTTTTGAGAGAAAATCCAGCGTAGTGATATTGCAGAGGCAATAACTGGAGTTTCAACGGTCGGATTGATCTGAATTTTGGTCGGCACGTTCAGACGTTGTGGATGTACATTCTGAACGGTGGAGATCGAATTTGGAGCTTTTTCGTGCTGGGATTACGCTGAAAACAGAAGCAGATTTTTGGGCGATTCTGTTTTGCGCAGTCGAGGGAAAAGAATCATTTTTCACAAAATAATTATTGGATCGACCTGTAATTTGGACAGCATGTTCAAGACTAATAGTGGTAGATTTTGGATGGGGGAGATTGGATTCTGAGGTTCTTGCAGTTTCGAACTACGAATAATAGTTGGTGTAGTTTGGTGTTGCGCGTTGGGCTGAACTTGGTTCCATGCAAGTAGGCCCTTGGTCGAGCGACAGTCCGGGCGAGGGGCGCTCGTCAAGGCACTTGGAGCGCTCCCTGACATGATTGATGGCGGGCCATGATGATGGACGTCTTGGGGCACAAGCAATCGTGCTTGTTGCGTAAGGCATCGATTCCACAGTTGGAGTGTCGGACAAGACATTCAAATTTAGAGGCGATTTTATTCCTTATATATAACTTTCATAATTGATTTAATTGTCTATTAATGTTATATATATATATATATATATATATATATATATATATATATATATATGGATGCATGATCTCTATGATTTATTGTCTTATATAGAAGCATGCTAGATTGCGTATTATATTTGGTATATTATATGCATGTATTGCTAGACTCTTGGATAAGGCATCCAATTTTAGAAAATTAATTCCTAATATATAAATGCCATAATAGATTGTATATTATTGTTATATATGGATGTCGAATTAATTCTTAATATATGACTGCTATAATTGATTTAATAATCTATTATTATCATATATAGATGTCAAATTAATTCCTAATATATAACAGCTATAATTAATTGTCTATTATTGTTATATATGGATGTTGAATTAATTCCTAATATATAACTGACATAATTGATTTAATTATCTATTATTGTTATATATGGTTGCTCATCGATATCGATAATTTTGATAGTCTAGATGATATCGACGATCGATATCGATAGTTTTGGAATTTTGATAATCTTGATGTTTTTCGAATATTTGATAATCTAGTCGATATCGATGATTTTGATAATCTGGACGACATCGACGGTCGATATCGATGGTTTCGAAAATTGGACAATCTGAAAATTTCAAAAATTTAATAGTCTGGAAGTCTTTGCTGGTATTCGTACTTGGTGGCGAACAATCGAATTCGCTGATATATAACTGTTAATAATTGATTTAATTATTTATTATTGTTATATATGTATGCATGACTCTCTGTGATTTACTGCCTTATGTGTCGTAATAGAAGCATGCTAGCGTTGCGTATTTTATTATGAATATCATATGCATGTAAAAACCCTCGATGTTAAATAACTAAGTGGGAGAGGGGATTGGTAAAAATTCCCGCGGCCTCCACTATTGGTTTGTAAGTGATGCAAGTATACTTGCGTGTTGGCATAGACCTTCCTCCCCATCGGATGAGTATATTTGTGGATCACTGGTACAGACTTCATTAAATAATTATTGTTTGTAATGTGATGTACATGAACTTGCATGTTGACATAGACCTTCCTCCCCATCGGATGAGTTCATTTGCGGATCACTGTATAAACTTATAATTGATGACTGTAGGAAGTTATCCTAGTGCGTGTGTACTTCTCCATCTGTAAGGCACATAAGCTTGGGCCGCGGACTTGGGGTCAATAATGGTGTACACTTAGATGTAAATAATAAGTATCCTCCCCATCGGAGTCACTGCTTTTATTTGCATGGCTAAAGAGTAACCGACTATTAATTATTTTGTCATGAGGTTAGGTTGACAAATGAATTTAATGGGTAAAATCTTCTCTTGTAAATGTTTGGGTTTGTAAACGTCCACACTATCGTGGCTTGCAGACTCACGGTACTTGAGATGTCGGTGAATTTTAATTTTATATTGCTTTGAGGGAATCAATATAAATGGATAAAATTCGAAGATTTGATCGGTGTATTTATTTGTGATTCTCTGAATTTCAAATGGTTTTATCTCGCTTAATATTTACTGAAAGAAAATATATTTACTAGTCCAAAATTAGATGATTAGAAAAGAATCTTGGTTTCGTATTTTACTGCTTAGGAAAATATAAATGTGTGTTCTCACTAAGGATGTCCCATGATGCCTAGTAAAGTCTCTAGTGAAGAGGTGAGAGGTTCATAGAAATATGATGGTCTCATGCGATTCTTCAGATACTTGAGTAAGTCATAAAGGCAAGAGGTCATAGGTAAATTGATGAATGAATTGGAAAAGTTTGGAATAGAAATTGAAAGGGAAATCTGGATCAATTTATTCTTCATAGTTTGCCAAGATGTTTTGAGCAAGTTCCACCTGAATTACAAGAGGTTGTGTATGGTGGGGAACTTCTGACAAAACATGTGGCAAAGGAAATCCAATTTCATCAAGATGTGAACAAAGTTAGTATCTCATTCACTAGTCGTTGAAGCATGATTAGTGATGGCATGTGCTAACACATTGTGTGTAGATACCAGAATCACTAATAGCGTGCAACTAAGTGATGATGAGATTGTTGAGTACATGGGTAAAACTACAAAAGTAGTGGTTATTGCAGTGTGAGTTGTTTATTTATCTTACGATATGAATAAATGTTTGATTATGAGAAATTGTCTTTACGTACGTTTTCATAGAAAGAATTTCATTTCAGTTTCTATACAAATACGGATGGATGCACCATTTCATTTAAATGACATGGTCATAGTAATGAAGGATGGAGCTATAATCTATTGTTGTACGTTGGCGACAATTTGTTTACTCTTAAATCATGTTTATCCTACGGATGCAACAAATGTAATTAATAATGCGTCTTCTAATCCTAATAAGAGAAAGAATCTTTTGAAAATGATTAGATGGATGATGAATTATTTGGAATTACTAAATTCATTTTATGGGTATACCCTAGAAATAGCAATTCGTATGAATGTTTGTTTGGTTGTGGGATATCCTAGAAAAATGAAGGGTGGTGATTTATTTAGTCCAAAAGATCAGAGTGTGATAGTAAACACAAAAACTAGATTTTTAGAAATGGACTATGTAATAAATCACAAACCTATGTATAAATTGTTATAAAGGAAGTGAGAGGAAAAACACAAAGTAGCCGTACCAAGTGTACAAGAGGATTTACCACAAAGTAAACTGCAACGCGTGTCACGTCTGATACATAATTTCGTGTAGTATCTTGTCGCAGTGGGAGGGTTGTTCGACAACCTGTAAGATATATGTTTTGGAAGAGTCGTGAGACTTGGTCCCTAGAAAACATAAAATGGACCCACGGAAATGACGAAGCACTACAAGATTAAAATGCGATATCTTAGCAATGCAATGATGTTGAAATAGAATCGATAAATTCTAAATTAGATCTTGGAGCTTGTAGAACCACTATATGGTGTAAAAGTCATTGGAAGTGGTCATACGAAATAAAAGAGGATCATATGGGTAAGGTGAAAACCTTGAAAGCTAAGCTTGTTGCGAAAAGGTATACTCAGAAAGAAAGGGTTCGATTATGAGGAAACCTATTCGCCGATGGCTATGCTTATGTTGATTCGGACTCTTTTATATGTTGCTACTCATGTAAAATATGAGAGATAGCAAATAAATGTTAAGACAGCCTCCTGATTGAAAGTCTTGAGGAAAACATCTGTGTTAAGCAACTAGAGTGATTCATTGATAAGGGCTAAGAGCATAGTGATAGTAAGCTTAAAATTGTCCAATGATGGACTAAAGCAAGCTTCAAGATCATGAAATATCTTTGATGAGGAAATCCATTCATATGGATTTATTCAATGCGCGGATGTGTCTTGTGTATTGAAAAGAGTGACGAAAACATGGTGGTATTCCTTGTACTATACGTAGATAGTATTTTGCTCATTGGAGATAATGAAAGAGTATTGTCGGGCGTATGGGTATGGTTAATAAAGCGGTATAAGATGAAGGACTTAAGAGAAGTAAAAATATCCTTTTGATCACGGTAATACAGGTCACAAGAAAGGATATTATGCTTATCTCAAGCTTCATGAAATGATACGATCCTTACTTTGTTTTAGCATGTGACTTTATCTAAAGAAATGTGTCGTGAGACACAAAGAAGATAAAGAAGATAAAAGTGGTTCCTTATTCTTCGGCGGATAGGATATCGTAAGGAATGCTATGAATGAGATTGGATATCTATTTTGCTGAACGCATAAACAGTGGGTATCAACGTAACTCGGAACAAGAATGATGAACTGTGGTAAGACATATATGAAGTGCCTGTGAAGGACTAAAAATTATATGTGGGCTTACCGGACAGATTCACTGCTTCTTATGGGTTACAAAGATTCAGATTTTTCAAATCAGATAAGGACGGCAGTAAATCCACCTTAAAGGTTATGTGTTTAATTTTAGGAAGTAGAGTCATAATGTGGAGGAGTGTTATATAGAAATATATTTCAGACTCTGAATTCCATCATGGAAAGATGATAAATTGGAGCCTATGAGGCAGCCAAAATATCTATATGACTCTAGAAACTTCATAATGGACTTTGAAGTGTTTCTAAGTTTGCCCAAGGTTATCACAATTTATATTGATGGTATTGGTGCAGTTGCAAACTTGAAGGAATCACGAATTCATAAGGCAATTAAACACATGGAGAGCGAGTACCACCTGTTACGAGAAATCGTATGATGAGAGGAAGGTTGTTGTCGCCTATATTGCATCGGATGATAACCAATTAAATCTATTTAAAAGGACCTTAAAGCGAGAGCTTTTAATGATCGTGTAGTGGGAGTGGGAATTAGATGTATGGCGGAAGACATGATAGCATAGTCTTTTAGTATAAGTGGGAGATTGTTAGATTGTATACTAAAAGTCTAGCTTTTTGTATGAACAAAGCTATAACAATTAATTTGAAATGAGAATCATATGATCAAATGATTGTGTCTTATAATTTATTTATATGTTCGATGCAATAGTCCACTTACTTTATACTGTAGATAATATGTTGTGTGACAACACGCGGAAGATCATATTATCGGTTTCCTCATAAAGTATAAACAGATGCTCACAACCGAGATAGATAGGGACTCTCTATTGGTATGGTTGTAGTGTGGTTTGGTATTAGCTTGTCTTGGCTATAGAATTACATTAGTGCGCTTGTGTATTGAGCAGGACCGCTTGAGATCGTTCGACTTATACTGACTTATAGGAGAACTTGATCTCAGTTATTATGGATGTTCGTGTTCTTAATCCATATACAATAACCTCGACTCGTAGGACAGTATATATTTCTTTGATTCATCAATGGGTGAGATTTAGATGCAATTAAATTAACAAACTCGGTGAATTGGGAAATATTGTTGTCTCTATGGTATGCTGTTGATTGTAGAAGGAATCCGTGTCCGTCATAGGTTGATGATGTCCCCTTGAGGAGCTCATAAGGATTATCATGTAAACCCTGCAGGTGGAATTTATTCCGGCATGATAATGAGGTTGAGTGGTACTACTCTTGGATGAGATATTAATTAATTGGGCTGTCAGTAACTTAATTAATTAATGGACATTGTATATCTTAAACATGGGGAGACTAACGGGCTCATAATAAGAAGGAGCCCAAAACGTAATTTTAGAATTGGTACGGTAGTGCAGTAATAATATTTTAGTGGAATATATTATTATTATTGGATTTAAGTATAAGCTTTGGGCTAAGCTTGGATACTTAAGCACAATGGAGGCCCAACCTAATTTCTCCTCCTGGTCCCTGCTGTAGCCCATGTATATAAGTCACCTCAACTTGTTCTAAACCTAACTCTGCGCCTAACATACGAGAGAAAGAGAGTGAACAGCATATTGAGAAGATCTCGTAGATCGTCACCCACACGACGTCGAGGTCGACTTGGGACATACAGCAGAAGACCGGAAGGTCATTTTCTGCTGCAGTTCGTCATATTTCAAAACTCATATAAAATCATATAGTTCTCCGATTTTGATGTATTATATACTGACGAAAGCCGTCGAAGAGAGGATTGTCCGACCACAAAGACCACTCAATTCTGACATCAGAAGAGGAAGTTATGGCTATTCTCGTGGGACTGCGCAGGCTGACAGTGAGAATTCAACCTCTACACCAACCCTTGGTGAAAGGTAATGCGTTTCATGTTTACTTGCTTCCGCTGCTTGTTAGAAATGCATGGAACCCTAACGGGTCACGTTAACCAAATGATCGAACACCAACAATACTAAAAGTCTTGCTTTTGGTATGAACAATGTTTATGATAATATTTGAAATGAGAATCATGTGATCAAACGTTTGTAATAATAATGTTGTTGCAAAAGTCCATTTACTTTATACTGTAGATAATGTGGTGTGCGGCGTCACACGGAAGATCATATTATCGGCTCCGTATAAAGTATAAATAGATGTTCACAATCGAGATAGATGGGGACTATCTATCGGTATGGTTATAGTGTAATTTGGAATTAGTTTGTCTTGACTATAAAATTACACTAGTGCACTATGAGTGTATTGAGCAGGACCATAGTTGAGATCGTTCAATTTATACTGACTATATAATAGAACTTGATCTTTGATAGTTCGTACTCTTAATCCCTATACAATAACCTCGATACGTAAGCCAGTATTTATTTCTTTAATTCATCAATGAGTGAGATATAATAGTTAAATCAATATGCTCGCTGAATTGTGAGATAGTGTTGTCTCTATGGTGTGCTGTTGATTGTAGAAGGAATATGTGTCCTAATGGAATTGGTTGATGATGTCCCCTTGAGGAGCTCATAATGTTTATCATATAAACTCTGCAGGTGGATTTATTCCGACATGATAATAAGGTTGAGTGGTACTACTCTCGATTAATATATTAATTAATTGAGTTGTCAGTAACTTAATTAATTAATGGGCATTGAATCTTAAACACGGGGAGATCAACGAGCTCATAATAAGAAGGAGCCCATAAACGTAATTTGGGATTAGGGTGGCAATTCAATAATATTTCTTTAGTGGAATAATTTATTATTATTGGTCTTAAGTATAAGTTTTGGGCTAAACTTGGATACTTAACCAATGGGAGGCCCACACCCTAGTTTCTCCTCCTAGTCCCTGTTGTAGTCTATATATAGCCACCCTCAGCAGCCTATTCACTTGTTCACTCATAACACCACATACACAACTTACGTCTAAGAGTCGTAAGGGTCGTGAGGGGCTGCAGATTGAGCTCTCCTTGGTGATCGTTGCCACACAACGTCAAGGAGAGGCTTAGAAATACAACAGAAGACCGGAAGGTCGTTCATCATTCATCCAGAAGGTCGTTCACTGTTCATCCTCTACATCGAACCTGGTGAAAGGTAATTCTGCTCTTGTTTTTCCGCTACAGTAGAATTACATGATGTCCTAATTGTTCACGTTAGCCTTAAAGATCCGTAACGCCAACAAACACAAGAAAAGAATAAGAGTTAAAACAGTAAAAAAAGAAAAATAATCATAATAAACTAGAAATAACAAAAAGATATTTTACGCCGTCCCCGGCAACGGCGCCAGAAACTTGATGGGTGTTTTCTCAACACACAATTTAATCCCAAGTATGAAGGATATCAATTGTAGTTTCGAAGGTGACCAAGTTATATATCAAAACCCAAGGGACGGATAAATATCAATTTAATTATATCCTAGTAAATTATTATTGGATTATATACTAAAAGTCTTGCTTTTGTTATGAACAATGTTTATGATAATATTTGAAATGAGAATCATGTGATCAAACATTTGCAATAATAATGTTGTTGCAAAACTCCATTTACTTTATACTGTAGATAATGTGGTGTGCGGCGTCACAAGGAAGATCATATTATCGGCACCTTATAAAGTATAAGCAGATGTTCACAATCGAGATAGATGGGGACTATCTATCGGTATGGTTGTAGTGTGATTTGGCATTAGTCTGTATTGACTATAAAATTACACTAGTACACTTTGAGTGTATTGAGCAGGACCGCAGTTGAGATCGTTCAGTTTATACTGACTATATAATAGAACTTGATCTCTGTTATTCTGGAAGTTCGTACTTTTAATCCCTATATAATAACCTCGACACGTAAGCCAGTATTTATTTTTTTAATTCATCAATGAGTGAGATTTAATAGTTAAATCAATATGCTCGGTGAATTGGGAGATAGTGTTGTCTCTATGGTGTGCTGTTGATTGTAGAAGGAATCCGTGTCCTAATGGAATTAGTTGATGATGTCCCCTTGAGGAGCTCATAATGTTTATCATGTAAACCCTGCAGGTGGATTTATTCCGACATGATAATAAGATTGAGTGGTACTACTCTTGGTATATATATTAATTAATTGAGTTGTCCGTAACTTAATTAACTAATTGGCATTGAATCTTAAACACGGGGAGATTAACGAGCTCATAATAAGAAGGATCCCATAAACGTAATTTGGGATTAGGGTGGCAGTTCAATAATATTTCTTTAGTGGAATGATTTATTATTATTGGTCTTAAGTATAAGTTTTAGGCTAAACTTGGATACTTAACCAATGGGAGGCCCACACCCTAATTTCTCCTCCTGGTCCCTATTGTAGTCTATAAATAGCCACCTCAGTAGCCTATTCATTGGCAACTCAACTCACAACATACATAACTTATGTTTGAGAGTCGTAAGGTGTGAAGGGCTGCAGATTGAGCTCTCCTTGGTGATCGTTGCCCACACAACGTCAATGAGAGGCTTAGAAATACAACAGAAGACCGAAGGTTGTTCATCATTCATCCAGAAGGTTTTTTAGCTGTTCATCCTCTACATCGAACCCGGTAAAAGGTAATTCTGCTCTTGTTCTTCCACTGCAATAGAATTATATGAAGTCCTAATTGTTCACAATTGCCTAAGATCCAAAACGCCAACAATTATGACTGTGTTGGAATTATGATGGTTTTGGTTTTGAAGAGTAAGTAACAACTAATAATGAAAATAACAAGAAGAAGAGATAGTAGGTTGTGATCAAATAAGATGATAGGTAGTTCGTCAGGTCATCCAGTTTCACTTATTAATTCATACTTTCATGTGTCGATGTCCGACTCTGTCTTGTGGTTTATGGAAGCATCACTAAACCATGCAAATCTACTCTATAGACACAAGTAAATATGCATATGACACGTGTGAATATCCTCGGAGCAAGAGATATAACTCACCCCCCTTTCTAGGTACTATCATAATCAATTAATTCCCGTGCACTTAGTACTCTAACCCGATTTGATCTCCCTTTATAGGTACTATGAAATTATACTCTTTATCCTACTTATTAACCCGAATTCAATTCAATTAACAAGTATTTATATAAGGTAGTTCTAATAAGACTTCAGAATCCCTTCACTTAGAGTTATAACATGCATAAAACCCTGCTCATTAGTGAACGCACTCAACCAATAACCATGTTATGCATTCAGACTCTACACAACGATTATTGATGCATAAAATAACTTTGAGTATGGATTAAAAATGTACAATCTTATATAAAATAAACCATAAGTAGTGTTGTACGGAGTATACACACGAAATACAAATTAACTCATGAAACCTTCATAACCCTAGAACTACCAAAGCGGCTCTAGCCCATGATTGATCTAAGAGCAATCATGGATAGATGGACCGATCTTACTTGAACCTCCAGTGGAACTCTGTCACAGCCCCTCCGGATGATAGAAGATCGTCTCCTCCCAACACTACGTCTCCACGTCTTGTGAATTAGCATGAATCAGGTGTTGTTGGAGCTATTTGAGTGGTTTTACTAGTGAAAGTGGAGTTAAAGTATCAACAATTGAAGAGACAAAGTCGAGGCCATCCGAACCGTCAAAGAAAGAGAAGAGTTCGATCTGGGAGGAGGGTTCAACCTCTCCCGCAGGTCGAACTGGTGATGTGCAGTGTACAGAAGATAGGTTCGACCAAGACCAGAGGGTTCGACCTGATCATCAGGTCGAACCATGGTCGAACCAGCTCGCGGAAAGAGGGTTCAACCACGACATCGGGGTTCAACCTGCTCAGCTGGTCGAACCAGGTGCTGAATGTGTCCAATAACATGGTTAGACCTGTGGTTCGACCAAGGAGGAGTGGTTCGACCTGCATAGTTGGTCGAACCAGGTGTTGAATTCATCCAGAAGTGTGGTTCGACCTGTGGTTCGACTTGTGGAGATTGGTTCGACCTGTTTGCTAAGGTCGAACCAAGACACAGAAACTTACCTTATTCGGATTTTAGAGGCCTAAACGCGTGAGATCACTTGAAAAGCCCATTTCAAGCCCTAAAGACATGATTACAATTATAAAAGAAGGCTCATGCAGTCCAGAAAATAGAGCTTTTGATAGAGCTTTTGATAGAGCTTTGGATCGAGAACCAAGACGTGGAGACGTAGAGTTGGGAGGAGAGCGATCTTCCATCATCCGGAGGGGCTGTGACAGAGTTCCGCTGGAGGTTCAAGTAAGATCGGTCCATCTAACCATGATTGCTCTTAGATCAATCATGGGCTAGAGCCGCTTTGGTAGTTCTAGGGTTAAGAAGATTTCATGAGTTAATTTATCTTTCGTGTGTATACTCCGTACAACACTACTTATGGTTTATTTTATATAAGATTGTACGTTTTTAATCCATACTTAAAGTGATTTTGTGCATCAATAATCGTTGTGTAGAGTCTGAATGCATAACATGGTTATTGGTTGAGTGCGTTCACTAATGAGCAGGGTTTTATGCATGTTATAATTCTAAGTGAAGGGATTCTGAAGTCTTATTAGAACTACCTTATATAAATACTTGTTAATTGAATTGAATTCGGATTAATAAGTAGGATAAAGAGTATAATTTCATAGTACCTATAAAGGGAGATCAAATCGGGTTAGAGTACTAAGTGCACGGGAAATAATTGATTATGATAGTACCTAGAAAGGGGGGTGAGTTATATCTCTTGCTCCGAGGATATTCACACGTGTCATATGCATATTTACTTGTGTCTATAGAGTAGATTTGCACAGTTTAGTGATGCTTTCATAAACCACAAGGCAGAGTCGGACATCAACATACGAAAGTATTAATTAATAAGTGAAACTGGATGACCTGACGAACTACCTATCATCTTACTTGATCACAACCTACTATCTCTTCTTCTTGTTATTTTCATTATTAGTTGTTACTTACTCTTCAAAACCAAAACCATCATAATTGATATCCTTCATACTTGGGGATTAAATTGTGTATTGAGAAAACACCCATCAAGTTTCTGGCATCGTTGCCGGGGATGGCGTAAAATATCTTTTTGTTATTTCTAGTTTATTAGGACTATTTTTCTTGTTTTACTGTTTTAACTATTATTCTTTTCTTGTGTATACTCACGAGATCAAAGAAAGGAGAACTTGAACCCTATAATCCTGAGATTGGAGCATCGTCGAAAAAGAAGAAGAAGAGGAAGAGTAAGGCTAAGATCATAGATCCAACTGAAGCTCTTAACCTTGGAGTTGAAGTTGACGAGCAGATTTCGCAAATGATTGAAGCTGCAACCGAAGTAAATTTGGAAGCAGAGACAGTCGACATGGCAGCGAATCTTGATAATCTAGCCATCCGGGAGGTTTTCAAGAATAATGGGGCTGGAAATTTTGGGCTTCTAGGAGCGAGAGGGGCGAATGCAGATTTCAATCTTCATCCCGCTCTTATTAGCATGATAGAAAGGAACTCCTTTTCAGGAGGGTCTTTCAAGAATCCGCAGCAACATCTAAACAAGTTCTTGGGCTATGCAAGTACTCAAAAAGACGCAGGAGAACATGAAGATGCTAGGAAGATCCTTTTGTTTAAATTCTCGTTTACTGAAAAGGCGAGAGATTGGTACGGCACTATAAACGCAGCTGAGTGCACAACTTGGGAGCAATTGAAGTTAACATTCTTGGAGAGATACATGTCACCTTCAAAGGTGTTTAAGATGAAACAACAGATTAACCAATTTGCTATCGATGGAAGAGAGAAGTTTCATGAAGCGTGGGACAGATTCAAGGACATGCTTCATAAGTGTCCTCAACATAGGCTATCTAAAGCTTAATATATCAACATATTCTACAACGGATTGGACTGTGATTCACGTGTGTTATTGGATGCTTCTTCTAATGGAGCACTGCTTACTAAGTCATCCATAGAGGCCGAGAAGTTGTTTGAAGATATTTCGATGAATTTGAGGGATTGGCCAACTGATAGAGTTAGAGGTACTTACGTCCTTGGAAAAGTGGCTAAGGCTGAACATGTTATGGTGAAAACAAGTAGAGAAGAAGAGATCGTCTCTAGCTTGTCGAATATCAACAAGTTACTTGAGTCCTAGCAAAAGCAAATCAGCGATATATCTCAGCACGTACCAATCATGCAGCAGGAAGTTATGAATGAGGGGCCGATCCAACAGGATATGGAAGAAGCAAACTATGCTATGGGCCAAAGCATTCAAGGAACAAGGTTTCAAAATCAGGGGAACCGAAATTACCAAGGGAACTACAACAATTGTGGTCCCTCGGGTAATTATCAATAGCCTAGAAGGCCAGAGTTTTCATGCAGTAATCCTAACAATGCAATTAACCTCCGATGGGTGTTGATCCGGGTGCGAAAGTGGAAGAAAGAAAGCTGAGTTTTGAGGATACGGTGAACAGGTACATGGCTAGGAATGATACTAGAGTGGATCGTCTTGAGGCCAAGTTAGAAAAGAAGATTGATGCAAACCATGAGAATTTGTCCAAGCAAGTGAGGGACCTTACATTGTTGATGGGGGAGATGGCAGGAAGTATTAACAAGCTCTCTCAAACTATTGAAAAAGGAAAGCTCCCGTCTCAAAGTATTGAGAATCCAACCTGCAGCTGGTTCGACCTGGCCTACAGGTCGAACCATGGTCGAACTAGACCATTCAGAGCACTCTGTTTTTCCAGATGATCGGTTCGGCCAAAGCAAGGATGGTTCGACCTGGACAGAAGGTCAAACCCAAGTCGAACCACACAACTTGGAGCACCCTATTTTGTCACAGCAACGGTTCGAACACGACGAACATGGTTCGACCAATCTATCTTGTCGAACCTTGGTCGAACCGAAGGGCAAAAAGAGTACAGTAGGCCGGTTCGACCTAGGGGGCAGTGGTTCAACCTACCAAACAGGTCGAACCCACGTCGAACCTCAATTTCAGAAAAAAAGATTAGTCTTCCAGACGATCGGTTCGACCATTACGTACCTGGTTCGACTTGTTCATCAGGTCGAACCAAGGTCGAATCCGTCTGAAACATGCCTATTGTTACACCAAACACTCTCTATGATGTGGATGCTACTCCAGTGGTTCAGAATGAACAAAACACAGAGATTATAGCAGAGAAGAAGTGGGAGAGAGCCAAGCGATTGAGAGCCGAGAAGGATAAAGTGGGAAAGGTTGAACGTGATGAATGGGGTATTCCCAAAACAAAGATACCTCCGCCGTTCCCTTATTGGTTCGTGAAGAAGGTATTGGAAGAGAAGTTCAAGAGATTTTTAGAGATCATGAACAAGATAAGCTTGAGCATTCCTTTCTCGGAATCAATAATGGAGATGACATACTATGCCCGATTTCTTAAGGACATATTGTTGAAGAAGAGGAGTTTGAATGGAGTTGAAATGGTGAACTTGTCTGAAAATTGCAGCTCGATCATCCAAAAGAAGCTGCCACAAAAGATGAAGGATCCGGGAAGCTTCACTATCTTGTGTGAGATTGGAAAAGGGCCGGCACGACGAGCTTTGTGCAATCTAGGGGCAAGCATCAATTTGATTCCATTGTCTATCTTTCAGAGGCTTGGTTTGGGGGAGTTGTCTCCTACAACAGTTGCTCTACAATTGGCTGACAGGTCGATGACGTTTCCGAAAGGTATCATTGAAGATGTTCTCGTCAAAGTGGAGAAACTAGTCTTTCATGTGGATTTTCTTGTGCTAGAGATGAATGATGACAAGGATAATATCCCTTTAATCTTGGGGAGACCTTTCCTTGCTACTGCTGGGGCCATGATTGATGTGCGAAAGGGGGAGCTCAAGTTGCGGATGGATAAAGAAGAGGTCCTATTCAATCTTGCCAAAGCAATGAAGATGCCTATGGAGTCTCAATGTCATAGTATTGATATGGTGGAGGAGATTGTGAAGGAAGATATATCTTTGATACTGTCTAAGGACCCTCTTGAGACATGCTTGATGGAGTCTCCTACTTATCCCACTACGGAGCTTGATGGTCTTTCTAATGAGGAATGTATTGATTATCTTGAAAACTTACTTGCTTTGGGTGATGCCATGTATGAATTGGAGAAAGCTAAGGCTGAAGAAGTGAAAGGGACTAGGAAGTACTTGCCATTGGAGAGAGAGAGCACTCCGATGGAAGAAAAGAGGGAGGAGTCTACACGGCTGTGGGATGAAGGTAATTCTAATGATCATATTTTTGTGACCAAGAAAAGTGCCGTGCTCAATGTAGACCAAGAAAGAGAAGATGATGCCTACTTGAGGCCTCCTAACTTACCACCGGATATCCACAAATTTGAAAATCCTTTCTCTCGTTCTTTATTTTGTGATCAATTTTATCCTATCTTTGATCTTGATGGTGATGGGAATAATTCCGAAATTGAGTAGAAGATTGACAGGAATGAGAAGAGAAAGCTTGAGAAAGGAGATTCTACTGATCGTATGGTGTCTAAGAGAGGTAAGGTGGTAAGTTTGGATGATAAGAGGGGGAGAAAGTATTGGAAGGTAAGGATGCGACAAGACCGTTGATGAGAGTGGAAATTTACTATTTTTCGGTCTCATAAATACCTTGTTTTATTAGGAAAATGCCATATATTCATGTGAGATTGCATGGTTTATATATTTTGTATGATTATGGTGCTTCTAAAGGTATTTTGTTGTGTTTTAGTAGAGATAATGATCAAAAGTGCTAGGTTGGAGAAAAGGTGCAACTTATTGCAAGAATGAAGAAAACGCACGTCCAACTTCATAATTATGCTGTGTTAAATATGGAAATCAAAACTGATGATGTGCTACATGGTTGGAAAGCCATTGAAGAGAAGGTCGTTTTGGCATAAAGAACACCCATAACGAGTCCCGAACGAGGAAGATATGAGCAAAACGATGAAGACGCGCGCGAGGTGCCGAGCAGGATTGCTGGCCACTTTCCGTAGCTTATTGCACACTCAATTCTTGGTGTTTATGAAAGATCTTTATATGGATTGAAAGCCAAGGGAGAGAGGATCGTGTGAGTGCAAGAATTATTGAATTCGGAACTCGGATGTGGAAGTTATACACGAATCGATAAAGAGGTGCAAGGGAATCGACATGAAGAGAAGGGCAGTTCGACCTCAACGCATGGATTCGACCAGCCATGCATGTCGAACTTGGCACATAAATTTCCAGAACTTCGATTCGACCTGAGAAGCTTCGATTCGACCAAGGGGTGAGGTCGAACCAAGGTCGAACCAACATGCAAAGATTTTCCAGTAAGGAGGTTCGACCACGACACTCTTGATTCGACCAAGAGGTGAGGTCGAACCAAGGTCGAACCAACATGCAAAGATTTTCCAGTAAGGTGGTACGACCACGACACCCTTGGTTCGACCAAGAGCCCATGTTGAACCAAGGTCGAATCGGTTGAGTAAGTTGTCCAGAAGAGGGATTCGACCACGACGGCTCTGATTCGATCTGCACTTCATGTCGAATCCATCCCGAACTGCCTATTCGACCTCTATTCGACCTGGAATCAAGTCGAATCCAGGTCGAACTGTGCATCTGTAAGTGAAAAAATGAAGATTCGACATCCAATTCGACTTGGAAACCTTCAGTTCGACCTTCTCCTTAGTGCATGATCTACTTGGAATGCAATAACAAGTAAGAAAGTAGTGCACACCTGGAAAAAAGGGATGATAATACACCATTAACATGGTGCACATCAAGCACCTAACACATAATTGAAAGAAGACAAGAGTAAAAGTTAGCAAGAAAATGCATAAACAAACACAAAAGAGGAGACAAGAGATAGAGGAGCAACAAAGAACAGAAATAATGGAATAAGTGGATGCATGTGAAAGATAAAAGAGCAGCAAACAAAGAGAAGTGGATGATTAGGATCAACATGGGCTGTTGATGGAGGCATGTGCAGCTGTCTTTGTGTTACAACTATAAAAGGAGGTAGCTGCAACACAAGAAGAAAAACACACACCATTCTACACATCCCACATTCATCCCACATCACACACATCACTTAAGTTGCTGCAAAGAGCAGCAAGTTTGCTGTCATTTGCAAGCAACATTAGCAAGGTTCGAGAGGAGATTCAAAGTGCGAAGCAAGCAAGCAATCCAACCGGAGATAAGGGGAAGAATGCACACCACGTGACACTAGGATTTTGTATTCTTGTCTTTGATATTTTCTTGTTGATTATTGTCATGCATTGCTTAGTTATGAACGTTATATTTTACTTCATGAGCTAATTACATTTTCAGTTCTAAGGTGTAAGGTTAATGTAGTTGATTTGGAAACTTAGATAACTATTTTGAATTCATGCTACGAAGATTCTTGTCTATGTGATCGTATAAGACGTTGTTAATACGTGTGCAACATCTTCATAGTATGCCATTGACATTGACCGTGATGCGTGGTATATTGTGTTAGCTTGAGTGCACACATTATTAATATTGTCTATTTTCTAGGGATTATAGTAGTTTGCCCGTGAACACGATAATCCTAAGGGCCGGTAATCAAGATACTTGATTATCCTAGTGGAACAATGCAATTAGGAAATCAAGTAGGAAGTGAATAAGTTTGAATATTAATTTCAGAGAATATATGTTAGTCGAGTTGGCCCTCCGGAGGTTTTTGAAATTCGCCTTATTAGTATCTAGAAAGGAGGTTCAAAACTATTCACGCGTCATTGTATGATGTATTTCCATTAAAATAGCATGAATGAAAAATCGGACGTCTAGGGAACCAAATCAATTGCATTACACCTGAAACCTTAGAGCTGTTATTTTTCTCTTGATCAAATCTTGCAAACCTTTTATTGTTACTATTTATTTGTTATTTGTAACTCAAATTCTTTAATAATAATTCGTTCTAAACTCTTGGAAAATTTGGAAACATTAATTTTAATTAAATAGTAATATTAATCATATAAATAATATATTGTCTCAGTGGGAACGATATTTATTTTTAACTTGGGTACTTGCTACTACAATTGATATCCCTACACTTGGGGATCGTAAATTGGGTGCGCGATTAACCTAAATAAGTTTTTGGCGCCAGCTGCCGGGGATAGTAAATTACTTATTTACTTTTATTACTCATTTAATTAGAATATTTGCTTTAAGATTTAATTGCATATTCCTTGAATTTTTCTTGAAGTTGCATGAACACCAGATCAAAAAAGGGAACTCAAAATCTTGAATTTGATCCGGAGATTGAAACGTCTGCTAGAAAAAGGAGAGGAGCAGCAAAGAATCTTAACGCACCCTAAGGCTGTTAAGGCACCAGTTCAAAAGAAGACAACGGACATATCAGAGCCTAGAGCGGTCGTGGAAGAAAAAGAAGAGCAGATAACAAATTCAGTTATCCCAGAAAGAGCCATGGGAGATAGAACACATGAGGATGACATTGTCATCCGGGAGACGTTCAAATCCACCAATCTTGGAGGATCAGGTGTGGTTGGGGCTATTCAAGCTAATGAAGCAAATGATATAAGACCAGCCCTGATCAACATGGTGGAGAAAAATCCTTTCGCTGGAGGCATTTTTGATGAACCATACGGACATCTGAAACGTTTCAACAGCTACATGGATACTGTTAAAGCCGCTGACAATACTAATGACAGATGGAAAATGAGGCTTTTCCAGTTTTCCCTAGCTGACAAGGCAAGAGAATGGTACGACAAGCTGTCAGGAGACAGTTGCTCAAACTGGACGGAGCTACAGCAGCTGTTCGTGGATTGTTTTATGCCACCAGGGAAAATTCTTGCACTAAAGCAAGAAATAAATCAATTCAAGCAAAGAAGAGATGAATCATTTGGGGAAGCCTGGGAAAGATTCACTGATGCGTTGAGAAGATGTCCACAACATGGTTTCAAAAAGTCTCAGCTAATCAGTCTTTTCTACAATGGCCTCGATAATGAATCCAGAGTACTAGTTGATGCATCTACTGGAGGAATAATTTTTGGCAAGACTTCAAATGCCGTAGAGAAATTGTTCGATGAGATCTCTATGAACTCTAGAGATTGGCCATCTGAAAGAGTACGTGGAACTTACATACTTGGTAAAGTTGCAAGAGTGGAAGAGAAGTTCTCCAAAGCTGACAGAGATGACAAAGTTGCCTCTCAATTAGAGCAAATGAACAAACACCTGGTTACTCTGATATTAGGGAAGAATGGAGGAGGCAACCAAGGACCAGCAAGTGATGATGTGGTGATGAACATTCAAAGGGTTGAGGATGCAAATTGGGCTATGGGGCAGAGTCTCCAAGGTTCAAGAGCACCTCAAAATTGGCAAGGAAACAGATACCCCCAAGGAAATTTTAATCAAAAAAATAACCAAGGGGGGAGTCTCAGCAATCAAGCAGGTCCCAGCAATCAAGGAGGATGGAAGAATCAGCAGAAGCATGAGAACTTTGCTTATTCAAATCCGAATAATGCAGTTCCATTCCCTCCTAATTTTGATCATGGAGCCAAGACTAAAGAAGGGAAGCTAAATATTGATGATGTGCTGGCAAAATACATGCACAGAAATGATGCAGCTATCAACAAAATCAATAACTGCATAGTATTGATGGATTCCAACATGGCGAAACAAAATAAGGAAATAAATAAGCAACTGCAAAGTCTCACATACTCTATGGGTCAGATTTCTACAACAGTGAATCAATTGCAGCAACAAATTATGAAGGGAAAATTTCATTCAGATACAGAGATCAACCCGAAAGAGAGTGCTAATGCAATCACTCTAAGGTCTGGAAAACAGTACGAAGATCCAGGACTGATGCAGGAGAAAACTAAGGAGGAGCAAAGTCATCAATCCACAAGTTCCAAAACCAATCAAACTGATCCAGAATTAAAGGGTGAAAAAGCCAAGGCAAGCAGTGTTCAAACTGATCAGACGGAACCTCAAAATACAGTTCAATCACAGCTAAATTTAAGCTCATCTCCGGGGTTCCCTAGACGTCCGAACCAATCTGATCAGGTAACTGCTGATAAAAAATGGCAGCGAGCAAAGAAATTGAGAGAGACGGAAGAGGAGTTTGAGAAAGACAGTCTGGGACTTCCAAAAACAAAGGTACCACTTCCCTTTCCTCAAAGACAATTGTCGAAAAGTTTGGACGAAAAGTTCAAGAAATTTGCTAAGGTTATGAGGGATGTCCAAGTGACTATTCCCTTCTCAGAAGCATTAGAGAAAATGCCATATTACGCAAGGTTTATCAAGGAACTCATCTCAAGAAAAAGAAAGTTGAACAGTGTGGAAACGGTTAACCTAACCGAAAATTATAGTTCCATAATCCAAAGAAAGTTACCTGAGAAGCTTAAGGATCCTGGTAGCTTCATCATTCCTTGCGAGATAGGAAAAGGGCCGATAAGAAGAGCGTTATGTGACCTTGGAGCCAGTATCAATTTAATGCCCCTGTCAGTTTTCAAAAAGCTTGGTTTGGGGGAGCTGAGACCTACATCAGTAGCTTTGCAGTTAGCAGACAGATCATTAACCTACCCCGAGGGAATTATTGAAGATGTGCTGGTAAAAGTTTCTAACCTTGTTTTTCCTGTTGACTTCTTGGTTCTAGATATGGAAGATGATGAAAAAGGTGCACCCCTGATCTTGGGGCGTCCCTTTCTTGCTACTGGAAGAGCCCTGATTGATGTATTTAAAGGTGAGTTGAGGTTAAGGGTAAATGACAAGGAAATCGTCTTCTCATTGAACAAGGCAATGCAGTGGCCCACAGAAAATCAGCAGTGTAAGTTGATTGAAGCAGTAGAGGAGATTTTGGAGGAGGACTGGCCATTGATCATGTCAAAAGATCCAGTGGAAACTTGTATCAGCGAATCTCTAACTTTACCTACTACTGATCTTGATAGTATGTCTAATGAACTTGCTATTGATTTCCTTGAAGCCTTACTTAATTTCGATGAGAACAGGTACAAACAAGAGAACTCACCAAGGGAAGAAGCAATGTGGACAAGAGAGTACCTGCCTCTTAGAGTTGAAGGTGAAAGTTTACAAGAGGAGAATAAAATAGAGCTCAAGCCACTTCCCGATCATCTGATGTACGCTTATTTGGGAGAGAATGAAACTTTTCCAGTAATCGTATCCTCTACCTTATCTAAATGTGAACTAGATAAATTGCTTGTTGTGTTGAGAAGGCATAAGTCTGCCATAGGGTGGATAATTGAAGATTTAAAAGGGATTAATCCGGCTTTTTGCATGCATAAGATTAGGTTAGATAATGAAAATAAATGTTCTGTGCAGTATCAGCGAAGATTGAACCCTGCTATGCAAGAGGTTGTTAGGAAACAAGTCCTTTCATGGTTAGATGCAGGCATTATCTACCCTATTAGCGATAGTACTTATGTGAGCCCTCTACATGTTGTAGCTAAAAAAGGGGGAATGACTGTGATTTCATCAGATAAGGGGGAAATGATTGCTACTAGAGTACCAACTGGGTGGCGTGTATGTGTTGACTATAGGAAGTTAAATGAGAACACGCGTAAGGATCATTTTCCTTTACCCTTTATGGATCAAATGTTGGATAGGCTTGCAGGATATGATTTTTACTGTTTCTTGGATGGATATTCTGGGTACAGTCAGATAATGATTGCACCTGGAGATCAGGAAAAGACAACATTTACCTGTCCCTACGGAACTTTTGCTTTCAGGAAGTTACCATTTGGCTTATGTAATGCACCTGCAACTTTTCAAAGGTGCATGATGGCCATTTTTGAAGGTCTTATAGAAAGAATCATGGAAGTGTTCATGGATGACTTCTCCGTATTTGGTTTATCATTTGATTCTTGTTTATCTAATCTGTGTTTGGTTTTGGAAAGATGTGAAGAGACTAATCTCGTCTTGAATTGGGAAAAATACCATTTTATGGTTCGAGACGGGATAGTCTTGGGACATCATGTTTCTGTGGTAGGTTTACAGGTGGATCATGCCAAGGTGGTTGCAATTGAGAAGCTTCCACCACCTACTAATGAAAAAGGAGTTCGATCTTTCTTGGGACACGCGGGATTCTATAGGAGATTCATTAAAGATTTCTCTAAATACTCAAAACCGCTGTCCAGGTTGCTTGAAAAAGATGTTACATTTGATTTTGATGAAACTTGCTTACATGCTTTTCAGGTTCTCAAGGAAGCATTAAAAACTGCACCAATTCTCATTACTCCGGATTGGACACAACCCTTTATGTTGGAATGCGATGCTAGTGATACGGCTTTGGGAGTTGTGCTAGGACAGATAAGAGATAGAAAGTTTCATGCGATATATTATGCAAGTAAGACATTCGATTCTGCTCAAAAGAATTACACAGTCACCGAGAAGGAATTCTTAGCGATGGTGTATGCTTTTGATAAGTTTCGACCTTACTTGGTTGGCATGAAAACTGTCGTGTACACTGATCACTCAGCTATCAGATATTTAATGGATAAGAAAGATGCAAAACCGAGGATAATTAGATGGATCTTATTGCTACAAGAGTTCGATATGGAGATTCGGGATAAGAAAGATAGCGAGAATGTCTTAGCTGACCACCTATCACGCCTTGAGACGGACGAGCATTGTGACAACACTGATGAGGTAATTAATGAATACTTTCCTGACAAAAAAAATATTGATGGTGGATATCAAACAGGTATTCGCTGTTTCGAAGACCTACCCAGAGACAAAGGAAATGGATGCTCCCTGGTACGCTGATTATGTAAATTACATTGCTACGGGGGTAAAACCATATCAGTTGAGTAGACACCAGATGGTCAAATTTCTACATGATGTACAAACCATACTATGGGAGGAACCATGGATCTACAAGATCTGCACTGATTCCATTATCTGGAAATGTGTTCCTGAGTTGGAATGGGAAAGTGTGTTAGATTTCTGTCACTCTCAGCCGAATGGGGGTCACTTTGGTGCCCAGAAGACTGCTCAGAAGGTGCTTCAATCTGGCTTGTATTGGCCAACCTTGTTCAAAAGCTGTCAAGAGTATGTTGATACATGTGAAATGATGATGATCATGATGATGACAATGATAATAATGATCACTATCATGATGATGATCATGATGATCATGATAATGATAATGACAATCATGATGATGATCATGATCATGATCATGATCATGATGATCATGAAGATGATCATGATGATGACCATGAAGATGATCATGATGATGATCATGATGATCATGATGATGATAATGATGATTATCATGACGATGATGATGATGACCATGATGATGATGATGATGATGATGACCATGATGATCATGATGATAATCATGATGTTGATGATAATGATCATGACCATGATCATGATGAAGAAGATGATGATGATGATGATCGTGATGATGATTATGATGATGATCATGATGATGATGATTTTGATCGTGATGATGATGATGATGACGATGATCACGATGATGATGATCATGATGACGATGACCATGACGATGATGACCATGATGATGATGATCATGATCACGATGATGATGATAATGACGATGATCATTATTATGATCACGATCATGATGATGATGACGATCACGATATTGATGGTGATGATCATGATGTTCATGATGATGATGATGGTCATGATGATGGTGATGATGATCATGATGATCATGATGATGATGATGGTCGTGATATGATGATGATCATGATGATGACCATGATGATGATGATCATGATCATCATGATCATGATGATGATGATCATGATGATGAAGAAGATTATGATGATCATGATGATGATAATGATGATGAGGATGATGATGATTATAATGATGTTGATCATTATGATGATCACGATGATGATTATGTTCATGATGATGATCATGATCGTGATGATGATGATCATGATCATAATGATCATGACGATGATAATGATGACGATCATGATGATGATGATCATGATGATGATGACCATGATGATGATAATCATGATCCTGATCATGATGATCCTGATCATGATGATCATGATCATGATCATAATGAAGATAATGATCATGATCATGATGACGATCATGATTATGATGATGATCATCATCATCATGTTCATGATCATAATGATAATCATGATGTTGATGAAGATGATGCGATGATGATGATGATCATGAACATGATCATAATGATAATAATGATGATCATGATCATGATCATGATCATGATGATGATGGTGATGATCATGATGATGATGATCATTATGATGATCATGATTCTGATGATGATGATGTCCATGATCATATGATGATGATAATCATGATGATGATGATCATGATGATTGTGATCATCATCATCATGATGATGATCATAATAATGATCATGACGATAATGATGATCATGATGATGATGATCATGATCATGATTATCATGATGATCATGATCATCATGATCATCATGATCATGATAATCACGATGATCACGATGATGATGATGATGTTCACGATCACAATGATCATGATGATTGTCATGATTGTGATGATGGTGATGATGATGATGATGACCATGATGATGACGACGATCATGATGATGATTATCATCATGATAGTGATGATGATGACCATGATGATGATGATGATGAACATGATCATGATCATGATAATGATAATAACGACGATGATCATAATCACGATAATGATGATGATCATGAAGATGATGATGATGATGATGATCATGATGATCATGATGAAGACAATGATGATGATCGTGATCATGATGATCATGATCATGATGATGATTATGATCATGATGATGATGGTCATGATGTTGATGATGATGATGATGATCATGATGATGATGATGATGATGATGATGATGATCATGAAAATGATGATGATGATGATGATCGTGATGATGATGATGATCATGACGATGATGATGATGATGACCATGATGATAATGTTAATGATGATCATGGTCATGATATGATGATGATCATGATGATGATGACCATGATGATGATGACCATGATCATGATTATGATGATCATGATGATTATAATGATCATGATGATGATCGTGATCATCATGATCATGATGATGATGATCATCATGATGAAGAAGATGATGATTATCATGATGATGATAATGATGATGAGGATGATGATGATTATAATGATATTGATCATTATGATTATCATGATGATGATTATGTTCATGATGATGATCATGATCGTGATGATGATGATCATGATCATAATAATCATGACGATGATGATGATGATGATCATGGTGATGATGATCATCATCGTGATGATCACGATGATGATCATGATCGTGATGATGATGATGATCATCATCATCATAATGATTATGATCACGATTATAATGAAGATGACGATCATGATATTGATGATGATGATCATGATGATGATCATCATCATAATCATGATGTTCATGATATTGATGGTCATGATGATGGTGATGATGATCATGATGATAATGATGATGACCATGATAATGATGATGGTCATGATATGATGATGATCATGATGACGATGACCATGATATGATGATCATGATCATGACAATGATCATGATGATGATAGTGATCATGATCATGATGTTGTTGATCATCATGATGAAGAAGAAGAAGAAGAAGATGATGATGATGATGATGATGATAATGATCAAGATGATGATGATGATGATCACGATCATGATGATCATGATCGTGATCATGATCGTGATGATCATGATCATGATGATGATGATTATTACGATAATAATGATCATGATGATGATGATGACGATCATGATAATGATGACCATGATGATGATAATCATGATCATGATAACGATAATCATGATAATGATGATCATGATGATAATGATGATGCTGATGATGATAATGATGATGTTGATGATGATGATCATGAAGATGATGATGATGATGTGATGATAATGATGACGATGATCATATTGACAATGATGATGTTGATGATGGTGATGATGATGATCACGATGATGATCATTATAATGATGATGATGATTATGATGATGATCATTATAATGATGATGATGATTATGATGATGATCATGATTATTATGATCATGATGATGATCATGATGATGACCATGATGATGATTATCATGATCATATGATGATTATAATCATGATGATGATGATCATGATTATTATGATCATCATGATGATGATCATCACGATCATGATGATGATGATCATGATGAAGATCATAACGATCATGATCATGATGATCACGATCATGATTATGATGATGATGATGATGATTATGATCACGATCATGATGATCACGATGATGATCATGATAATTGTGATGATGATGATGATGATGTTGATGATGATTGTGATTATCATGACGATGCTGATCATGATGATCGTGATGATGATGATGATGATGATGATTGTGATAATTGTTATGATCATGATGATGATGTCCATGATAATAATGATGATGATCATGATGATGACAATGATAATGATGATTACTATCATGATGATGATCAAGATGATGATCATGATGATCATGATAATGATAATGATGATCATGATGATGATCATGATCATGGTGATGATCATGATGATCATGATGATGATGATAATGATGATGATGATGATCATGAAGATGATCATGATGATGATCGATGATGATGATCATGATAATGATAATGATGATTATCATGACGATGATGATGATGACCATGATGATGATGATGATGATGATGACCATGATGATCATGATGATAATCATGATGTTGATGATGATGATGATCATCATCATCATGATCATGATGAAGAAGATGATGATGATGATGATGATCGTGATGATGATTATGATGATGATCATGATGATGATGATTTTGATCATGATGATGATGATGATGATGATCATGATGATGATGATCACGATGATGATGATCATGATGACAATGACCATGACGATGGTGACCATGATGATGATGATCACGATCACAATGATGATGATAATGACGATGATGATCATTATTATGATCACGATCATGATGATGATGATGATCACGATGTTGATGATGATGATCATGATGTTCATGATGATGATGATGATGGTCATGATGATGGTGATGATGATCATGATGATAATGATGATGATCATGATGATCATGATGGTCATGATATGATGATGATCATGATGATGACCATGATGATGATGATCAATGATCATGATGATGATATCATCATGATGAAGAAGATGGTGATGATCATGATGATGATAATGATGATGAGGATGATGAAGATTATAATGATGTTGATCATTATGATGATCACGATGATGATTATGTTCATGATGATGATCATGATCGTGATGATGATGATCATGATAATAATGATGATGATCATGATGATAATGATGATGATCATGATAATAATGATAATGATCATGATGATGATGATCATGATAATAATGATGATGATCATGATGATGACAATGATAATGATGATCACTATCATGATGATGATCAAGATGATGATCATGATGATCATGATAATGATAATGATTATCATGATGATGATCATGATCATGATGATGATCATGATGATGATCATGATGATCATGATGATGATGATAATGATGATGATCATGAAGATGATCATGATGATGATCAATGATGATGATCATGATAATGATAATGATGATTATCATGACGATGATGATGATGACCATGATGATGATGATGATGATGATAACCATGATGATCATGATGATAATCATGATGTTGATGATGATGATGATGATCATCATCATCATGATCATGATGAAGAAGATGATGATGATGATGATGAACGTGATGATGATTATGATGATGATCTTGATGATGATGATTTTGATCATGATGATGATGATGATGATCATGATGATGATGATCACGATGATGATGATCATGATGACAATGACCATGACGATGATGACCATGATGATGATGATCACGATCACAATGATGATGATAATGATGATCATGATGTTGATGATGATGATCATGATGTTGATGATGATGATCATGATGTTCATGATGATGATGATGATGGTCATGATGATGGTGATGATGATCATGATGATAATGATGATGATCATGATGATGATGATGGTCATGATATGATGATGATCATGATGATGACCATGATGATGATGATCAATGATCATGATGATGATGATCATCATGATGAAGAAGATGGTGATGATCATGATGATGATAATGATGATGAGGATGATGATGATTATAATGATATTGATCATTATGATGATCACGATGATGATTATGTTCATAATGATGATCATGATCGTGATAATGATGATCATGATCATAATGATCATGACGATGATGATGATGACAATCATGATGATGATGATCATGATGACGATGACCATCATGATGATGATCATGATCCTGATCATAATGATCATGATCATGATCATGATCCGGATCATGATGATCATGATCATAATGAAGATAATGATCATGATCATGGTGACGATCGTGATTATGATGATGATGATGGTCATCATAATAATCACGATCTTGATGATAATCATGATGATTATGAAGATGATGCGATGATGATCATGATCATGATCATGATCATAATGATAATGATGATGATCCTGATCATGATCATGATCATGATGATGATGGTGATGATCATGATCATGATGATCATTATGATGATAATGATGATCATGATGATGATGATCATCATGATCATGATGATGATAATCATGATGATGATGATGATCACGATAACAATGATCATGACGATAGTCATGATCGTGATGATGGTGATGATGATCATGATGATCATGATGATAACGACGATCATGATGATGATGATGATCATGATAGTGATGATGATGACCATGATGATGATGATGATGAACATGATCATGATCATGATAATGATAATGACGACGATAATCATGATCACGATAATGATGATCATCATGAAGATGATCATGATGATGATGATGATCATGATCACGATGATGATGATGAAGACAATGATGATGATCGTGATCATGATGATCATGATCATGATCATGATGGTCAAGATGAAGATGATGATCATGATCATGATGATGATTATGATCATGATGATCGTGATGATGATCATGATGCTGATCATGATCATGATGGTCATGATGATGATGAATATGATGATGATGATGATGATGATGATCATGATCATGATGATGTTCATGAAAATGATGATGATGATGATGATGATGATCGTGATGATGATGATCATGACGATGATGATGATGATGACCATGATGATGATGTTGATGATGATCATGGTCATGATATGATGATGATCATGATGATGATGACCATGATGATGATGATCATGATGATGATTATAATGATCATGATGATGATCGTGATCATCATGATCATGATGATGATGATCATCATGATGAAGAAGATGATGATGATCATGATGATGATAATGATGATGAGGATGATGATGATTATAATGATGTTGATCATTATTATGATCACGATGATGATTATGTTCATGAAGATGATCATGATCGTGATGATGATGATCATGATCATAATGATCATGACGATGATGATGATGATGATGATAATCATGATGATGATGACCATGATTATGATCATGATCATGATCATGATGAAGATAATGATCATGATCATGATGATGATCTTGATTATGATGATGATGCGATGATGATCATGATCATGATCATGATCATAATGATAAAGATGATGATCATGATCATGATCATGATGATGATGGTGATGATCATGATGATGATGATCATTATGATGATAATGATGATCAAGATCATGATGATGATCATGATTCTGATGATGATGATCATCATGATCATATGATGATGATAATCATAATGATGATGATCACGATGATTGTGATCATCATCATCGTGATGATCATCATAATGATCATGACGATCATGATGATCATGATGATGATGATGATGATGATCATGACGATCATGATGATCATGATGATGATGATCATCATGATCATGAGTATCACGATGATGATTATTATGATGATGATCACGATCACAATGATCATGGTGGTAGTCATGATCGTGATGATGGTAATGATGATAATGATGACCATGATAATGATGACGATCATGATGATGATGATGATCAAGATAGTGATGATGATGACCATGATGATGATGAGGATGAACATGATCATGATCATGATAATGATAATGACAACGATGATCATGATCACAATAATGATGATCATGAAGATGATCATGATGATCATGATGATGATCGTGATCATGATGATCGTGATGAAGACAATGATGATGATCGTGATCATGATGATCATGATCATGATCATGATCATGATGGTCATGATGAAGATGATGATCATGATCATGATGATGACTATGATCATGATGATCATGATGATGATCATGATGCTGATCATGATGGTGATTATGATGATGATCATGATCATGATGATCATGAAAATGATGATGATGATGATGATGATCGTGATGATGATGATGATCATGACGGTGATGATGATGATAATCATGATTATGATCATGAAGCTGATGATGATGATGATGATAATCATGATGAAGATAGTAATGATGATCGTGATCATTGTGATCGTGATCATCATCATAATCATCATCATCGTGATCATCATAATCATGATGATCATCATCATCATGATCATCATGATCGTCATGATCATGATCATCATCATCATCATGATCGTCATGATCATTATCATGATCATCATCATGATGATGATGATCACAATCATCTTGATCATCATAATCATGATTATCATCATCATATGATCATGATGATGATCATCATCAGAATCATGATCATCATTATGATCTTGATCATCATTATCGTCATAATGATCATCATCATGATCATCACCATCATCATCATGATCATGATCATGATCATGATCATCATCATTATCATTATGATTATGATCATGATCATCATCATCATCGCATCATCATAATAATCACGATCATCATCAAGATCATGATCATTATCTTCATCATGATCATGATCATGATCATCAAGATCAGGATCATCATCATCATCATGGTCATCATGATCATGATCATGATCATCATCATCGTCATGATCATTATGATCATGATCATCATCATCACGATCATATCATCATCATGAACATAATCATCATCGTGATCATAATAATGATCAACATCATTATAATCATCAACATCCTCATCATCATTATCATCATCATGATCATGATGATCACGATCATCATCATGATCATTATAATCATCATCATGATCATCATGATCATGATCATGATCATCATCATCATGGTCATCATCATCATGATCATCATCATATCATGACCACGATCATCATCAACATCATCATCATGGTCATCATCATCATCGTCATGATCATCATCATCACGATCATCATCATCATGGTCATCATCATCATCATCGTCATGATCATCATCATCACGATCATCATCATCATCATCATGATCATCATCATCACGATAATAATCATCATCTTCCTCATCATCATTATCATCATCATGATCATCACCCTCTTCTTCATCATGATGATCATCATCATCATGATCATGATGATCACGATCATCATCATGATCATTGATCATCATCATCATGGTCATCATCATGATCATCATCATATCATGACCATCATCATCATCATGATCATCATTGTCATCATGATCATCATCACCATCATCATGACCATTATCATCATCATCATGAACATCATGATCATCATCATCAACATCGTGATCATCATCATCATCCTGATCGTGATCATAATAATGATCGTCATCGTTATTATCATCATCATTGTGATCGTTATCATCATCATCATGGTCATCATCGTCATGGTCATCGTCATCATGATCATCATTATCGTGATCATCATCATCATGATCATCATCATCATCATCATTATGATCAAAATCATCATCATCATTATCATCATCACGATCATCATCATCTTCTTCATCATGATCATGATGATGATGATGATCATCATCATCAACAACATCATCATCATCATCATCATCATGGTAATCATCATCATCATCATGATAATCATCATTATCATTATCATGATCATCATCATGATCATCTTCATGATCATCATCATTATCATCATCATCATGATCATCATGATCATGATCATGATCATCATCATGATCATGATCATCATCATCATCATGATCTTGATCATCATCATGATCATCATTATCATTATCATGATCATCATGATCATCATCTTGATCATCATCATGATAGTGATCATCATTATCATTGTCATCATCATGTTCATCATCATTATTATCATGGTCATCATCATCATGATCATAACAATCATCACAATCATCATCATCATCATCATCATCATCATCACGATCATCATGATCATCATCGTCATGATCATCACAATCATCATCATCATGATCATCATCATCACGATCATCATGATCATCATCGTGATCATCATGATCAACATCATGATCGTGATCATAATCATCATCATCATCATCATAATCATGATCGTGATCATCATGATCATGATCGTTATGATCTTCATCATGATCATCATCATCATGATCGTGATGATCATCATCATGATGATCATAATAATCATGACCATCATCATCATGATTATAATCATCATATGATCATGATAATCATCATCATGGTCATCATCATGATCCTCATCATGATCATAATAATCATGATCATCATCATAATCATCATCATCATTATAATGATCATCATCATAATCATCATCATCATTATAATGATCATCATCGTGATCATCATCATCACCATCATCAACATCATCATCATGATCATGATCATGATCATTGTCAATATGATCATCGTCATCATTATCATCACATCATCATCATCGTCATGATCATCATCAGCATCATCATTATCATCATCAGCATCGTCATTATCATCATGGTCATCATTATCATGATTATCGTTATCATGATCATGATCATCATCATAATCATCATCACGATCATCATCATCATCATCATCTTCTTCATCATGATCATGATGATGATGATGATCATCATCATAAACAACATCATCATCATCATCATCATCATGGTCATCATCATCATCGTCATGATAATCATCATTATCATTATCATAATCATCATCATGATCATCTTCATGATCATCATCATTATCATCATCATCATCATCATCATCATGATCATGTTCATCATTATCATTATCATGATCATCATGATCATCATCTTGATCATCATCATGATAGTGATCATCATTATCATTGTCATCATCATGATCATCATCATTATTATCATGGTCATCATCATCATGATCATAACAATCATCCCAATCATCATCATCATCATCATCATCATCACGATCATCATGATCAGCATCGTCATGATCATCATAATCTTCATCATCATGATCATCATCATCACGATCATCATGATCATGATCGTGATCATCATGATCAACATCATGATCGTGATCATCATGATCATGATCGTTATGATCTTCATCATGATCATCATCATCATGATCGTGATGATCATCATCATGATGATCATAATAATCATGATCATCATCATCATGATTATAATCATAATATGATCATGATAATCATCATCATGGTCATCATCATGATCATCATCATGATCATAATAATCATGATCATCATCATAATCATCATCATCACGATCATGATCATCTCGATCATGATCACCATCATGATCATCATGATCGTAATCATAATCATCATCATCTTGATCATTATCATCATCGTCATCATCATCATGATCATTATCATCATCATGATCATCATCATCTTCTTCTTCATCATGATGATCAAAAACATCATGATCATGATCACTATCATCATCATGATCATTATCATGATCATGATCATCATATCGTGGTCATCGTCATCATGATCATCATCATATCATGACCATCATCATTATCATGGTCATCATCATTATCATCATGATCATCATCACCATCATCATGACGATCAACTTCATGAACATCATGATCATCATCATCAATATCATGATCGTCATCTTCATTATAATCGTGATCATAATCATTATAATGATGATGACCATCATCATCATCACGATCATGATCATCATCGTGATCATCACGATTATGATCATCATCACAATCATGATCATCATTGCCACGATCGTCATCATCATCGTCATGATCATTATGATCATGATCATCATCATCACGATCATTATCATCATCATGAACATAATCATCATCGTGATCATCCTAATGATCAATATCATTATAATCATGATCATCCTCATCATCATTATCATCATCATGATCATCATCATCTTCTTCATCATGATGATCATCATCATCATGATCATGATGATCACGATCATCATCATGATCATTATAATCATCATGATCATCATCATCATGGTCATCATCATCATGATCATCATCATGTCATGACCATGATCATCATCAACATCATCATCATGGTCATCATCATCATCATCGTCATGATCATCATCATCATCACGATCATCATCATCATCATCATCATCATTTTCATGATCATCATCATCATCATCATCATCATAATCATCATGATCATCATCATCATCATCATGACCATCATGATCATCATCAGCATCATGATCATCATCATGATCATCATGATCATAATCATCATCATGATCATGATCATCATGATCACGATCATCATCATTCTCTTCATCATGATCATCATGATCATCATCATCATCATCATCTTCATGATCATCATCATTATTGTGATTATGATCATCGTCGTCATTATCATTATCATGTTCATGATCATGTTCATCATCATCATCATCATGGTCATCACCATCACTATCATGATCATCATCATCATCATGATCGTCGTCATCATCATGGTCATCATCATCATCACCATCATCACAATCATGACTATCATCATGATCATTGTGATCGTGATCATCATCATCATCATCATCATCAAGATCATGATGATCATCATCATTATGATCATCATGATCGTCATGATCATGATCATCATCATCATGATCATCATGATCGTCATGATCATTATTATGATCATCATAATGATGATGATGATCACAATCATCATGATCATCATCATCATGATTATCATCATCCTAATGGTCATCATCATCATCAGAATCATGATCATCATAATGATCATCATCATCATGATCATCACCATCATCATCATGATCATGATCATCATCATTATCATTATGATCATGATCATGATCATGATCATGATCATCATCGCATCATCTTCATCAACATCATGATTATCATTATGATCATGATGATGATGATGATGATCATCATCATCATAATCACGATCGTCATCATGATCATGATCATGATCGTCATCACCATCATCGTCATGATCATTATGATCATGATCATCATCATCACGATCATGATCATCATCATGAACATAATCATCATCGTGATCATCATAATGATCAACATCATTATAATCATCATCATCCTCATCATCATTATCATCATCATGATCATCATCATCTTCTTCATCATGATGATCATCATCATCATGATCATGATGATCACGATCATCATCATGATCATTGATCATCATCATCATGGTCATCATCATGATCATCATCATATCATGACCATCTTGATCATCATGATCATCAACATTATCATCATGACCATCATCACCATCATCATGACCATCATCATCATCATGAACATCATGATCATCATCATCAACATCGTGATCGTCATCATCATCATGATCGTGATCATAATAATGATCATCATCATCGTCATTATCATCATCATCGTGATCATGATCATCATCATCATGGTCATCATCGTCATGGTCATCGTCATCATGATCATCATCATCGTGATCATCATCATCATGATCATCATCATCATCATCATGATCAAAATCATCATCATCATGATCATCATCATAATCATCATCTCGATCATCATCATCATCTTCTTCTTCATCATGATCATGATGATGATCATCATCATCAACATCATGATTATCATCATGATCATCATGGTCATCATCATCATCATCATCATCATGGTCATCATCATCATCGTCATGATAATCATCATTATCATTATCATGATCATCATCATCATCATCATGATCATCTTCATGACCATCATCATGATCATCTTCATGATCATCATCATCATGATCATCATCATCATCATCATCATCATCATGATCGTCATTATCATTATCATGATCATCATCTTGATCATCATCATGATAGTGATCATTATTATCATTGTCATCATCATGATCATCATCATTATTATCATGGTCATCATCATCATGATCACAACAATCATCACAATCATCATCATCATCATCATCATCACGATCATCATGATCAGCATCGTCATGATCATCACCATCATCATCATCATGATCATCATCATCACGATCATCATGATCATCATGATCATCATCTTCATCATCATCATGATCATTACCATCACGATCATGATCATCATAATGGACATAATCATCATCATCATGATCATCATGATCGTGATTATCATCATGATCAACATCATTATCATCATCATCATCATCATCTTCTTCATCATGATGATGATCATCATCATCATGATCATGATCGTCATCATGATGATCTCGATCATCATCAAGATCGTCATCATGATCATCATCGTAATGATCATCATTATCATTATCATCATCATGATCATCATAAAAATGAAAACGATTACACGTTCCCAAATAGCAAAGCAACAGATTCAACCTTTAGATCATTGGGATGCCACAACTAACCAATATTGGAGCAAGCTTCCTAAGAAAAAAAAGTTATTTTTAGATTAGCTCTATTTCTTTAATGCTTTTTGCAAGAGCTTTTTTGGGCCGACTTGTGGCTCTTTTTCTCTTTGCCATTCCCACAACATCTTTATCATCTGTCCCCTTTTCTTTATTGTCATTTACCTTTTATAATATTACATAGTTCGATCATCATCATCATGATCATCATCATGATCATCATGATCATCATCGTGATCATCATGATCATCATCATGATCGTGATCATAATCATCATCATCATCATAATAATCATGATCGTGATCATCGTGAACATGATCATCATCATCATCACCATGATCATCATCATTATGATCGTCATGATCATCATCATGATAATCATCATCATGATCATCATCATCATGATTATCATCATCATATGACCACGATCATCATCGTCATGTCATCATCATCACGATCAACATCATCATCGTCATGATCATCATCATCATCATAATCATCATCACAATCATCATCACGATCTTCATCATGATTATCATCATCATCATCATCATCTTCATGATCATCATCATGATTATCATCATGATCATCATCAACATCATCATCATCATGGTCATCATCATCATCATCACGATCATCATCATCATCATCATGATCATTTTCATGATCATCATGATCATGATCATGATCATCATCATGATCATCATGATCATCATGATCATCATCATCATCATGACCATCATGATCATGAACAGCATCATGATAATCATCATGATCATCATGATCATAATCATCATCATGATCATGATCATCATCTTCATCATGACCATCATGATCATGATCATGATGATGATCATGATCATCATGATCACGATCATCATTATTGTCTTCATCACGATCATCATGATCATGATCATCATCATCATCATCATGATCATCTTCATGATCACCATCATTATCGTGATCATGATCATCGTTGTCATTATCATT